>CATIWC010002521.1:0-383935 GCA_948472305.1 Vicia faba | reverse complement strand
AATTTGATATCCAATACGAAAGCAGGAAAGCCCTCAAGGCTCAAGCCTTGTCCAACTTCGTAGCTGAAATGACCTCGCCCGCAGACCCCGACAGATCATGCTACTAGACGATCTTCGTCGATGGCGCCTCCAATTCAATAGGAAGTGGCACTAACATCATATTAGAAAACGAAGAAGGGAACCTAATTGAGGTATCCCTTGCATTATGTTTTCTGACCTCTAACAATCAGGCCGAATACGAGGCCTTTCTTGGTGGCTTACGACTGACCGAAGATCTGGGAGCCGAGGAAGTAAAGATCTTCACCGACTCTCAGCTGGTCGCCTCTCAAGTCTGAGGAGAATATCAGGTTAAAAATGACCAACTCGCTAAATATTGGGCCCTGGTCCAGGAGAGGAAAAAGAAATTTAAATCTACGGACATGCAACATGTTCCCCGTGAGCATAAAACATGCGCATATATCCTATCTAAGCTGGAAAGCATGAAGAGGAAATGAGGGAATAAGTCGGTAATACAAGAAATACTTCCTCGACCGAGCATCCATAAGGCACCCTATACCTTAGAAGTGTTCAACATCGGGGACATCGATTGCTGGATGACCCCTGTACACGATTACCTCACTAAAGGAAAACTCCCCGACAACCCGAAAGAAGCGGCCGTTGTCAGACGAAGAGCTTGCTCATACGTCTTGGTCGAGGGAAAACTTTACAGGAGAGGATTTTCATTCCCATTCTCAAGTGCATCGACCGAAGCAGTACAGGTCGTGTCTTGCTCGAAATCAACGAGGGTATTAGCGACCAGCATCTGAGCGGAAGATCCCTTGCAAGAAAAGCATTATGAGCGGGATATTATTGGCCCACCATGTAGCATGATGCAAAAGAGAACGTGAAAAAATGCGACAAATGCCAATGACACGAAGACATGCATTTAGCTCCTCCCAACGACCTCAAGTCCCTCTCCTCTCCTTGGCCCTTTGCATCGTGGGGATTGTATCTCCTCGATCCATTCGTGGTCAAAACCAATCAAAACAAATATTTAATCATAGTGGTCGAATACTTCACCAAATGGATAGAAGCCGAAGCTTTATCCAAAATCACCGCCCAAAACGTCCTTCTCTTCTACAAAATAAACATCCTCGCTCGGTTCAGAATCCTACAAGAGATAGTCATTGACAATGGGATCAATTCATAGACCACACCTTTTAGGAATTCTTCGCCAAACTAAGCACTACCCAGCACTTCGCCTCTGTCGAGCATCCCCAGATGAACGACCAAGCCGAATCCACGAATAGAGTAATACTCAGGGGCCTCAAGCGAAGATTAGATGAAACCAAGAAAATATGGGTCGAGGATTTACACTGTACTCTGGGGATATCGGACAACGACACACTCATCAACCGGGGAAACCCTTTTTCGACTAGCTTATAGGATGGAGGCCGTCATTCCCGTGGAGATCGAAGAACCCTCCATACGAACCGAGGCTCCCCCAGACAAGGAGATGAATGACATCGCCCTTCAGGATGAACTGGATCTAGTAGAAGAAATCAGAATAGGAGCCTCCCTACGAGAGGCCTCGCTCAAACAAAAAATAGCCATGCGCTATGAAGCCAAGGTCATACAACGAGAGTTCGAGGTAGGAAGCCTTGTCTTAAATAAAAATCACAAAGAATCTCACAAGGGCAAGATCACAGCAAACTGGGAAGGTCCTTATCGCGTCTACGCGAAAACCGGGACTGGAGCGTATTACTTAGAAAACATATAAGGGGAACAACTCGTTCAATCATGGAATGCTGAAAAGCTAAAACAATATTATAGTTAAAAACATTAAGCAATCAGCAAGTTTGGTAGACAAGAAAAGCTCACCCAGGCCCGACCACGCGTGCATGCTTTGGCACAAGCATATCACAAAAATATTCAGAGCGGGCAAAGCTCCGCTCTTATAACGAGCGCACCATCAACCCGACATGGATAAATCGATAGAGATCCATAGTCCTCGTGCCACGAAGGTAGAATTCCCGACTCGCAACGGGAAATTCACGTCGTCGAACCCAAGTCCCTCAAAATAAGACCTGAGTTCCGGCCCATGCCCGGTATCCATCCTGACCGTTTGATCAGTTTCCCCACACTGGAAAACATATGAACTAAACGAGCAAATCCCCGCTACAAACTCTTATAAAAATGAAAGATGTCCCAAGCAGACAAGTTTATCAACGAACATGCAAACACAAGTTAAATGTTCGGAAAAAACTACCACCATGGTCGGAAAACTAAAAAAAATGACCACCTGGACCACTATTGTGCGAATATTACAACAAATGAGGCCTTTAACTCCCCATCCAAAAGAATAAATTTGTGGCCACAGAGGCCACGCTTGTTCAGATATTACATAAACAAGAAAAAGCCAAGAAAAAAATTACAACAATACGACATGCTGGCCGGAATAAATAAAACAACTAGCAGTCATCCTTCGGTCTCTTCCTCGACGACGAGCGGTAACTGGGTAGGATGTAACACCCCTTCTAAAATACCCCGAATAATATTAATTATATCAATGATTAAAGACATATTCCATCAGAGTTAACACGGAACAAGGGATGTCACAATTATGAAATAAATAAAACTTCCAATAAAACAGTAGTCATGCTACACTGAGGGTCATTATTCAAATAATTCAATCAACTTAAGACCATGTCTTACACAGTGGAAAAATACCATAACCAAAACGGAATAAACCAAAACATAATTATTCCCAATGAAATTCAAAGAAACAATTGAATAATAACTAATTCCTCAACTAAACGTTCCCCAGTGTTACAACCTATCAGAGCACGACACTGACACGCGAACTTAAAGTAACATAGCTCTAGAGCCATCCTCACCAACTCCTGAGCTGCTAACTTTAATCTGAAATTGTTAAAGTAAGGGTGAGATTTCTCATAATTAACATGCATTATAAGCTTCTCAATCAACATTATATCACAAGCATATTATTTCACCCATTTTAGCATAAATTCAGATTCAACACGCAGTTCCAATCATACAAGTCATTATGCACGAATCAATAATCAACCAAATAATTGTAACACTGGAAGACATCCTAACATGTTACAATTCCATGCAAACACAATTGCAGATACAATGCATGTGGTACCAACATGTGACCAAGTCACCCAACACTGATCCATCATCAACCGGATACAACAACCATCGATTCGTCCATAAACACCCGGAGACGAATCCAGCCTAACCACCCATCATCACCCGGGTATCGGTTAACGGCAATACAAGTTAAATTCCACACAATGGGAATTAACTTCACCAAAACAATGCATATGCACGCACATTACTAGCATGCAACATCAAATCAGTCTATGAAATACATCAATTTATCATAACTGAACCAAAACCAAAAACATGATATCTCAACAATAATGCACACCATCATTAGCAACATAAACATGCCTTTCATTCACACAATACTAATACATCCATCCATCACAGGTTCACTGCTACATACACACCCATGTGCGTTAGCCAATAATCACTTATTCTGGGATTTGACTCATTTTCAAAATAATTTCAGGTTTTAGGAAATCTTTTCATTTTATAAAATAGAGCATTAAATTTAAGAAATAACGTCCAAAACGGCACTCAAAATGGACTTACGGTTTGAAAGTTATGAATTTTCAAAGTTTAATATTTTTCAAAAGTTACAGCAGAATCCGGTTCCTACATATGCAGGAACCGGTTCCTGCGAAGTTCAAAAATCACGCTTCTGGAAAAATGTATGGGAACCCGGTTCCTACCTATACAGGAACCGGTTCCTACGTGCATTTTTGCCAGTTTTTATAAATTCACACAGTGGAACCCGGTTCCTCCCCACTGGGAACCGGTTCCCACGACCTGCAGAGTCAAATTCTGCACTTTTAACAGCATTTATTCATTCTAAACCAATTCCAAACATACCCATACGAATTGCAACATGAGAAACACCAAAACACATCCATTTTGAACCATTATAACATCAAACAACATTATTTTATCATTCCTTTTTATCATCTGACACCCTAATGGTTTTCAACCTACAATTCGACGCAATAGGGACAATTCTACGGGACCCTAGAATTCCAAACCGGGATTCCCTAACATACTATGATCCATACTATTGAATATCTAAACCGATAATACGAATTAACTAATCGAAATCACCCCTTACCTTGTGGGTTCTTCGAATTCTGACGCTTCCGGTTTTCTCCTTCTTTTTCCTCTTCTCAAATGCACGTATGATGAATATTCCAAAATAACTCTCTTTCTCTTCTTTTTCCTTTTAATACTCCTTTTATTATTACAATAAAATAATTAAATTAGTAATTAGTAAGAGTAGAGTATTTTACCCCTCACACCCTCTAATCACTCTTCACACCACCAATACTTCTTTCCTTTAATTAATTAAATTAATTCCAATAATCCAAAATACCAATAATTAAATTTCCAATTAAATTAATAATTAAAAATTCTAATTATTTAATAATCGGATTATTTGGGGTGTCACAACTCTCCCCAACTAAAAGAGTTTTCGTCCTCGAAAACATACCTTAGACGAACAGTTCGGGATACGAGTCCTTCATCTGACTCTCCAGCTCCCAAGTGACATTTCCATCTGCTGGTTCTCCCCAAGCCACTCTTACCAACGCGATCTCCTTGCCTCACAACTGTTTCAACTTCCGATCCTCAATTCTCGCAGGTACCGCTTCCACAGTCAAATTCTCTCGTACCTGTATATCGTCTACCCGAATCTCATGAGACGGATCAACAATGTACTTCCTTAGCTGAGATACATGAAAAACATCATGCAAATTTGCAAGTGACAGCGGCAAAGCAATCTGATAAGCAACTTTCCCAACTCTCTTGGTAATCTGAAACGGACCAATAAAACATGGAGTCAACTTCTTTGACTTCAAAGCTCGACCAATACCAGTCATCGGAGTAACTCGCATAAAAACATGTTCTCCTTCGCTAAACTCAAGATCTTTCCTCCTCTTATCGTGATAACTTTTCTGACGACTCTGAGAAGTCCTCATCTTCTCCTGAATCATCTTAATCTTTTCCAAAGTCTGTTGGACAATTTCCGGTCCAATCACAGCACTCTCTCCAGATTCATACCAACACAATGGTGTCCGACACCTCCTACCATACAATGCCTCAAACGGAGCCATACCAACGCTCGAATGAAAACTATTGTTGTAGGTAAACTCAATCAATGGTAGATAACTATCCCAAGCTCCACCTTTCTCCAACACATAAGCTCTTAACAAATCTTCCAACGACTGAATCGTTCTCTCCGTCTGACCATCTGTCTGTGGATGATAAGCGGAACTCAAACGCAACTTAGTACCCAAAGCTTCTTGCAATCCCATCCAGAATTTAGATGTAAACCTCGGATCTCGATCCGACACAATACTAGAAGGAATACCGTGCAAACTCACAATCTTCTCTACATACAATTCTGCCAACCTTTCCATCGGATAATCCATTCTTATCGGAATAAAGTGAGCAGATTTCGTCAACCGATCAACAATAACCCAGATAGAATCACAATTCTTCGATGTCCTTGGCAAACCAGACACAAAATCCATAGAGATTCCATCCCATTTCCATTCCGGAACAAACAACGGTTCCATCAATCCTAACGGTTTCTGATGCTCAATCTTCGACTTCTGACAAACCAAACAAGCATACACAAACTCAGCAATTTCCTTTTTCATTCCCGGCCACCAAAACAACTTCTTCAAATCATGGTACATTTTAGTAGCACTAAGATGAATACTCAATCCACTACGATGTCCTTCTTCCAAAATACTCTTCCTAATCTCTGCAACATCCGGAACACACACCCTATTACCAAATCTCATAACACCATTCTCATCAATCCGAAACTCGCCTCCTTGACCTTGGTTGATCAATGTCAATTTATCAACTAACCCAACATCGGACTTCTGTCCATTCCGAATTTCTTCCAGAATACCACTAGTCAGTTTCAACATACCCAATTTCACACTATTCGGAGTAGTTTCACATACCAAACTTAAATCTCTGAACTGCTCAACCAAATCTAACTCACGGACCATTAACATCGACATATGCAAGGACTTCCTACTCAAGGCATCCGCAACAACGTTTGTCTTACCAGGATGGTAATTCAAACCGAAATCATAATCCTTTAGAAATTCTAACCATCTTCTCTGCCTCATATTGAACTCTTTCTGATCAAAGAGATACCTCATACTTTTGTGATCACTGAACACCTCAAACCGAGAACCATATAAATAATTCCTCCACAACTTCAAAACAAACACAACAACTGCCAACTCCAAATCATGAGTCGGATAATTCCTTTCATGTACTTTCAATTGTCTCGAAGCATAAGCCACCACCTGCTTATCTTGCATCAACACACCACCTAATCCCATTAATGATGCGTCACAATACACAACAAAAGACTTAGTCGGATTTGGAAAAATCAAGATCGGAGCACTTGTCAACCTCCTCTTCAGCTCTTGAAATCCTTTCTCACATTCAACATCCCAAACAAACATCTGACCCTTCCTGGTCAACTTAGTCAACGGTAACGCTAATTTGGAAAATCCTTCTATAAACTTCCTGTAATAACCTGCAAGACCCAGAAAACTACGGATCTCAGAAGCATTCTTCGGCGCTTCCCACTGAGATACTGCTTCTACCTTTGTAGGATCCACAGCAATTCCATTCTTGGAAATTACATGGCCAAGAAAACTTACTTCACTTAACCAGAATTCACACTTGGACAACTTCGCATAAAGCTTCTTCTCTTTCAACAATTCCGACACAACTCTGAGATGTTCTTCATGCTCTTCATCGCTCTTCGAATAAATTAGAATATCATCAATGAACACCACCATAAACTTATCAAGATACGGATGAAATATCCTGTTCATATACTCCATGAAAACACCAGGTGCATTAGTAACTCCAAACAGCATAACAGAATACTCGTAATGTCCATACCTCGTTCTAAATGCAGTTTTCTGAATATCTTCCGACTTCACACGAATCTGATGATATCCAGATCTCAGATCAATCTTACTAAATACACAATCTCCAACTAGTTGATCCAACAAATCATCGATCCTCGGCAAAGGATATCGATTCTTGATTGTAACTTTATTCAGCTATCTGTAATCAACACATAATCTCATTGAACCTTCTTTCTTCTTAACCAACAATACCGGAGCACCCCACGGCGAAACACTCGGACGAATAAACTTCTTCTCAAGTGACTCCTCCAACTGTTTCTTTAACTCCGCTAATTCAGATGCCGACTACGGTAAGGCTCCATCGACACCGGACTAGTTCCAGGAATCAAATCTATAGTAAATTCTACCTCCCTCTCAGGTGGCAATTCACTAACGTCTTCCAGAAACACCTCTGGAAATTCATTCACCACTGGCAATCCATCACTCTTTTCTTTTCCCTCCGATTCTATTGCAGAATACAACATAAATACCACAGCACCATCTTTCACAGCTAGGTTCATCTGTTTAACCGACATAGTCACATCTTCGACACCAACCTCTTCAGGAAAAATAAACGTCTTTGCAAAACAGTTGATATGAACCTGGTTGAATTCCAACCAGTTCATTCCAAGGATGATATCAAGTTGTTCTAACGGTAGGCACACTAAATCCATACCGAAACCCCCTACCAAAAATCACAATAGGACAATTCCTACAAACATACGAAGTAGTCACTGAACCCGACGCAGGAGTATCAATAACCATACTTCCATCCATATTAGAAATTTCCAAATTCAATCTTTTAGCATAATCCAAAGCAATAAAAGAATGCGTAGCTCCAGTATCAATAATCGCAATCAAAGGTATGTCATTAATAAAACATGTACCTTTAATCATCCGATCATCTGGCTTAGTCTCTGACCCAGACAATGCAAACACTTTACCACCAGCTTGCTCCTTCTTGGGTTTTGTACACTGAGGACGCGTATGACCTTCTTCACCACAGTTGTAACAAGTCACCACTCTTACTCTACAATCATTAGCCACATGGCCGAGTTTCCCACACTTGAAACACTTCTTATCATTACTTTTGTAATCCACCATACGATGTCCTGTCTCACCACACTTGTAGCACTTAATGGAAGAACTAGAATCTCCTCCACCAAACTTCTTCCAACCACCGGGTCTCTGATTACTTCTATCATAAGGCTTACCACGATCCATCTGTTGCTTACCCTTCCTATCAATATACCCTCGAGCATTCGACTTAGTGCTAGCAAGATTCTCCTCTAAAATCCTACTACAGTCAACCAGATCAGGAAATCTTCGGATACGCTGATACCGAATACCCTGCTTAATCTCATCACGAAGACCATTCTCAAACTTGATACATTTGGAAAATTCTCCATCTGCATCATTAGTATAATGAGCATAATACTTCGCTAACTCAGTAAACTTCGAAGCATACTCACTGACAGTCTTGTTACCCTGCTTGAGTTCCAGAAACTCAATCTCCTTCTTGCCTCTGATGTCCTCAGGAAAGTACCTCCTCAGAAAAGCCCTCCTGAACACAGCCCAAGTCAATGCAATACCATCTTCTTCCATTTCAGTTCTGGTAGCAACCCACCAGTCATCAGCTTCCTTTGCTAACATGTGAGTTCCGTATCTCACCTTCAGCCCTTCAGCACAGTCAATTACTCTGAAGATCCTCTCGATCTCCTTCAACCACTTCTGAGCACCTTCGGGATCATGTGCACCCTTGAACAACGGAGGATTATTCCTCTGAAAATTCCCCAATTGTCGGTCAGCACCAATCACAGCTCCCTGTTGGTTCCCTCCGAGTACTCCAGCCACCATTCCCAATGCTTCAACAATAGCATCGTCGTTTCTTCCGTTACCTCTTCCGGCCATTGTTCTGTAACATTACAAAACAACCTCATCAGCAAACAAGTATCGACAGTGTCATCTTACACTAGTCGCACACAAAAGGGATAACGACACAAGACAAGACGACTATGCTCTAATACCACTATTGTAACACCCCTTCTAAAATACCCCGAATAATATTAATTATATCAATAATTAAAGACATATTCCATCAGAGTTAACACGGAACAAGGGATGTCACAATTATGAAATAAATAAAACTTCCAATAAAACAGTAGTCATGCTACACTGAGGGTCATTATTCAAATAATTCAATCAACTTAAGACCATGTCTTACACAGCGGAAAAATACCATAACCAAAACGGAATAAACCAAAACATAATTATTCCCAATGAAATTCAAAGAAACAATTGAATAATAACTAATTCCTCAACTAAACGTTCCCCAGTGTTACAACCTATCAGAGCACGACACTGACACGCGGACTTAAAGTAACATAGCTCTAGAGCCATCCTCACCAACTCCTGAGCTGCTAACTTTAATATGAAATTGTTAAAGTAAGGGTGAGATTTCTCATAATTAACATGCATTATAAGCTTCTCAATCAACATTATATCACAAGCATATTATTTCACCCATTTTAGCATAAATTCAGATTCAACACGCAGTTCTAATCATACAAGTCATTATGCACGAATCAATAATCAACCAAATAATTGTAACACTGGAAGACATCCTAACATGTTACAATTCCATGCAAACACAAATGCAGACACAATGCATGTGGTACTAACACGTGACCAAGTCACCCAACACTGATCCATCATCAACCGGATACAGCAACCATCGATTCGTCCATAAACACCCGAACATGAATCAAGCCTAACCACCCATCATCACCCGGGTATCGGTTAACAGCAATACAAGTTAAATTCCACACAATAGGAATTAACTTCACCAAAACAATGCATATGCACGCACATCACTAGCATGCAACATCAAATCAGTCTATGAAATACATCAATTTATCATAACTGAACCAAAACCAAAAACATGATATCTCAAAGATCATGCACACCATCATTAGCAACATAAACATGCCTTTCATTCACACAATACTAATACATCCATCCATCACAGGTTCACTGCTACATACACACCCATGTGCGTTAGTCAATAATCACTTATTCCGGGATTTGACTCATTTTCAAAATAATTTCAGGTTTTAGGAAATCTTTTCATTTTATAAAATAGAGCATTAAGTTTAAGAAATAACGTCCAAAACGGCACTCAAAACGGACTTACAGTTTGAAAGTTATGAATTTTCAAAGTTTAATATTTTTCAAAAGTTACAGCAGAACCCGGTTCCTACATATGCAGGAACCGGTTCCTGCGAAGTTCAAAAATCACGCTTCTGGAAAAATGTATGGGAACCCGGTTCTTACCTATACAGGAACCGGTTCCTACGTGCATTTTTGCTAGTTTTTATAAATTCACACAGTGGAACCCGGTTCCTCCCCACTGGGAACCGGTTCCCACGACCTGCAGAGTCAAATTCTGCACTTTTGACAGCATTTATTCATTCTAAACCAATTCCAAACATACCCATACGAATTGCAACATGAGAAACACCAAAACACATCCATTTTGCACCATTATAACATCAAACAACATTATTTCATCATTCCTTTTTATCATCTGACACCTTAATGGTTTTCAACCTACAATTCGACGCAATAAGGACAATTCTACGGGACCCTAGAATTCAAAACCGGGATTCCCTAACATACTATGATCCATACTATTGAATATCTAAACCGATAATACGAATTAACTAATCGAAATCACCCCTTACCTTGTGGGTTCTTCGAATTCTGACGCTTCCGGTTTTCTCCTTCTTTTTCCTCTTCTCAAATGCACGTATGATGAATATTCCAAAATAACTCTCTTTCTCTTCTTTTTCCTTTTAATACTCCTTTTATTATTCCAATAAAATAATTAAATTAGTAATTAGTAAGAGTAGAGTATTTTACCCCTCACACCCTCTAATCACTCTTCACACCACCAATACTTCTTTCCTTTAATTAATTAAATTAATTCCAATAATCCAAAATACCAATAATTAAATTTCCAATTAAATTAATAATTAAAAATTCTAATTATTTAATAATCGGATTATTTGGGGTGTCACATAGGACCCCTGGCGGGCTGAGCAACAAACTCTTTGAGGTAATCGGGGACCAGAATCTTATCGGCAGCCATGTAATAGTTGACCCACATGTCTGAAGTGTTGAGTTCAACCCCGGGGTTCAGCACATGGATATGCTTCACCGTATTCTCAAAACTCCCCTCGGAGGCAGCCTGGGCATTATCCACCGCCAGTTGAAAACGAGCAATAAGCTCGGCCCGAGTCTTTAAATCTTTTGTGTCCTCTGGATCGTCTTCAGCAGGCGTCACCTCGGATGTCAGGACCGCTACCTTCTCCTTGAGATCTTTTTTCTCGAGCAGCAGGATCATGCGTTCCTCGGAGAGTCTCCCCGATTCTTTCTCGGACAGCTTCCGTGCCGTTTCCTCCTTGATCCGGGATTTCTCGCTCGCATCAAGCTTAGCCCTAAGGTTTTTTTAACTCTTCCTCCTACGAAGAACTCCCCTCAGTATAGGCGACAACCATCTCCAAAATCCACATTAAACCACCGATATCATGCGCCAGCATCACCCTCTTCTCCGGACGGCCCAAACCCTCGAGGTGAAGGGATTCGGCCCGAGGAAGGCGAAGAGCTTCCCCCTCAAAGAAAGCCTTCTCTAGCCAGCAAGGGGGAAGGTCGTACACCCATTTCCCCTTCTCGGCGGTCAGGTCGACGGTTTCCTCGGTACACGGTCTTTTCTCTTTCGAGGATACAAGGGCAGGAGAGAGAGCAACCGTAGCTTGGGCCAAAGACGAGTCACCCAACCCCAAAGTAGGAGCGACCCCCGAGCCAGTCTGAGCATCATTCTGAGCCTTCCTCACTCTAGAAGTAAGAGTCTTGGCTATGCACTCTTGGGTGGGATTCATGTTATCTGCAAAACAAACAAAAGAACCGTAGTTAGCAAACGAGGATTCGAATAAGCAACGACCGCATACAACTATTTATAAAATAAATACCCAAATACTTGACGTGATCCTCTCTCCCGAGGAGCTCTTTGACGATTATAAGGCCCGAATCATATACAACCTCCCCGTTCTTGTCGATCACTGGCCTGCCTCCCCGGCCCACTCGCTGGACACGAGGGATTTGGGCTAAGAAAGTAGTCAAGACGGCGAAGCTCTCCTGGTCCTCGACTTCAAGACCCCCTCCCTCCAGATGTAGGAACATAATTCATTATCTAAGTGCTTCCTCGTCCACTAGAACGGGAACTTGTAAACCAGTTTTACCATAGGCTCTCCTAGCTCCTTCAAACGGGGAGTATCATCCTCGTTACGTGCCGGTACGGTCCTAAAAACATTCAACATCGCCTTACTCAAAGAAGGCTGCACCAGTATATATTTATCCTTGAAGTGACGAACGGGCTCCAGATAAGCTTTAAATAGCTTCCTGTTTCCTTGCTTTAATGCAACCCATCCCAATTTGCCATAGATCTTACTCCTATGGAGGTGAAAGCAATAGAAGAACAAGGGAATGGTAGACCCTATCTTCAAGTAATCACAAACAATCTCGAACGCTCGCATGAACGCGATGCCGTTTGGATGCAATTGGGAAGGAGCCAGTCGTAGATGCCTAAATACGGCCACCTCAAAATTCGAGAAAGGGAGCCGAAGACCCATTTCCCGAAACATGATGTCGTACATGGGAATTTGCCTTCTGTCATATTTCGAGCAGATCCTGCTCTCTTTCCCAGGAATATACATCGAGCACTCTCCCCGGTTTCCTTCCTCATGAGTTTATACCTCAGTAAAAACATCATCCCGGTGCACAAAGAAATAAGAGGGCCAGTCCCAGGGATCATTTGTGACCCAAGCCCGCAGATCCTCTTCGTCCTCTGGGGGAAACAAGCAACCTTGATCAACAGAGGCCATATCCATATTGCCTCCCCCACTTGCTATTCCAGCTGATTCAACTCATCCCCGGAAATCTACAGAATGCTCGACGAGCTACTCACCTCGTCCGAAGAACTCCGTGAAGATCTAGAAGACTCGCTCGAGAGATCAACCTGGGAATTGTCGGCCATATTACTTGAAAAGAAGAGGATGAAGATGAGTTCGACATCAATGCTAGAACCATCCTTCCACCGCTAATCAAGTGAAAGGACGCTGTGAAACGAGGATCATGTCCTCGACCATAACCCTCACTAAGGTGCATAAACAAGAAGAAGTTCGAGAAAGAGCCCTAAGAACTAAAGGATCGTCTATGACGCATCATGAAATGCCTGGGGAGGATTCACGGCGGCTCTAGAGATTCTAAACTACAGAACCACTTCCTGCCACCAACACTCCCCAAGGGCATGCATTTCTAGGAAGAAAATCGCGAAAGTCTGAACTACTGAAAGCAAACGGAAACAAAAAACTAAAATCTTACCAGTTAAAGAAGAAGGAAGGTTGGAAATAGCAGTAGTGAGCAGCGATCTCAAGAAACGATGGTGGTCGACAGGCGAGCGATTAGGAGCACTTGGGAGAGGGAACAAAAAACACTAAACTTCCTACTTCTCTTGTATTTATAGCGGGGACCATCCGCACATGTGAGGCACACGCATGGGAAACCCTTGGGTCATCATCATTACACCATAACCCCTAGGCCATCATTGCGCCACTTCGCCAGCACGCTACCCGAAACACACTACCTCTTCAAGTTCAAGGCTCCTAATGACTAACTCCTCATCTCCTCGCGAGAAAGGCGCAACGGGAAACACTCATTCTCCCCGTAAGACGCGCCCCGTTCCATGAGCAAGTGTTAAAGTTATCACTCATATGCTCAGAAGCAACGACTTAGGGGGCTACTGTTCTAGACTGGCCCGATAACTAGAATGGGCCCAGTCTAACCCTTTCTTTTAGCACGGCCTATACGTCCGTGGCCCGAACCTCCCCCGCTCTCCGTCGGGCAATATTGACCTTTTGCCCTCCCAAACCGATATTGACCTAAGATGATCGACGAATACCTCTCAGTGTGTCCGACCTCAAGTCGTGCAGACAAATAGGAACCGACCAAACCATTTCCCGTAATCTACCTCCTACTCGGAACCAACATCTAGTTACGAGAACATCTTCCCAGTTTGACCAAGTCCAGGAAGTTATCTATTTTTGCGGACCCGCATATCCAGGCCCAAAAACCGAAACCAATGGCCATGCGCCATGGGCATTATATAAACCCTCATACTTGTGAGGGCCAGGTATCGAATAATCACTATTCACCACTAATACCTTAACACTTTGCTTGTATCTCATTGTTCCTTCTCTTACTTGATCGTCGGAGTGCCTTGCAGGTACAACCCTTTTTTTTCCTCCTCGACATCACAACCCGACTGCAGATCATCACTCGACCATCTTGCAGGTTATGATCAACCGGTAAGATCAGTTTCTCATTTGGTTCTTTATGGACCAAGTCATCATCATTAAAAGTTGGCTATTTGAAGTGGTAAAGTGACCTACACTAAGAAATTTATCTAAGTCTTGAATCAATTTATATGGTTCCATATTCATTGGATATTTTCAATACTTTCCAGGACTCTATTCAAAATCCTCTCAACATTAAAGATGTTCATCTTTTTACTCTCTTTACATCAAGACCAAGTTCATATCACTTGGATAAAAACTCATCAAGTTATGATCTTAAAAAGCGGCTTCCATGAACACAAGCTCATATTTATCACAACATTTCCATTTGGGTCATTCAAAGATTATAGGCCATTGTTTTTGTTTTAGCATCAGGTCCACACGTCTTCCACCCTTACTCCTTTACTCTAAAAGCCTAAACCATGAATGTATCATGCACGCACCTCATTCTCCAAAATGACCAAAAAGAGAAATCTTTGAAAGTTGTACAAACCTTGCCACCACTCTCTCCCATGTGACCAGTCCCTTTCACACATTTCTCACTCTCTTTTATTCACCCAAAACACAACAAAATATTCCCTCTCATGAAGCAAAGCACAAAGCAACAACTCACCATTTTAATTTTGCCAAAATTTCCAAACTTTCCCATAACATAATTCTCAACATGAGTTGCCTTCTAACCACACTCATTTCACTCTATGAAACTCTCTTTCACCCTCACAAACTTCACACACGCATTGCAAGCAAGAAAAATCAGATCTCCAACATTTCTCTATTTTCTCCATTTCTCTTCTTTGAAGCTCTTGCTACTTGGTATTTTCCGGTTCTCTCTTGCCTCATTCATATCATCTTAAGATCATAGAGACATTGTGATAAGGTTTCTGAAGTTCTTCACAAGATTCAAGAGGCCGTGGACCTTCTCCACTTTAGTAATTTTTACGCAAACTCTCTCCCTCTCATGCTTAGATCTAAGTTGTTTAAAATGCTATAAATATGATCATGTATTGCATTTGGAAGTCCTCTAAGAGAGGAATTGGTTAATTACTTGAGTTCATGATGTTTGGATTTTATGTTTTCAGTTTTAGATGCTTCATTTTCGTGTCTTATTTATTTATGATTGAGCCATTATTTTGAGATCCAATTGATATGTTGTTATTCTACTCATGGAGTACTTCATGTTAGTATTTTATTTTGTGTGATTTAATGCTGGTTTGAGTGAGATATTTGGACTCGAAAATGGAAGAAACAAACTAAGTTAGGGTTTTATTTTTCTGATTTTGTTTGTGTTGAACGTAGAAGATGATATGGTGGCGTGTAGGGATTGGATGGCTTATGTTTTTGTCTTTAAGCAACTTTACTCACACTTGGCCGGTTGATAACATGTTCACATATTTTTTGTTACACTTTATTTTTCTTATTTAATATAAAATGGAAAAAAAACCAGAAAAGAGACATTGGGATGTGTTAATGGGGCCATAGGTAGGTGGCTTCATTTGATTGGCTCATCGCAATTAATTCTATGCCGCTTTCAAAATAGTGTCACTAATTTAATAGTGACATTTTCTATTGTGTCACTTTTTTCTTCATTTTATTCCTTTTAAATTTTCATTTTATTCTTTTGTTTTTTTTTTAATTTTATTTTATTATTTCCTTCACTCTAAAAAATCCCAAAAAATACATTTAAATGCTTCTAAGTCTTATTTAATTTTCTATGAATTTTATTTCCTCTTTCCATTTATTTTGGTATTTTGTTTTGATTTTAGCATGAGAAATGTTTATTTGACCTAGTTTGATGATTAGTGATTTGTTTGATGACCGTTCTAAGTCTCTTTATGAAACTTAACTTGTTTGATCAATAATTGCCTTTGATGCTTGATGATTGATTTTGTTTTGATCAATTTTGTGCCCTTCCTTTAGGCCCATTTTAGGACACATTTGAGCTACTGACTTCATGATACTTTGATGATTTTTCATTCACTTTCGAAGCCTCTTAAGTATCATATTTTTGGATACAATGAATGCATGCTTGCCTAAATGCCTGTGCACATTAGTGTGATGTTTAGAGGTGCACTTGTGCAACCATTTAGGAATTATGCCTACCTCTTGTTCATGATTGAAATACCATGTGGTAGAGCCTCCTTACTCATTTTTATAGGGCAAGTTATGCCCTCTTGAATGTGGATTCACTTGTGTGAAATTTTCCATGTATGCTTGCCTATCTTTGGTGCCATTCCTTGAGCTTCTCATGCTATTCCTTCTTGATGCTATGATACCTATGTGATTGATATTATATGTTATTTGCTTCTGACTTATGTGGTTTGATACCTCGCTTCCATGATCCCTCTTCCCCTTTACTTAACTTGATGTTAATGCTCTATTAGGAGGATGCTCAGGTTTTGTTTTGATCTCTTCTTGTCTCAATCCTTGAGTATGCCTTGGTATGATGCCTTAGTGATGATTTGAGGTCTTTAATATGTAATGATACCATTTCCATCCTTCTTAATTCTCTTCTCTTGATTCCTAATTACATGCCTAATTATTTATATTTCCTTGTTAGGAATAATTCATTTTTTTGTCAACTTTGCTTGATGTTTGTATGCTTTAATGCTTATACCTTGAATCCAATTCTTGATTAAACTTATTTATTCCTTTTATACATGTCCTAATTGAGTACCATGATCATAATTGTATCTCCTTCTTTCCCATATCCCTCCTCTTTCTACTTGTTTTACTTGATAGCATTTTATGAGGACTTGTGTCCGCTTAGGGATTATTTATGTGTATGTGCTTGTATGATCTTGTGGTGTATCCTTCTCCAGCATGAATGGATGATGATGTTGATTTATTTATGAATTTTATACTAACTTGTAAGCCTCTTCATCTCTTTCACTTCACTTCACCTTCTTATGCCATGTAAGGTTAAACACTTAACTCATAGAGATTGCATGCTAGTGTGTTTAGGTGTTTGCTCTCTTTTGAACCTTCTAATGCTAAAACCTTGCATGCATGACCCTTATACCTTATTTTCCATGTCTAAGTTTTCACTTTGATGTGATGTTTCTTCCCCATAAGTGTTTGATAACATGCTTCATGTTTGAACTTTGTTTGCAACTTGTTTGAACCTTGTCTCTTCTTACCATGCATGGTTGGTTTGTTTAAGTAATGTTTCATAACATCAGACCTTTCATGATGTGATATATTAAAACCTGTATAGACTTAGGTATTTACCTATTGTCTCCTCTTGTTTGTTTCTTTATTCAAAGTAGCATTATTGAAGTGTTTACTTCTTTTGTGTGTTTGTCACTTCTACTTGCCTCATAAGATTGTTTTCTCTTCTTCTTGACCCTTGATGTTTTATTTAGGGTAAAGTTAGACTTATAGCATGTTAGAGGAAGAAACTTATGCTTATTTGGCATGTTCTCATGATATGTCCATTTGATTGCTTAATCATTTCTTGTTTTCTTTGTTTCCTTACTTGGTCAAGTAGGATAGCTTCTAGGATTTAGAGATGTTTTACTCTTGCATGCCTTGTTCCCTTTATTATGGATTAATGTGTGACATATTCTCTTATAATTTTCTTTGATGACATGAATTCTACCTGTTTAAGTGTTCTATTTGTGTTATCTTTAGTCTTGACTTACTAGTGCATAGGTAGACACCTAGTTGCATAAGTTTTGTCACTTTGTTGCTTGATTGGTTAACTAGGTGTGATTTAGGCATCTTGTTTAACTTCTTAATATATGAGTTGATAGTTATCTCTCATGTGTGTTTAATTTCTTTCAAATCTTGGTTAAGTGTTTGATGCTTGCTTTTCCTCTTCTTATCTTTTCTTTATCTTGTAAGATCACATGTTCCCTATAGGCTTTCTTCGGTTCATTCTTGTTCAAGGTTGAACTAAAGTAGACCCTAGATTTATAAACCAAGCATAATAACATTAAGTAGTCCTATTAATCCTCATACATAGTTCTATCTTGCATGATAACATTAGGTAGCTTGCCCTTTGTTATCCTAACTTTTTGACCATTGTACATGACAACATTAGAACTTTAGTCTCCCTTAGGCTTTTTTTCTTTCCCATTTTGCATCTTTAATATTAAAACTTCTTTTTCTTAATCAAATTTCAAAACACTTAATAATAAAGAGGCAAACCATGTGTCACGAGCCTTAAGTATTGGGAGGAGTATTGAGGGGGTGCATTACCAACCTTGTGTTTCCTTTCAGTCATAGTATTTAATGTGGTTCAAATCACCAAACCCCTTTTTAAGGTGAAAAAGACTAAACTAATTCAAACCTTTTACCTTCGGGCTTGTCTTTTTGAAAACCTTTTCAGGTAAGAACATGTTAACTCTTTTTTACGACAAATTCACGAGTCTCCAAAGGTCAAGCTTCAGTAGAATGCAAAATTAGCATCTTTCATAAAAAACACAACAAACCAATTTTTTTGAGAAGAACTACGATGCTCTGATTTCCCTATTGCATGACGGGGGTACGTAGGCACTAGGTCTCACGACCAAAGGCGAGCACAACAATAACAACTTTTCTTTTTAGTGTATATACTTTGCATTCATGCATTTTCCCTTAGCTTATAAGCTTTAGATATAAACACACCCTTTGATTAGAACAACAAGATTGGATCCCATGGAGTATAACGGACGTGAGGGGTGCTAATACCTCTTCCTTACATAATCGACTCCCGTACCCTTTCTATTAGTCGCAAAACCATATTATCCTTTCTCAGGTTTACTCGATGTTTTTCTTTCCCTTCTGTGGGATAAATAACATTCAATGACGACTTCATTGTTTTATCATTTTCCTAGTTGCCTTAAACATCGTGCACGAAAACCCCCAAATCAACCAATGATCTTGGAGGATAAACCCATGGTTTTTCCGGATGAAGACCCCTGAAAATCTCAACCCAATTTTCTTGGCTACACAAGAACCTAATTGGACATTATCAAACCTCATCTAGATGGAACCCCAATAAAATATTATTACAATGATTTGTTAGTGTGAATAAATAGGTTGGAGATTGAAGATGAAGAGCAATTCCAGGAAATTTTTATGGTATCATCGAGTTGGAATGATGCATCAATGATATATTTATAGTCGGGAACTTTTTAGGGAAAAGTGGCAAGTTTCATAATGAAAAAATTATGAAAAAATGACCCACAAAATAATATGTGCGACCTGAAAAGGTTATGTGCCACACATACAAAACAATGGCTATATGCTTTAACAATGTAGTACATGTGTCAACGCATAAATCATATGTGTTGGCGCATGTGCCTATGTTTTAAAGCAGAAATGCTGAATGTGATACATGCTTTAATATTGAAGCACATATATCGACGTATAAATCATATATGTCGACACATACTGAAGCCTTTAAGATATTGAAGAAATTTTTATTTTATGTGTTGATACATACGAGTTTCAGGTCATCACATAAACTTTTTTTTTTGTGCAGAGACTGATTTTTCTTGATTGGGACCAATTTCAAACTTGTTTTAAATAATTTCTAAGACCTCTAAAGCAAGGGAGTGCCACATGACATAGATATATCGTCCAATATACAGAAATACTAAGTTTTCCTAGTTTTGACATCATACAAAACATCTAATGGTGAAGTTGCACTCACATACTCACCCTTTTTGATAAAAAAACTTGCGATGATGCATTTCATGTAGTTATGGAAGGTTCCCCGTGACTTTGTGCTTCCTAACTTCATCTCGCATATGCTTCTCCCCCTTTGACAATATCAAAAAGAAAGAAGGCAAATCGTGAGAAGTATCATATTCCAATACCAATACTAATATATCACTCAGAGGCATTTTTTCAAAGAAGAGCATATATATATATATATATATAATGATACAAAATTAATAGATAACAAGCATAAAAAATTACCACACATGTGTCTAACATTGCGATAAGAACATGTCACTACTCAATCCAAAATGAAAATATTATCATAAAATGTGACTCAACTACAATAAGAACCGTACATGCAATTAACATGCTTACTTTCAAATCATACACGAATGCAAGAAATAATAATAGAAACACATGCTTGTACATACAAGAACAAACTTATACAAATGTGAAAGAATTAATACATGAAGTCATTATAAGCATATACGTTGAAAACATACAATGGTTATCAATCAAAATTTTTGGAAATGAGCATTCATGGTTTTCATAATTTAAGAACATAGCAAGCATTTTTCATAAAGTAAAATATGTACTAAGAAAAATCTTACTTTTAATGAGAAATTCGGAACAATATTACCTCACTCTTGATGGAATGAATGTTTCACTCACATGATGTAAATACTCAAACAAAGTGTTAGATCAAAAGTACAATAGTGCAAGCATCATAATAAAGAAATCAACATTAGATACATTAATAATCCCTAATTTCTCATGTTTGTTGAAAAACAATTTAGCTCCAAACGTTTTATGAAAACGTCAGTAAGTTGATTTTCACTATCAAAATGCTCTAACACAACATCCCGTTTTTCAACATGATCACGAAGATAATTTCTCACGCATGTGTTCCTTCCTTAAGTTACTTTATTTGGAGTCCAAAAAAGTAATTCAACTCCCTATAAGAGTTATTTTAATCACTCACTGCACAAGCTTAGAGAACTCTTTGACAAGTTACATGTTAGTAGAATCAAATATGATATAACGTAAAATGTGTTATGCTTGATGTTTAATGAAGCTAAACATGATTATGTATACATAAGTGTTTATAAAATAAAATACATGAAAAGATAGTATCATGAGATCATTATAAGTATATAAATTTATAAGTCACCATGATTATCAATTAAGAATTATTTTACAAATGAATACTCCTAATATATATATATATATATATATATATATATATATATATATATATATATATATATATATATATATATATATATATATATATATATATATATATATATATATATATATATATATATATATATATATATACACCAAGTATGTCATGTACTTAGAAAAATAAACAAGTAAAAGAGAGAACTTACTAACAAAGAAAAAGTTGAATCGATACTACCTCACCATACAATATGACAGGATGCCCTTGCATTTCACAAGGAACTCTTGAAAAAAAGTTGAACCAAATGCAAAGTATACCACAAAGACTTTATAAAACCACGATATAATCAATTTTCACTTTGACAAAGTACCCAAAAGTATAACTTGTGATGAAGCCAAGAAGGTGATTGATTTGATGATTATTCATTTTGATTGAACTTTCATCTTTATTCTTTTCATGTTAGTTATCTTTCTCCTCTGCATGTTTCACTGATTCAGGTTGATCAATTCCTTCTTCGGTGTCATTGATTATGTCTCTTGAAGATACACCTACATCATGAAATGAAATACCTTTTTCGAGTATTCTCGAATACAACATCAAAAGTAATTTATTCATATTTTACCAATAAAACGAAACTTGTTGTTGCTTTCTATATCACATAATACATCTTCTTGCCACATATACAACAGGATTATAATATGTTCATATGCCTTGAGTCACCATAAATGAGAACCCATATTCTCTTCATAGAGTCAAGACAATGTTCCTACAAAAACAACAAGACAAGCTAGGTACCCAATCTTCATTGGGTCATTATAGGTTAATCAAAAATTGGTTGTATTTGGGCAAGCCTTTCATACAACCATAATGACAATTTAAATTTTCACCATCACTAAAATCACTATCATATACGTGCTCACTTTTTTAGGACCTTAAATTTGAAGTCCTAAGAGCTTTAGACTCTGTTCTTTCCTCCTTATCCGTGTCTTTCTCCTTTTTATTTCTTTTCTCAAGTTTCCTTTCATGTTTGTCTAAGCAAGAAGTTCTTGCGCATGTTCTTCAAGCTTACCAACCAATATAGTGAGATCAAGTGTTATAAGATCATTAGCTTCCTTGATCATGGTGACCTTTGGTAGCCAATTCCTAGTAAGACATCTCAAAACTTTGTTAGTAGCAATTACATTGGAAATAGGCTTACCAAGTGCTTTCAATCAATTAATGTGGTTTAATGAATTTTTCTTATCATCATTATTCCATAGTGCTTCCGGCTTAGGTGTGACAATTCCATTAGCATCGAATTGAGTAATTGCGTCATACATACCCTTGTCATTTGAATTAACATGAATGTGCATACAAGCTTTACAATAACTATAGTTTTATCCCAAAAATATTGAGACTGTTTTGTAATCCCCTTTAGGTTTATACGCCATTTTCTAATTAAAGTTTTGAAGCATGAAATTAAACAGGCTATGATATAACTTGTTAGACTATGACGACTTATCTAGAGAGGGGGGGGGGGGGGGTGAATAAATCCCCAAATTAAAAATCACCTTTCAAAATGGTTACATAAAAACGTATTTGAAAAATAATGTTGAGCGGAAGGTTTTTGGCCTAAATCAAAATAGTAGTCTAAACGAACCTAGTTATTGGAAGCTCAGATATGCATAAGCCATATAGAATTAATATAATGACAAAATCAATCAACATAATAATATCTCAATTAATAGTTTAATATAAAACACAATGGTTTCCTATTTCCAATGAAATGTAAACAAAATTATAGAACATTGCAATTTGTCAAACACTTGGTGTGCGTTCGACTTTTTAGAAATTTTACTTTGAGTTGTGATGATATGGAAACCACTTATAATCAAAGTGATTATAAGCTAATCAATAAACCACTTTAAACATAACAATTGTAGAAATATTCCTACGAGTCGATCGATTACTCAATGCTATTTGACAAATTGATATATGAAAATTAAAGCAAGTAAAACGATAAAGGAAAAGACACAAGGATTTATCTACATATTTCCCCATTTTCATCCTCGCATGTGGGTACATATGCGCCCAATTCCAATGTGGGATTAGGATACTTTCTTACTTTGCAAAAAGTATGATTACAAGAGAAGGGTTCAAGATCAACCCTACAAACCATAACCGTTTGATGTTGATTCAACCCATTCTCTTCTGTTGATATTCAACAAGATCAAGCACACAATATATTTCCAATTGATAATCTAGATCTTGCTACTCCTTTGTGCTCTTTATCTCCAAAGCTTTCGTGCACCATCAATAGAACCTATTGCAAAACAAGACTTCAATTTTGATTAGTCATTCTCACACTACTTCCTTTGTGTTATTTATCTCCAAAGGATCCTTTGCATTCTTTATCTCCAAAGGCTTTCACTAGGCCGCAATCCTCTCTTAAACATCTTGCACGAAAATCCTCAAAAGATTATTATAGTGATTTGTTAGTGTGTATGCATAGGTTAGAGGTTGAAGGTGAATAGCAATTCCAAAAGATTTTTATGGTATCATGGAGTTGGAATGATGCATGAATGATATATTTATAGTTGAGAGCTTTTTAGGCAAAAGAGGGAAGTTTAAGAATGAAAATATTATGAAATAATGACCCACAAAATAGTATGTGCCGACCCAAAAAATTTATGTGCCGAGATATACAAAACAATGGCTACAAGCTTTAATAATGCATTACATGTGTCAATGCATAAATTGTATGTGTCGGTGCACGCGCTTGTGTTTTTAAGCAGAAATGGTGAATGTGTTATAAGCTTTAATATTGAAGCACATGTGTCGGTGCATAAATCATATGTGTCAACACATACTAAAGCTTTTAAGGAATTGCATAAATTTTTATTTTATGTGTCGACGCATAAACATGTTTTTTATGCAGAAACTGATTTTTCATGATTGAGACCAATTTCAAACTTGTTTTTAATGATTCCTAAGACCTCTAATGCAAGGGAGTGTCGCATGACATATAGATACCGTCCAATATGCATAAATGCTAAGTTTTTCTAGTTTTGACATCATGTAAAACATATAATGGTGAAGTTGTTTAAGATGGAGGATGACTTGTTCACACTCCTAGGCCCACTCAAATGCTGCCTCTTTGTGAAGGAGTTTGAAAAGGGGAAGCGCGTACTGGTAAGTTTTCGCTTTGAAGCGGGACAACAAGGTGAGCATCCCATTTAGGGATTAGATGATTTTTTTCGAGATCGGTTCAGGAATTCTGAGAAGGATTTGCATTTATCGGGGTTCACTTTGATTCCTCATTCTGTTAGATAGAAGCCGAGGAACTTTCCTGCTCGTACCCCGAAGGTGCACTTCTCTAGATTGAAACGCATTTTACACTTTCTTTCCTGGTCGAAGACTCTTTTTAAGTGGAGAGTGTGATCAGATTCCTCTCGGGATTTCACGATCATGTCTTCCATGTAGACTTCGAGCATGTCTCCAATCTCGCCTCAGAAGACTTCATTCATCATCCTTTGGTACGTAGCACCGACGTTTTTCGAGCCGAAGGGCATTATGTTATAGTAGTATTTTCCCATTCGGTCATTAAGGCCGTGTATTTTTTGTCACCATTCGCCATGGGGATTTGATTGTATCCCGAGTATGAATCCATAAAAGACAATAATTTAAATCCAGCAGAATTATCAATTAGTCTATCTATGTTAGGAAAATGATAAGCATCTTTAGGGCAAGACCTACTAACAACATTATAATCAACACACATTCTCCATTTTCCATTATATTTCTTAATAATACAACATTCAAGAGCCAGGTCGTATACCGGGCTTCCAAAATAAATTTTTCCTCTAAGAGGTCTTTTACAAATTTTTCATCAAGCTCTGTTTTCTCGGAGACTGCTTTCGCCTATGTTGAGCTACAACCCTAGCAGCAGGATCTATTGTCAACTGGTGAAAGGCTAATTCAGAGTCCAACCCGGGCATCTCAGCAGCAATTCATGCGAATAGGTGTGCGTTTTCCCTCAAGCAGGCTTTTAGTTTCTTCCTTGCGAGGTCGGGGAGACCAGTGCCGATCTTCACTCCTCTGTTAGGACCACTTCTGAGGAGAATGATTTCAAACTTGTTGTCCAGAATGGGGCTCATAAGATGGATAGGTTCCTCTCCGTCAGTTGGTTTTGAGGATCTATCCTCTGCAAGTTTGGCTCCCCTTTTCTTCTTCTTTTACTTCTTCAAATCATAGTTGGTGATGCGGATGTCAAGGTCGATTGAGTCGATATGAGGTAGTGGCTTCGGCTTCTCTGAGTTGGAGGGTCACGCTAGTTTGTCTCCAATTTTGGGTGACACGCTGATGGTGTTGAGTCCCTTTAAGGCTGCTTTGAAACACCTTCTTGCAGATTCCATGTCCCCGTAAAGAGTGGTGACGAGCCCTTTTGGTGTGTAATATTTAATTTTTTAAGTGGACGGTGGAGGGTAGCGCGATCATCTCGGACAAAGTTAACCTTCCCAATATGCATTGGTATAAAGGCGAACAATCTATTACTAGGAACTGTAATTTGACGTCTATGGTAGTTTCAACTGTCTTGAAAGTAACGATTAACTCGACATATCCCCATGATTTTATGATCACAATGTTGAAACCTTGCAGATCTGAGCCCACGTACAAAGTCAATTGTGTTTCGTGGAGCTGTAGTGTAGAGAAGAAATGGGAGTACATGATATCGACTGAACTTCCCTGGTCAACTAGAATGAGGCGGACGTTAAAGTTGGCTATCTGTGCTCTCACAATCAAAGGAATACTAGAGTTAGGGGATCCACCAGGGAGCTATTTGCGGTAGAACACGATAGGGACTGAGCTTCCCCCGAACCTTTCCAAAGTGGAATTTTGGTTCGAGCTTGCATCGATAAGTTTCTCGAATTTTCTCTTCACCGACCCTACGGTGAATTTGTTGAATCCCCCGCCGGATATGATCATGGTGGTGGGGAAAGTCTCCCAGGGGCTATGTGTTGAAAAGTAAAGGGGGAAAGAGACATCGTCAGGGATGTAGAAGTCTTCTGGTCACGAGATGCACATGGTGATCTGTAGACTGAGGTCATCAGAGGACGGCTTTTCCTCCTCGACGCTCTTTGATTCTTGGGCGTCCTATCAAGGTGCTTCCTTTTTCTTGTACTACTTTAGATGCTCATCTCAGATGAGAATCACAACTTCATACTTGAGATTGATGTATTCCTCGATGACGTGCCTGTGGCTCTTGTGGAACTGGAAGTATTTGGTCTTGTCTGTGTTGGGCTTAAATGGCGTTTATCGAGGAAAATGGACCCCAAATTGGAAAAATTCTGAGTTTGTGCATTCAAACAAGATGTGCTCGGTGAAGTGATCAGTGGTGTGTACTCGTGGAAGTGACTTCCATGCCCTTTATACTCTCGGAATTCACAAGGTTTGTCCTCTTTCCATTTATCTGCTCCTTAGAAAGATGTCGAGTGGTCCTTCTACTTTGAGACCTTATCGCTTTCTTGGTGCCGTGAGTCTCGAGCATTATTGGCAGTCTCCTTATCCTCGTACTGAATGTAAGCTTGGGCTTTTAAGAGGAGGGAATTTAGTGTGGTGGACTTTTTGATGCCAACAACTTTGGCAAATTTTCTGCAAGGACATAGTCCTTGTTCGAGCAGATATTTCTTCATATCATCGGTTGTAGTGCCCGTAGGGATTCATATTTCCCTTGTATGATCGCTTCGAGTGATGCTTTTGATTTCCGATAGTGACAAGAGGCTATGAAGTTCCTCGAGAGCTGATTTCCTAGATATTTCCAGAAGGTGATAGACTCGTTGGGGAGGCTTTTATACCAGAGCATATCCCCCCTCCTTAGAGTGGTGCAGAATAATCGACATTTGATGGCACCCTTGAAGCCAGGTAGTCGAGCAGGGCATCAATATTCTTGATGTGCTCATCTAGGTCAGTAGTTCCATCATATGTCCCTATGTTTGGGGGATTTTCCATCCCGACAGCTAGGAAAGTTTCCATGATTACTCGTGACAATATACCGCGGGGGTCGTCTTCGTCGCTCCATCTTGGTGATGGTGGTGGAGAATAGTTGTCATTTCCTCTCCAAGGACTACCATCTCGACGAGAAGATGGGTTTCTTGGATGACCCTTTGGCTTGGGCGAAGGTGAATGGCGATTTTTAGGTTGCAGATTTCCTTTGGTTTTCTTTGCGACCGGGGAGATCCAGTCCTTGTAGGGGGGGGGGGGGGTGCGATCACGCTTCTTGAATGAGACCTCTAGATTTCTCAATGCTGAACAACGGCCTGGTCTTCATGGTGATGGGATGCAAGATATGTATCATCAGTGTCTTTGTGGAGGAGATCTTGAACGACATCCTTTTTCCAACGCCCCGATTCTATCGCTTTGTTGGAGAATTAGAGCATTGGTCTGGTTGAGCGCCACGAGTAGTGTCGCCATAGTCGGGTCAGTGTTGGATGGGACCAAAATTGGTTGAAAGCTTTCCGATGGCTTTTCTTGTGTTTTCTTGATCTTGACGGTCTCCACGAACTGGAAATCATCATCCTCCGCTTCATCAAAGGAATGAGATGCGATGTGGTCGTCTCTCTTCAGAGGAATTGTTTCTTTGAGAAATAACATTTTTCTGTTATTGTCAATTTTGCGGATAGGTGACATGATGGTTTGTGAGCGAGGTTGTCGTCATCTTGATCGGCCATGATGTAATCTTGGAAGTTTGTTTTGATCTTTTGGGTTTACATAAAGAAGATGGGGAAACAAGTTTCCCACAAACGGCACCACTGATCTTACTGGTGATCAGAACTTAAAAGGGGCCAATAAAATCGTACATAATGCTGAAATCACGGAGGAAGGGGGATGTACATGCAAGGCACTCCGATGCTCAAGTAAGGAAGAGTGCAGAGGTACTTGAGAGAAAAAGGGTTAAAAATGGAATACCCGACCCTCACAAGTGTGAGGGTATTTATGGTACCCCCAACGCTTGGCCATTGGTTACTATTTTTAGGCCTGGATACTCGGCCCAAAAATAGCTAACTTCTAGGATTTCTGCATGAATGCAGGGACGAGCAGCTCATGCTCGTCATCCTGAGAAGCTGCCCGAAACTAGCTCTTATCGTGGGCACATATATCCATTTCCAATCATGCGAGAAGTGTGATATCTGTCGACCACGTGTCCTTGCGAGAGGGGCACGTGGGAGGTGTGTTTGCTGCTGGCCCATGATAGATTGGGCCAAAACCTTTGAGCCATCCTGTGCGTGAGGGGATTGGAACAACCATTGGTCTAGTCTAGAATAATACCTTTACATCACCTTAACCTATTATCTATTGAATGAGACTATATATTGATCTAGTATGCTTCTAAGTATGCACTTGTGTTGTTGGTGAGATCCAGGCTCCTTAATTTGTACAATTCCACCATTGTTATCACAATAGAGATCAATGAGATCCATAATGTAAGGGATAATGCCAAGTTCCCTAATGAACTTCTTGATACAAACAATTTCTTCTGTTGTATTTCAAGTGACAATGTACTCGACTTCAGTTGTAAAATTAGAAATTATATTCTTCTTTGAACTTTTACACCTCACAACGCCACCATTTAAGCAAAACACATAACCGTATTGCAATATAATATCATCTTTATTTATTTGGAATATAAGACCGGTGTCTCCAATAAAAAAGGCTCTTCCTGACCTCTATATATCAAGAAAGAGTCCTTAGTCAATCTCAAGTACTGAAATATGTTCTTGACATCAACCCAATGAGCATCACCTAAATCATAATGCCATACTGGTACCCATTCGTTGTACTTAAAGCATACGAGACATTTGGTCGAGTACATAATATGACATACATGATATATCCTATTGTAGGTGTATTTGGGATCTTATTCATGCGATCTTTTTATTCCTTAGTTTATGGGAATCATGTTTTTGATAGACACAAGACATGTTGCATATGTATGAACCATTTCTTGAAATCATGCATATTAAAGCCTTTCAACACTCCGTGTATGTATGTACTATGACTCAGGCTAAGTAGTTTTTTTATGATTTATGTATATAGATCCTGATATCTAATATATAGGATACTTCACCCAAGTCTTTCATAGAAATTTTTTTCCTAGCCATGTATTCACTTGCTGCAAGGTAAAGACATCATTTCTAATATGTCATATGCATATAATATCCGAAAGGTGATTATGTTCCCACTAACCTTTTGTAGACCCAAGAATCAAATTCAAACTTTAATGAATTTATACTATTTTATTGTTTCATCAAAACAAAGATTCAAGTTTCTGGAAGCTTGCTTTGATCCATATATTGATCTCTATAACTTGCATATCTTTTTGACTTATTATGGTATGTTAAATCCTTTAGGTTGTATCATGTACACATCCTCAAGGAGATTCTAATTATAAAAATGAATCTTGACATCCATCTACCATATTTCATAATCATGATATGCATCGATAAAAATTAAAATCTGAACATATTTGAACTTTGAAACAAGTCGTGCCTTATTAGTATTATACCTTACCATCCATTTTAATCTTCATTTTAATGAACCTCATGCATACTATATGATTAACTCCTATAAGAGTCTATACTAAAGTTCAAACCTGGTTTTATACATGGAATCCAGTTCATATTTCATGACCTCTAGCCACTTCTCAAACTCAGGATCAGTAATGGTGTCTTCGTAGTTCACAAGCTCATTTTGATCCATGAGTAATACATCTCCTTGATCATTACAAGATATCCATATATATTAGGTTAGAGACGCATTTTATGTGACATACATCTCGTTCTACATGAGCATGTTTCTCTTCTATAACTTGTCGTGTTTTATGCTTTTGTTCCTCAATAGGTGTGTCACTACTTTGTGATTTTTGAATTTCTTCAAACTCCATTTTCCTCCCATTGATTCCTTTGAAAATAATGTTTTTTTTTCAAAAATACTTTAGTTCGAGCGATAAACACTTTACTATCAGAAGGATTATAGAATTCATAGACTCTTACTTCTTTAGGATACTTTACAAATACAAATTTATTATATTTGGGCTCAAGCTTATTTGAAAAATTTCCATTTCACATAAACTCCACAATCCAAAATTTCATGTAAGATATATGTGACCTCTTACCACTCCATATCTCCTATGGTGTATTCTCAATTGTTTTGAATCAAACATGGTTAAGTGTGTAAGCTTTTGTAATTAAAGTATATCCCAAAAGGAATTTGGAATATCAACGTGACTCATCATGGATCAAACCGTATCTAACAAGGTTTAGTTTCTTCACTCAAATATACCATTCCTTTGTATTGTTTTAGGAGGATTGAGTTGGGATAGAATCCCACACTCTTTTAGACGATCATCAAATTCTAGACTTAAATATTCACCACATTGATATGATAGAATGGGTTTTAATATTCTTGCCTATTTGGTTTTGTACTTCATTTTTGAATTCTTTTAACTTTTCAAAGAATTGAGATTTGTGTTCAATTAAATACACATAAACATATCTATTGTAATCATCAATAAATTTGATAAAATATTAGAAACTTACTCTAGATGGCATGTTTAATAGTCCATATACATCAGTTTGCATAAGGGCCAACATATCACTAGCCCTTTCACCTTTTTTTTGTGAATGAGGATTTTGTTATCTTTCTATGTAAACAAGATTTTCATGTCTCATGTGTTTCATAATCAAATGAGTCCAAGAGTCCATCTTTATAGAGTTTGGAAATGTATTTCTCATTTATATAGCCTAAGAGACAATGCTAAACGTAAGTAAAATTTAACTCGTTAGGTTTCATCCTTTCAGTATTAATGTTATAAATTTACATTTCAATATCAAATACATAGAATTCATTGTTGATTTATGCAATAGCATAAAATATATAAGTTAAATAAATAGAGAAACAATTGCTCTTAGTTATAAATGAAAAATAAAACTTGTCTAAATAAGAAATAAAAATGATATTTCTACTAATTGCAGGTATATAATAGTTGTTTTTCATCTGGATTAATAAACCACTAAGTAAATCCAATACATAAATTTGTACGACTAAGGCAGCAACCTTAGTTCCATTACCAACTCGTATATCAACTTCACCCTTTTCTAATTCTCCACTCTTGTTTATCCCCTACATGTAACACCCCAAAATAATTAGAGTATTTATTTAATTATTTAATTTAATTATGATGAGTTTTTATGGTGATTATGTGATGCATTGATGATCGCGATGCTTGATATGATGTTTTGTGTGGTGTATGATGAGGTTGTAGGAATTAAGAAGGAATGGAGTATTTTAGAATAATTTAGATAATTAGAATAATTAGTTAGAATTGGTTGCTATTCTTGGTTTAACAGGTTATTACCAAAGGTTCATTGAAGGATTTTCTAAGTTGGCGTTACCGTTAACTCAGTTGACTCGAAAGGGTCAGGCTTATGTGTGAGATGTTGCGTGTGAAGAAAGTTTTGTAGAACTGAAAAAGAAGTTGACGACTGCTCCGGTATTAATTTTTCCTAATCCAAGTGATGCTTTTATGGTATATTATGATGCGTCGTAGATGGGTCTTGGTGGTGTGTTAATGCAGAATAGACAGTTTGTTGCTTATGCTTCAAGGTAATTGAAGATTCATGAGAGGAATTACCATACACATGACTTAGAACTAGAAGGTGTGGTGTTTGTGTTGATGATTTTGAGACATTATCTTTTCGGATCTAAATTTGAAGTTTTCAGTGATCATAAGAGTATGAAATATTTATTTGACCAGAAAGAGTTAAATATGAGGCAGAGAAGATGGCTTGAGTTGTTGAAGGATTATGACTTTTAGTTGAACTACCATCTAGGTAAAACTAATGTGGTGGCTGATGCATTGAGTAGGAAGTCCTTGCATATGTCGATGCTTATGGTTCAAGAGTTGTAAATGATTGAACAATTTAGAGATATGAGCTTAGTATATGAAGAGACTCCTGATAGTGTGAAGTTAGGAATGTTGAAACTAACTAGTTGTATAATAGAAGAAAATCGAGAAGGTGAGAAATATGATTTAAAGTTGGTTGACTAGTTGACCTTGATTAACTAAAGTAATGGAGGTGAGCTCAAAGTTGATGATAATGGTGTGATGAGGTTCGGAAATAGAGTGTGTGTTCCAGATATTCTAGAACTTAAGAGAAGTATTCTTGAGGAAAGACATCAAAGCGGGTTAAGTATTCATCCCGGTGCCACAAAGATGTATCAAGACTTGAAGAAGTTATTTTGGTGGCCTGGTATGAAGAAGGAAATCACTAAGTTTGTTTATGCTTGTTTGACTTGTCAAAAGTCAAAGATTGAACATCATAAGCCTATGAGTCTTATGCAACCTTTGAGTATTCCAGAGTGGAAATGGGACAATGTCTCGATGGATTTTGTATCGGGTTTGACAAAGACTACTAAGGGAACTGACTCAATTTGGGTGATATTGGATAGGTTGACTAAGTTAGCTATTTTTTTACCAATGAAGATTAATCATCCTATGGAGAAGCTAGCTGAGATGTATATTGATGAGGTTGTGAAATTGCATGGAATACCTTTGAGTATCATGTCAGATAGAGATCCGAGATTTACATCAAAATTCTGGGAAGGTTTGCAGAATGCGTTTGGTACTAAGTTGAAATTGAGTTTTGCATATCATCCACAGACGAATGGTCAGAGTGAGAGGACTATTTTGTCTTTGGATGATTTGTTGAGAACTTGTGTACTGGAACAATGAGGATATTGAGATATACACTTTCCATTGGTTTAGTTTACATACAACAATAGCTTTCATGCGAGCATTGTCATGGCACCGTATGAAGCGTTATATGGTAGGAGATGTATGACTCTATTGTGTTGGTATGAGTCAGGCGAGAGAGATGTGCTTGAACCTGAGATCATGAAAGAGACGACTGAAAAGATTAAGATGATTCAAGAGAGAATCAAAGCTTCTCAGAGTCGTCAGAAGAGTTATCATAACAAGAGGAGGAAGACAATCGAATTCCAAAAATATGATCATGTGTTTTTGAGGTTTACTCCGGTGACTGGTATGGGAAGAGCATTGAAGTCGAGGAAGCTTACACCATGTTTTGTTGGTCCATATCAGATTCTAGAGAAGATAAGTGAGGTGGCCTAACAGATCACTTTACCTCTATCACTTGTGAATCTTCATGACGTGTTTCAGGTGTCACAATTGAGAAAATACATATCGGATCCTTCATGTGATTCAAATGAATGATGTACAAGTGAGAGATGATATGACTGTGGAAGCATCACCTGTGCGGATAGAAGGACAAAAAGTGAAGCAATTGCAGGGTAAAGACAATGCCTTAGTGAAGGTATTGTAGGGTGGACCAGTTGGTGCAAGTTGGACTTGGGAACGCAAGGATCAGATGAGAGAGTCTTATCCCAGTTTGTTTATGTCAGGTAATTTTCAAGGGCGAAAATTCTTTAAGTGGGGGAGAGTTGTAACACTCCAAAATAATTAGAGTATTTATTTAATTATTTAATTTAATTATGATGAGTTTTTGTGGTGATTATATGATGTATTGATGATTGTGATGCTTGATATGATGTTTTGTGTGGTGTATGATGGGGTAGTAGGAATTAAGAAGGAATAGGGTATTTTAGAATAATTTAGATAATTAGAATAATTAGTTAGAATTATTTTAATTAGTTAAATATAATAATAATAAATAGAGGCTATGAAGACAAGGTTGTAATTTTAAGAGGTAAGTGAGGGTAAGATGAGAAGACCATAAAAAGAGTCCAAAGGGTTAAACAAGGAATAGAGAGAAAAATGTTTCATTCTGTACGATCGTGAAAATTGGGAAGAGAGCAGTGAAGATATAGGGCACAAAGAGAGAATGAGAGAATCAGCCGTAGAGCTTGGATTAGGAATAAAATCTAGAATCTAAGGTAAGGGGGTTTATCATTGTTATTTTAATTGATTTAAGGTTTTGATAATTGTAGGTTTGTGTTGGGGTTTTGGGACTTTTGGGGTTGATGATGATAACATGATGTTTGATGATGAATTGGTGAATTTATGATGATTTCCTGTAAAGAATTGATGCATATGATGTATGGTAAATTGTGTTGTTGTTATTTGATGAAACCAAGTGAAGCTATAAGGATTTGTGACCTATAACATGATGAAATCGTATGAATTTTGGACTGGTGCAATGCAGAAATTGCAACAGGGAAGTCCTCTCTGTGCTGCATCGCTGGGAAATGGATGTGTGTCAGCAGGCGAAGGAGCTTTGGTCCAGCGGCACCGGGCAATAAATAAGCGAGGAGAATGGGTGAAAAACATAGTCCCTAGATTTTTTTATGGAGGGTGATATGTCGTGCGTGCGTCGCCTAGCGACGCAAAAGCGAAAAGTGATCGCTAGGCGAGCAAGATGCATCGCCGAGCGATGGAGACCAAAGGGAAATAGAGCCACTAGAATTTTGTATGATAAGGAATATGTCACTCCCTCATTTTCGGGCGAGCCTCAGGCGAGCAGTTAGCGTCGTCGGGCGAGCACTAGGCGATGGACAACAATAGATTTTTAAAAGTTCCATAACTTGAGTTTTAGGACTCCGATTGACGCACCGTTTGAAGCGTTAGAAAGCTAATACGGTGAAATATATCTTGGTGGAATAAATTATGACACGTGTAGTGTTTTCTAGTACCTAGGCTATTATGAACATGATGATTCAGTGATTGTTGTAGTATGACGTGTGTGTATGTGATGAATTGTGGATGCGATGATGATGTTATTTTATATTATGAAATATATGTTGTTATTATGATGATTGTATGAATGATGATGCTTTTTGACTAGTAGTGGCCATGTGGTTATTGATATGTTTCATATCATGCATTCATAGCATTTGTTCACGTATGGCCCAATGATGGTTGCAAGACATTGTTCTAGTGAATTGTGTAGGACGAATAGTCCAGTGATGGTCTCAATCCCATAGTGTGGATTGAGTGAAAATTATGATGTGCTCCGGTTCCAAGTGGAACCAATCCTATTGGTGTGGATCTTTGGAGAAACGATGATGGTGTCATCAGTGAACTTTTGGTACCACATGTATGATTATAATGAAGTTGTGTTACATTATATGTGGCATTGCATGATGATTGGATTGAATGATGCCTTATGAATGGGTGTTTATGGTAATTGCTAATTGATGTGAATACTATGTAACCAATGAGTATTATGATGCTGTGAAGGTGTGAGTATGACATATGGTGTTTATTTGGTGTTGTATTATAACTACTATATTTATTCCTTATGTCTTTTATAATGTCTGTGATTTACTCAACTTTGCTGCTTGGAAATGTTGCCTCCATACATGGGTAACTTGCAGGTGATTAGGAATAGTCCTTAAGAGCTTAGAGGATAACCGTCAGAGTGCTTTGTTTATTTCCATAGAATTTAGAAGGTCTTGCTCTGATATGTAACATCATGGGTGGGATCATTTGTTTTTGAAATAACGATGTTATCTTGTTTCTTTTAAAGATTTGAACTACCCTTGCGGTATTTGATTTGTTTTGTTTTGATGAAGATGTTTTGAAGTATTTTAAATAAAGATGTTTTAAATTATGAATTTCCGCTGCGAGTAAGTTGAAAAGCAATGGTTGTTGCCCGTGAAACATTTAACATAATTGATTTTGAAACCCGTGTTACGGAGCAAGATGCATTGATTTATCTATTTAATTGCGAATATTTCCTTGGGGTTTATAAGGGTGTTACACTACACATTATTACAAATGTGAAAACCTCATCCAATATCCAATAACCATAATGTAGAAGTAGATAAATTTATTTCTGTAACAAAAATAACTAAACATGAAGTCTCCACTCCATTCTTTTGATCTTTCTGGTACTTTGGGAAGTTTCTCTTTCAGTGTTCTGTCTTACCATAGTAGAAGAAAATTACCTCCTTAACTATACCTTTGTTAGGATTCAAATCACAAGTTATAGGTTTGGGCATGACATCTTCCGTGCCTTTCCCTTTACTACCTTTCTTGGTTGGACTTTTGTTATACTTCTTTCCATTAATGATCATGAGAATGGTCTTCCCTTTTGATTTTAGATTATGCTTAGCATTTCTCGACATGCCTAAAAGCTATGGAGGAGGTTTATCCATATCATTCATATTGAAATTAAGGACAAACTGACATGAGCTCTTTGGCAATAATTACAGGAATAAATCAGTCATAAACTCTTTCATGAGGGGAAAACCTAATATGTCAAGTTTCTCTACATACCAAATCATCTTGAGTACACGAGGAACATACAGGGGCTCCCTCAGGTAATTTTCGTTGAAAAGGGTTTTGGAAACTACAAACATCTCATGACTAGACTGCTATTGAGAGCATCTTTGGGTGTTCGATCATATTGTACACCGTCATGTTCTAAAGTTTTTTTTTTAATTTAGAGTTCATGGTAGATTACATGAGGCGTGGAGTCTACAAGGTATCATCAACATGCTTATTACAAGCATCTCTTTCATCCTTAGGACCTGAACTAGGGACCCTCTTAAGGAACAAGTATCTCTAAGACATTCAAAATTTTCTCATGTTTAAGGATAATCCTCAAGTTTTGGTCCCAGAAAATTTTTTCTTGTCAAGTATTGATCGTAAAATGTTGTTTGAAGTGTTTGTTGACATGGTAATCTATATTTAAAAAACAATAAAGATATAATACTCATTAAAATCATATTCAATTAAATATTTAATTAAATATTCTTCCACTATTTTACTCAAACCAAATAACTCTCAACATTTGATTTGCAAAATCTCTTTGGAATATTTTCTATTGGACCAAAATCAATATTTCAATTTTTTTAAGTCATTGGTAGGCTAATTACACAAAACTCAACTATTTAAGTAGGGAATCCTTCTAAATGTATCTAATACAACTCTCAAATATTATCAGTTGGATGAATAGCTCCTTATTATAATTTATCATATGGATTATTCCAAACTCTTGTGCTGTACCCCAAAATTTAACCTGTCACTTATCAAGAATTTTCTCACAAGATCTCCTGGGGCTCAAGACTGCATTAGGGTTTGATTAGCTCAAGATACCTCCTTATGCACTGATGACCCAAAACTAGGGTTTGAGTTTGCACAAAGATTTTTGAACCTTATATGCCCCATATTATTTTCATGGATCATTATGGAACCCCTAGTTTACTCATGTCAAGTTTCAAGCCTTGGATCACATTTTTGATTAGTCAATTTAGCAGTTGACCTAAAAATCAGCTGTATTGGGGAAAAGTCAACTATGGCCAATTTATAGTCAAACTTCATAATTTTTTATCCACATCAACATTTTAAACTCATATGTATCATTTGATCAAGTTTGGACCACAACTCCTCAAGAAATTTGATCAAATCTCCAAAAGGGTAAAATGGTCAAAATTAGGGTTTTGACCGGGAAAGGGAAATTTCTGATTTTTGACCTAGAAAATGGTCAATTGGTTTAAGGCATGATCTCAATAGTCCAATTGCATCATTTTGACCTAATTACATGGTTCAAAACATTGCAAGTCCATTGAATTGACAAATGAATTTTGCAGTCAACTGATCAAAAGTCAACTGTATACTGAAAAGTCAAACTTTGACTTTTTGGTCAAATTCAAGTGCCAAAGATCAAAATTCATCAAAACATGTCAAAATATGAAACTTATTCATCAGGAAATCAAAAAGTCAATATTTCATTTTGAAAAGTCAAAATTTCTAAACTTAGAATTTTTTCTGTTGGAAATTTCATGTTTTTTCATAACTTTGAGCCAATTTTTCACCATGATGCAAGATGATTCAAGAGAAACCTCCAACATGAAAGTTGTAGATCCCCATGAAATATACAACTTTTATTTACACAACTACTTCCAAAAATGCTTGGATCTCAAGTTATAATTTTATGAACATGTGGTCATGAAACTAAACACTTAGTGAAATTTTGCCCTAATTTGGTAAGGATTTTAACCCAACTTCATGGCAATTTTTCATATAGTTCCAAGGGGAATATTCAAAAGCAATTCAAATATGGGTTGTAGAGCACATTCCAAGCTTTCCAAAATGTCAAGGAACTGCTTGGGATCATTCTTGAGTAGGGATAATCGAATAGATGAAGTTAGGGTTTTGTCACTTGAATTACAAGTCATTTTTGATGAACACATGAACTAAATCCATGATAGGCTGCATAATATTTGCTTTTCAGGCCTCAAACTTGTTTGTCACTCCATAATTAAATGTTTATACAGCTGTTAGGGATTTGATCTAAGCAATTGAGTTATTATCCAAGTTGCATTTCCATTAATGGCACAAAGTTAACATTGCCATTTTTGTAAAGCAAGATTTTTGCATAAAGTTCATTCTTGAGCTTCTAACTTGTTCCCTCTAATCACACTCTATCCACAAATTCAAAATCAAGCTTGTTTAAAGCATAACGACTCTATCTTAGCAAGTACAAGGCATGGAAACTTGTTTTGTCAAAAAAATCACATGTTTAACTTAAACATGTAAATTTGAATTCTGATCAACTAGAGCACTCCAAACTTGTTGCTTATAAATAGAGTCATTATCTGTGAGATAGAGGATGAGCTTAAGCATCCTGAAATACACCAAAACTCTCTCAAATCAGAAATTTCCCAAAAACTCTATTATTGCACAGTTTCTGACCTTGAACATCAAACTCACATTTCCCTCGTGCGTTTATTGGCATTTTAGTTTCTAAAGCTTCCTTACATCAAGTGTAACCTATCCTTGTCCCTGTTTCATTACTGTAACATCATTTACCATATCCTCCATAACCAAAAACAGAGCATTGCACATTGACTTCTCCAAGTCATTTCAGCCACTCTTAACTCAAGCAAACCATTGCATTAGCTTCCTAGGACCTCAAGGAAGCTTACCTGATCATCACCATCACTTGAAACAAGCTCAAACTCCAAACACAATTTCTAGTTTTGAGGTAAGTTTTCTCAACTTGGAACTCTTCATACAGGCATCATTAATAGTTTATTTGTGAACAAAACATGTAGATATCATTTCCCTGAAGCTAACCATGTCCATAGTTTCTATTAATTTTGCTTGAGCTTAGAGAATTTTGAAACTGAAATTTCTGAATTTTTTAGGGTTCAGATTAGGGCCATTAAAATTCATGCTTATCTTTGATCTATAGTTTTAATACTTTACATTTCTAGAATGGTGAGAAAATTTGCTACAAGTTTCATGTTTACAATTTTCATTTTTGATGAGAAATGAGCAAGTTACAGTTGGTCTGGCTGGAGGTTGAAGATGAAGTCTTCAGGGCGCGTTTTGCCTTGTATATTTATTATTTTGCTTATATTAACGGATGTATAGCCACCCCAGTGGTAGAAGAGCGTGCCTGTAACCTTTGGGATCTGGGTTCGAGCCCTAGTGGTACCCTTTTGCATTTTTTACATGTTTTACAATTCTGACTTTTTTGTTTGCTGGGCCTCTTTGGGCCTGGCTTATTTTTTTATTTTTTCTAGCTAACCCCCAATTTCCTTTATACTTCCCTGGCACAATTTATTTTATTTTTCTTTTTTATTATTTCATTTATTTTCTTAAATATGTTTTCTAAATACTAAAAATCATAAAATACAAAAAAATAATAGATTTATATATTGACTTATTTTATTTTATTTTTCCATAAAAAATATTTTTATTTATTATACTTTATTTATTTTATTAACTAATCTTGTAAACTTAATTAATATTATGTTTTTATTTATTTATTTATCACACCCTTTAAAATACATTATTTTTAATATTAAAGAAGGCCAAAAATATTTTATAATACTATAAATATTTTTAAGATAAAAATACCAAAAATACTTTTCTTAAACTTATTTTCTTTTGATTAATTAATAGAACTATGGTTTTACTTAAAATCTTTTCTTAATAAAATTCAAATTTAATTAATTATTTTCTTTATTTAATTAGGTTAAGACAAAATCCCTTTTTCATGATAATCAAACAAAGATACATTTTCTTTACATTTTACATTTTTTATACATTCATTCATTTTGTACTTTGTATTTATTTATTTCCTTGTACATTGATATCAATTCAATATGGTTGTAATAGACTAATTAGGCTTTAAATTCTTGCAATCCCCATTCAATTTGTACACCCCTTCCCCATAAATGTTGTAATAGCATAGTAACTTTAAATTTCGCAATTTATCGCTTTTATATAACATGCTAGTAATTAGGGTTTGAATGGAAAGACTAAAACCAATACTTAGAAAAACCTAATTCAAGAGAAAAACAAGCATGAAAACAATACACTTGCACACAAGAACCCCTAGGGTTATTCCACTTGGCTGCTTTATACAAAATGGCCATATTACGCATGTAAGGTATCTTAGCAAAAACAAGCAAATACAAGATCATAGTCCCTCGATGATGCTATCTAAGTTGCCTTACAAATGATCATAGTCCCTCAAAAAGAATGCTAAGATACCTTGCAACATTGCTAATCATGGTTATACGATGACCCATGCCCGTCCCGTTTACATCCAAAGATAGGGTTGTTTACCAAATCAATGGTAAGACAACAATTTCAAAGGAAAAGAAAAATGAACAAGAAATACTTTTTGAGTAGGTAGAATGCTCCTAATTACTTGCTCAATTTCAAAACAAAACATCCTTGCTATTTTCAAAAACAATCACCTACACTTTCAAACATCTTACAAACTTGAAAACATTTTCAAAAGATCAACATCTTTGTATACATTCTTACAAACAAGAATCATTACAAAGATTGCCTAAACAGTGGCCTCTTTACAGAATACTTTCAAAAACAACACAAAGCACAATTTTAAACAAAAAGCAAGTGATCTAGCAAGTAACCAAGAGCCCATAGAAAACCATGGATGAAAAGGGTGCTAATACCTTCCCTTTTCATAACTTACCCCCCGAACTCAAGAAATTATCTCAAAGGTCTTTCCTGTGCTTTTTCACCTTTCCTTTTTGGATAAAAGAAAAGTCGGCGGCGACTCTTGCTAACTGCAACATTCACGATCAAACGTAAAACCCTCAAGTCAGTTCTCCCACCGTATCACATAACTGGCGACTCTGCTGGGGAAAATTCTAAAAGTGGGGATACCTTAGGGCTAGATCATATTTACTTGCTTGCATTGTTTGATTTGTATGCTTTACATTACGGTTCTTTGTTTGGGTTTGAATCCTCTACCCAAATTTGGGATACCTTATAGGTAAGTAGCAATACATTTTGGAAACTGTGCGGGTTAAACCGACATGGTCTAAGCATAGCTATGTTAGTGCGACATATTTGTGGGTACCGGTAGCCTTTGAGTTAATCAAAGAGAATACGGGGTTGCTGAATAATGTCATAAAGCACTAATGAACTTCTAGAACCTTTACTTGACCAACTTGACCTTTAGGATGTAGTGAGATGACCGACTTTGGTGCAGTCCGAAGTTGGTAGATACTCGATATTATACTCATTGAGGTTTGGTTTCTTAGGATATTTCGGTCGCCATTAAAGAGGCTTGTGCTGAAACAATGACCAAGGAAACAAACCTGCGATATTTGAGCTCCATAGAACTCGGTTACTATTACTAGGATAGGTTGAGCCAACTAAACTTCAAGAGGATACTTACCCATAAAACTCCATGCAAGCCTAAACCTAGGGACTTGTTTGTTTTGTTTGTATATACATACTTGTACATATAATCATGAGCATCATAACATCATACACATTCACTAACCATTTCAAGGATTTTAGGATTCATCTTTGTTCTTGTTTTGTAGGATATGGATTTTATTCGCAGGAAAACTATTCAAGTCAACCTTGTAAGGATCCCTCCACAACTTAAGGATCTAGCTTCAAGGATTCCTGAAAAATATCCATTCACCAAGAGACATGGTCTCCTACTCAACTTGTTCACCTCTAACACAAATGAGGACACGATGAAGGTGCTCTTTCAGTTCTTTGATCCTTTACACCATTGCTTCACATTTCCCGACTATCAACTTGTGCCTACTTTGGAAGAATTCTCTCGACTCTTAAGGATTCCTATTCTCAACCAACTACCTTTCAATGGTACAGAAAGAGACCCAAAACTAGAAGAGATTGCTCAAGCTCTACACTTGCACTCATCTGATGTCACAACTCATTGTGAAACAAGGAGTGGTGTCAAAGGTTTCCTTGCAAAGTTCTTATTCGAGAAAGCTCAAAACTGTTGGAATTCCTTGGATTTGCAAGCCTTTGAGGAAATTGTAGCTCTCCTCATCTATAGGATGGTTTTGTTTCCAAATCCTGACCAACTCATAGATATGAACGCCGTCAAAATCTTCATATCCCGCAACCTGATGCCTACATTGCTAGGGGATATCCTACACTCTTTTCACACTCGCACAATGAGGAAAATAGGTGTCCTTATGTGTCGCACTCCTCTCTTGGCAAGATGGTCTATTTCACATCTTCCCCAATCTGTTTTAAAGAATGAGCAAGGTTCAAGGTGGTCACAAAGGTTGATGACGCTCAAACATTCAGACATCCATTGCTGCTCCCGATCCATAGAGAATGTTACTATTGTCGACCGTTATGGAGAATTTCCTAATGTCCCTTTACTTGGAATTAGGGGAGGTATCACCTACAACCCCTGCTTATCCTTAAGACAATTTGGTTACGCCCGAAGGGATGGCCCGCATGAGATGCTGATTCAAGGTTTGGTATTTGACTACGACAACGACGACCAAGGTCTTCTCCAGAGATTTATCCGAGCTTGGAGGATCTTAAACAAGGTAGATAGCAAGACTTTGGGGCACAAGAATTCCATCCATCTTGAGGCTTACCTCAAATGGGTACGAACTCGTGCTTAGAGTCTTATGATGCCTTACCCCTCCATTCTCTCGGTAATCATAGAGCCTGTCATAGAAGGAGATGTTACATACACTATCCTACATCCTAACATGCCCACCTCTCTTGAAGACCTACAAAGGGATTGGATACAACTCAAGGGGGAGCGAGATACTTTCGAAGCCCAATTCTATGCAAGCGAGAAGAAGGTTTTGGAACTCACTAGACTACTTCATGAGGAGCAGACTCTGAATGCCTACATTGCACCAAAGAGGATGCTGTGATCGATGGATCTGGAACTGACTGTTTAACGCTGGTTCGCGAAATATCGTGGAAGCAAGAGTCACCACCGTCTTTTATTTTCTCCAAATGGAAAGGACAAAAGCACAGAAAAATTCCTTATAGAGATTGCTCTCGGTTCGGGAGGTAGGTTATAGAAAGGGAAGGTGTTAGCACCCTTTCTATCCATGGTTATCCATGGGCTCTTAGATACTTGCTCATTTGTGTTTTCAAAATGGTTTGTTTGCTTTTCAAGGTGAGTGGGTTTGAAAAAGTTTCTTTGAAAATTTCAGTTCGACTCTTGTATCAGTCCTCAAGAGTGTTTGAAAAATTGCTTTTGAAAGCTTTTTGAAAGGTGTCGGTGTGAAAAGAAGTTTTTGATTTGTTTTGAAATTAGAGCAAGTATCTACGAGTTCTCTACCTACCCTAAGGAATTCGTCTGTGTAAATGTCCTTAAGATAGTGTCATCCCACCATTGAGAGGTAGGTAGCACCACCGTTGGAGGTGTTCGGGTCAATTCGAAGTTCGGGACATGGTGATCACCAGAGTAATGGGAAGATACCTTAGAAGCTACCCTCATGCCAGGTTCCCGGATCATGAGGACTTACTAAGACATCCTCTACTCGACGATCACCTTTCGAGGCAAGGCAACAGTGAGGCGTACCCTAGGGGTGGTGTGTGATTTGTGTGTCGTTTTCAGATATCTTTGTCTTTTGTCATGTCATAGGTGATCTACGCGTTTGTTTTTATTTTGTCATTCATTCTTGCATGCATTTATTAACAGTTAAAAAGATGCGGAAATTAAAAGTTCTAAACTATTACAAAGGCGCGGGTCCACATCGCCAAATTTAATCTAGGACCCGATTTGACGTAAAATAAAGAAATAAAGTAAAGTGCGAAAGATAAATATTTACACGGCTTTGGGAGAAGTACATAAAAATTATACGAAAAGAAAATAAATGCGCGAATTGGAATTAAGATCGAAAGCGAGGGCGTTGGACCCTTTTGAATGAAATTAAATTAAATTATTAAATTAATTAAATAAAAATGAAAAAAAGAAATTATTTTGAGATTTTTTTGGATTTATGGTTTTTTATGTGAATTAAATGAAATTAACTAATTAACCCTAATTCTACAACTTTTATTTATTAAGAAAAACATGTTAAAATTTAAACCTAAAATTAAATTAATTAATTAATGGCAATTTGATTTATAAAAATAAATAATTAATTATTAGTGAAAAGAAAAGAAAAAGGATAAAAATTGATTAAAACCCTAATTCTACAAATTTTTAATTTATTAAGAAAAGATATTAAATTAACCCTAGAATAAAAACTAATTAATTGGTACAAGACTTTATTTACAAAAATATTAGTTAAATAAAATATATTTAATTTTTTGTCTTTTCTGATTTTTCTATTGTTTTTATATTTTTATGAAAATAAATTGGTTTAAAGAATTAAATTAAAAAAACTAATTAAAACAAAAAAATAGAAAAATATGAGAAAAGAATGAGAAAGGCAAACCATGGGGGGTCTGTCCCCAACAGGAGGTTTTGTTCAGTAATTCAGGCCCATTAAGCTCCTGGCCTCGTTTGACCTTTGTGCTGGCATGCATGTGCGTTGACTAACGTCCACGACGTTCTTCAAATTATGCCCCTTGGATTGGTCTTAGTAAGCACGTGGAAGGCCTGGATGTGGAGAATATGGTGGACCCTTATAGTGAAACCACACAGAAATATCATTAGCAAAATAATATGGAAAGGGAGGGGGGACCTGGGATTCGAACCCAGGTCCCAGGGATTACCATACACATGCCTGACCAGTGGAGCTGCTAGTGCACTTTGTTTATTATATGACTAATGAATAATATAAGAATAAAGCAAGCGTTAGTGGGACTTTAGCGCGAAAATTCAAATAACCCAATCATGCCTTGACACTTCATCATCTTCCTCCTCGTTTTGTTTTTTCCCTGAAACATAAAAAGGTTAGCGGGGGTTTTAAACCCCCCAAAACATGCAGTTTTCAATAATAGCGAATAGGATATGGTGCTACATAAATTAAGCGCGAGCATTGCATTAGAATCGTCCAAGCTTTCTGAATTCAACCATGGTATTGAGGAGTCTCAATTTTACAGTATATGAAAGTTCCCAAATTGAAACTTGAAGAACCCTAGCTGGCTTTAATGGTGAAATCACGTACAGTACATAAAAACTCAATCAAATTATAGGGTTAGCTTCAGAATCATCCAATTAGTATGAATCCATAAAAAAATGCAATGGAAATGCTTGAATAGTAAAACACGATTATGCATAAAATTGAAAACAGTTTGAATTCCCTATACCAATTCTGGGCGTGTAAGGGTTAAAAAACAATGCAGGCAGCTTCCTTGACACTTGTGCAAGCTATTGGGATTGTTATTTCTCTCTGAATCGTGCTAGAATAGGGTTTTCAGTTTTCACTTTTTTGACAAAAAAACTCAAACTTTGTTATGCTTTTCTGGCGCAGCTTTCTGGTCATTGGCATTAGGGTTTGCTTTAGGCTTATGTATAGAATGATTAGGGTAAAAAATCTGAGCCAAAGGATCAAAGCATTGATGGAATGGATATTGGATTTTCATGGAAAATATTTTCAATCTTTTTCATGCTATTTTGGTTCCAATCATGTCCAATCACATGGATTCTTTCTAAATCAGATCATGCACGAAATCTTGAGACTATTTCATGCACCAAAAGATTTAAAAACTTAGGTTTAGTATTTTCCACATATTTATTTTAATTAAATGAATTATTAATCATTAAAAATCCAAATAAATAAATAAAAATGATTAAAAACTTCCCTTTGGGCCAAATGGTCGTGCACATGCCTTGGATGATGGATTTTGGAAGAAAAAGAGGCCCATTAGCATTTTTAAGACATTTGAAGCAATGTTGACTTTTCAAAATATCCAAAACTTTCCCAACTTCCACAAGGCATATCTTGCTCAATTTTTAAGCTTTTCTCATGTTCTTGGACATTTTGGAAAGGTATTTGAGTCCTCTAAACAATGTCTTTGGTCCCATGTCATTTTGATGTACCAATCCCAAGTTATGGCCTTTGACTTAAAGTCCCTTTTTGTTGACTTTTGAAAATGACCTATAATGTTGAAATTAATAACTTTTTGTGAGAGCATTTCTTGGACTTGAAGTGTGAAGAGGAGTTGTAGGAAATGTCTTTCTCTTCAAAATGGGCTTTGGATGGAATTTTTTTGATAATCCATGTGAAAGTTATGCCTTGGTCAAGTTACAGTTGACTTTTTCAACTGTCCAAATATGGAAACTTTTGCATCTTGAGACTTTTTGAGCCATCCTTTGAGAATCATGATCAAGCATTGATCAAATGATGTTTGTGGCTTCAAAATGAGATGTTGACCAAAAATTTGAACTTTTGACTGTCAAATGACCATTTTGCCCCTACAGTTGACTGTAGTGCAATTAGGGTTTTTGACTGTGCAATTTTGTGCTGTAAGTCTTGAAACTTGGTATGATGATGCTTGACCATGTTTGTAGGCATATGGGACTTGATTGGACCCTTGGAAACTTCAATTACTTTGCCAGACCCAAAACCCTAGTTTTTGACTGTTAGGAGGCCCTTAAACTGTGCAACCCTTGAGGAGATTTTGAAGCTTTGACTTGGCAAGTCTTGAAGAATATGGGAGGGAAAATTTTGGGGTACAATAGTTGCCCCTGTTCAATCTTCTTAAACCTGAGGATGCAGATTGGCTGACGTTCCTTTCGTAATCCGAAGGTGGAAGATGATTGAACACTAGAGTGCCCAGAAATTTGCGCTCACATAGTAGCAGTGTGATGGCGGAATGGGCTTATAGATGCCATTTGGAGATTGATGGATAGGATGATGGGCTTATAGATGCCATGATAAGAGGTGATGGATAGGTGGATGGGCTTATAGATGCCATCTGGGTGTTGATCGCGTGAGAGATTCCTTAGTGAGAACTTGCGTACCTGCAAAAGAAAAGGATTACCTGACCTGTTGCAGGAGCTGATCTTCAAACTCTTTGTATAGATGTACCCTGACTGGTTACAGGAATTGAATCTGGAGCTTCAAAAAGTGATGAATGAACCAAGGATGGTTACTACCTCAACGGGACGGTGAGAGAACCTTGGACGATTACTACCTCAACAGGAACGCTGAGAGAATCTTGGAGCGATTACTACCCCAACAGGAACGCTGAGAGAATCATAGGCGACTTCAACCTCAACAGTAACGCTGAGAGAATCTTGGACGACTTCAACCTCAACAGTAACGCTGAGAGAATCTTGGGGCGATTACTACCTCCACAGTAACGGGGAGAGAACCATAGGCGACTTCAACCTCAACAGTAACGCTGAGAGAATCTTGGACGACTTCAACCTTAACAGTAACGCTGAGAGAATCTTGGGCGACTTCAACCTCAACAGTAACGCTGAGAGAATCTTGGGCGACTTCAACCTCAACAGTAACGCTGAGAGAATCTTGGGCGACTTCAACCTCAACAGTAATCATTGAGAGAATCTTGGGGATGATTACTACCTCCGTAGTAACGGGGAGAGAACCATAGGCGACTTCAACCTCAACAGTAATCATTGAGAGAATCTTGGGCGACTTTAACCTCAACAGTAATCATTGAGATAATCTTGGGCGACTTCAACCTCAACAGTAACGCTGAGAGAATCTTGGGCGACTTCAACCTCAACAGTAATCATTGAGAGAATCTTGGGCGACTTCAACCTCAACAGTAATCATTGAGAGAATCTTGGGGATGATTACTACCTCCGCAGTAACGGGGAGAGAACCATAGGCGACTACAACCTCAACAGTAATCATTGAGAGAATCTTGGATATCTTCTACTGAGTCTTTATCAGGAAAATCTGTTAGGGGTCGATTTAACTGGACTAGAGAAGGCCTTTGACTGGATAAGAAACAGGAAAATCTTAGGGGCGATTTAACTGAACCAGACTAGGTCTTGAAATCTTCAACTGGATAAGAAACAGGGAGATCTTAGGGTCGACTTAACTGAACCGGTCTAGGTCTTGGAATGTCTTCAACTGGATAAGAAACAGAGAGATCTTAGGGTCGATCTGACTGAACCAGAGAAGGCCTTTGACTGGATAAGAAACAGTAAAATCTTAGGGTCGATTTAACTGAACCGGTCTAGGTCTTGAAATTAGCTGAGAACTTAACTGGATCTTTCCTGAAAGGTAAAGGTCAGTCATATGTCATGCATGATATGGATCAAGCAATGATGTTCTCAACATAAATGAGATTTGTAAGATATGATGCGTATATGCATGCTATAATGTATGGAAATGTGATGTTTAAGAATGTATGTTTGTTTAGGAAAGTAAATCCTTGACGGGTGCCGGGAAGTAATATCCTGGGCTGATGTTGAAGAATAGATTTTTGCCTCTGCTGGGGATGATAGTTACAAGAATACTGGTAGGAGAAGACAACTCCGTTGGGGAATAAACTTGGCGAATGGATTACTCTGCGGGGAGAAAAGTACTATAACGATCTTGTTGGGAAACAATACTCTGTGGGGAGAGAGGTACTTTGTTGAGTTATTGATAATAACTTGCTGGGGATACCATTGTTGTGTTGGAAGTGTTGATAGACTTCGCTGGGGGTAAGAAGACTTCGCCGAGAACGATCTTTCCGTGGCTTTTGGCTGAGGATAACCCAGTTATATCCTGGTAGGGAAATAACTCTTTGAATAAAGCCGGGAGACGCGTTCGTGTTCTGCGAGGGATAAGCTTATTGCTGGGGAGATGAATTCCAACTTTCCTGGGGAACTAGATTGGACTCTCCTGGGGAAGTTTTGAGATGTATTGGAAGTAACTCCAATGAATCTTTGATATACCGCCAGGGAACAATCTTTAGACCAAGATTGTCGGGGATGCTTGTTAAAAATGCTTGTATATTGCTGGGAAATGTTGAGCTCTGCGGGAGGATACCCAACTTCCTTAAGTTTGATAGTAGCTTTGCTCGGGGAGAGTGCACTGACTTGCTGACTCACTCTCTAGGGAATTAAGATGCACTGATTATGTTCTTCAGCTGAACCTACCTGGGTACCTTGGAGGACAGAACAATTAGATTGCTTAGACAGCTCTTTATTGCCCCTGTTTCTAATGTTACCTGTAATTAATCCTTTGTTTCGTATGCAAATATTCATGAGTTAGCAAATTATTGTCAATGCATATATCACAAATTGAACCTTGGACGTTCTTCGCAAAACAAAACAGAAAAGGAAAAACAATTGGCAATTTTAACTGAAAAGTGATTTTGTATTGATTTTTGAATTGGCCTGTAAATAGGCGTTTTATGTACAAGAGGCTGACGTCCTAGTAAGAGAACGCCGCCGAACAAAAGAGTTTATACAAATTTTGTACAAGAGAAAATAAACAGCTGTGTGAAATGAATGATCCCACTGGGTTTCAACTCTGCTATTGCCTTTATATCTCTGAGCGTCTCATCACTTGATGACCTTAGTGGAAGATGAAGCTGACTGATCGATGCCGTCTGAACTTGATGTAGATACCGGATTCTGGATGCAAGGTGATCCAATGAGACATAGTATTACGCTTTATCCCTAACTTTTGCCTGGACCGCCCTTTCGGGTTTTTGGTCCACCGGGATACCCATTTTTGCCCAAGCTGCCTTTTCAGGTTTTCGACTTGCCGGGTGTACAGATTTTTTCATTTCATCCCTTCATTTTGCCCGAACCCTTTTGGTTCGCCGGGAAGCCCTAATTTTTGCCTAGGCATGTCAGCCTAGCGGGTCTTTTTCATGCGTAGTATCTTTTTACTATGTCTGCATTGGCGGGGTGAGGAAGGTCGTCACCATCCATGTTGGTTAGAATCATGGCTCCTCCTGAGAACACATGTTTAACCACAAATGGCCCTTCGTACGTAGGGGTCCATTTGCCCCTCGGATCACTCTGAGGAAGGATGATTCGCTTGATTACCAGATCCCCAACTCGATATTCCCGTGGTCTCACCTTTTTGTTAAATGCCCTGATCATCCGTTTCTGATACGTCTGACCGTGGCAGATAGCAGCAAGTCTCTTCTCATCAATAAGGTTTAACTGATCAAGTCGTGTCTGGATCCAATCATCTTCATTCAGATTTGCATCCTTCATTATCCGGAGAGAGGGTATTTGCACTTCAATCGGTAAGACTGCCTCCATGCCGTAGACCAAGGAGAACGGAGTTGCCCCGGTTGACGTCCTGGCTGAGGTACGGTACCCATGTAGAGCGAACGGTAACATCTCATGCCAATCTTTATAAGTCACTGTCATCTTCTGCACAATTTTCTTGATATTTTTATTTGCTGCTTCTACAGCCCCATTCATCTTCGGTCTGTAAGGAGAAGAGTTGTGGTGCTGTATCTTAAACTGCTCGCAGAGCTCAGTGATCATCTTGTTATTGAGATTGGTACCGTTGTCTGTAATAATTCTTTCTGGGACGCTGTATCGACAGATCAGGTTATGCCGAATGAACCGTGCCACAACAGTCTTGGTTACCGTAGCGTAGGAAGCTGCTTCGACCCACTTCGTGAAATAGTCAATCGCCACCAGGATGAAGCGATGCCCATTAGATGCCGTAGGTTTAATCTCACCGATCATGTCTATGCCCCACATTGCAAACGGCCAAGGCGCAGTCAAAACATTCAGAGGAACTGGAGGAACATGCACCTTGTCTGCATATATCTGGCATTTGTGGCATGTCCGAGAATGTTGGTAGCAGTCTTCTTCCATTGTGGACCAGAAATACCCTGCCCGAAGGATTTTCTTTGCCATAGTGTGCCCACTGGAATGTGTACCAAAGGTCCCTTCATGTATCTCTTCCATGATCCTTTCTGCTTCAGTCTTATCCACACAACGCAGTAAGGTCGAATCATGGTTTCGCTTGTACAAAATGCCGTTACTAAGGAAGAACTTCGCTGCGAACCTTCTCAGAAACTTCTTATCATTGACAGATGCACCTTAAGGGTATTCCTGAGCTTCCAAATATCTCTTCACCTCATGGTACCAAGGCTTCTCAGTCACCAATTCAGTCTCGAGGTCACAACAGTATGCCGGTTCGTCCAGTTTCCAGATGATGATCCGGGGAGCCTCATTATCCCATTTGACCTTGAACATAGAAGACATTGTAGCTAACGCGTCCGCCAGCTGATTCTCCTCTCTCGGGAAGTGTTCAAAGGTTATCTTCGTGAAGTGGGGGATTAAGGTCAACACACACTCCCTGTAAGGAATAAGGTTCAGATGTTTCGTATCCCACTGTCCTTTGATCTGATTGATCACGAGAGCGGAATCTCCGAAGACACTCAGAAACTTGATCCTTAAGTCGATCGCAGCTTGAAGACCCATGATGCACGCCTCATACTCCCCCATGTTGTTGGTGCAGTTGAAACATAGCCGGGCAGTGAGTGGAGTATGAGTGCCTTGAGGGGATATGATTACAGCGCCGATACCGTTACCCAAAGCGTTGGAGGCTCCGTCAAAGTGCATAGACCATCGGGATCCTTCCTCAGGTCCTTCATCCGGTCCAGGTACTTCACAATCCGTCACAATCATGATGCTCTCGTCCGGAAACTCGAAGTTCATTGACTGATAATCGTCTACGGCCTGATGTGCCAAGTGGTCTGCCAATACACTTCCCTTGATGGCTTTCTGGGTTGTATACTGAATGTCGTATTCTGTCAAGATCATTTGCCATCTTGCTATTCTCCCAGACAGAGCAGGCTTTTCGAATATGTACTTTATAGGATCCATCTTTGAGATCAACAAGGTAGTGTGAGTCAGCATATACTGTCTCAGCCGGCGAGTAGCCCATACCAAAGCGCAACAAGTTTTCTCGAGCAGTGAGTATCGGGTCTCACAGTCGGTAAACTTTTTGCTAAGGTAATAAATGGCGTGCTCTTTTCGGCCAGACTCGTCATGCTGCCCCAGCACACACCCCATTGAGTTGTCAAGTACTGTCAGGTATAATATCAGAGGTCTCCCTTCAACCGGTGGCATAAGGATGGGTGGTTCTTGGAGATACTCCTTGATTCTGTCAAAAGCAGCCTGACATTCATCATTCCAACGTACTACCTGATCTTTCTTCAGTAGCTTGAAGATTGGCTCACAAGTAGCAGTTAGATGTGAGATGAATCGAGCAATGTAATTCAGGCGTCCTAAAAAGCCTTTGACTTCCTTCTCTGTCTTAGGAACTGGCATCTCCTGAATAGCTTTGACCTTGGCAGGGTCCACTTGAATGCCCTTATCACTTACAACGAAGCCTAGCAACTTTCCAGATCTTACCCCGAAGGTGCACTTGTTCGGGTTCAACCTCAGCTTGTACAGTTTCAACCGGTCAAACAACTTCTGTAGATGGTCTAGGTGCTCTTTTTCAATCTGGGACCTTGCGATCATGTCGTCAACATACACTTCTATCTCATGATGGATCATGTCATGAAATAAAGAAACCATGGCACGTTGGTAGGTTGCCCCAACATTTTTTAGTCCAAAAGGCATGACCTTATAGCAGAAGGTGCCCCACTGAGTAACAAAGGTAGTCTTCTCCATGTCTTCAGGTGCCATCTTGATCTGATTGTAACCTGAAAAGCCATCCATGAAAGAGAACACCTTATGCTGAGCTGTATTGTCAATAAGGACATCAATGTGAGGTAGGGGGAAGTCATCTTTGGGGCTGGCCCTGTTCAGATCCCTGTAGTCGACACACATTCTGACCTTACCGTCCTTCTTAGGTATCGACACTACATTAGCAACCCACTGAGGGTATGAAGTCACTGCGAGAAACCCGGCGTCAAACTGTTTCATAACCTCGGCTTTGATCTTCTCGGACATTTCTGAACGCATACGGCGGACCTTTTGCTTAACCGGAGGGTAGTCTTCCTTAGTAGGTAAGTGATGGACCACAATATCGATATCCAACCCGGGCATGTCTTCGTAGGACCAGGAAAATATCTCCATATAATCATGTAGCATCTTAGTCAACCGTTGCTTCACGCTGAGCTCTAGGTTGGCACCAATCTTTACCTCCTTTCTGTCTGTATCAGTACCCAGGTTTATTGTTTCCACTGGCTCTTCGTGTGGTTGAATTGCCCTCTCTTCCTGAAGTAACAGTCTTGCAAGCTTGCCAGGCACTTCGCAATCATCTTCACCTTCGTCTTCGGCTAAGTTGATCAGATTTTCGAAGTCATAACTGGCAGTAGCAGAGTCGTTACCAGTGAGATCCAGAGTGGATTGAAACCTGTATGAGTGAGTGTGTGTAAATACAGCTGTTTTGAAATATATAAAGGAAGGAAAGACAGAAAAGGAGAATAAGATTTGAAATGCGAGAAAACGTCCAAGATCTTTATTCATGATATATGAAATGACAATTTATATGCCCTCACAAATGAAGCCACGGTGCCTCGGGTAAGACACCGGGCCATAGAGTTTTAATTGTTTATTACAAATAACAAAACAAAGAAGTTTATTACTGCGTAACAAAAGTAACAGGAGTATGGTCTTTGGCAATCCAATTGGTCAATCCTCCATCAGTTGTCGGGTAGATCCAGCTATTGAACTCAGCTTCATCCACTTCATTATCCTCCCCAACAGCATTCACTCCTGGATTGGTAATGAGCACATGAGGTCTTCTGGTCTTCGCCTTCCGCATAGCTTTCTGACCCTCTGCAGTAAAACCCAATCCGAACTTGTCAGTTTTCTATGTAAAATTAGGGAGCCTGCCCCAGTTAGTACATTCACCTTTCTGAACCACAGCCCGGGCATCCTTCAGGGAAGCCATCTTCAAAGGAACATCCTCTTCGACCGCTGTTTCTGCTGCTGCTAAAGTTGGAAGTACCTCTTCGAAATGTTGAAAGGGGGTCTCGATAAACTCCCCGTCCATCTCAATGTACCTGAAGGAATTCAAATGGCTTACCATATACTCCTCCTCTCCCTGCACAGTGACAATCTTCCCTCTGACGGGGTACTTGAGCTTCTGGTGCAAGGTAGAGGTCACTGCCCCAACTTTGTGGATCCAAGGTCGACCCAGTAGACAAGAATACGATGGACGAATATCCATCACATAGAAGGTAGAGTCGAACACCTGAGAACCCACACGAATAGGAATGTCAACCTCTCCATGAACCATCCTCTTGGAACCGTCAAAGGCTCTGACGATAATATTTCTAGGTTTCAGCTCCAGGCCTTCACAATCCAAACGGTCTAAGGCCTTCTTGGGTAGCACATTTAGGGAAGAACCAATGTCCACCAACACGTGCGCCAGAGTAGTGCCCCTGCATTCAATAGAGACATGTAGAGCATCATTGTGGTCTCTTCCCTTGGCAGTAAGGTCAGCATCCGAGAAACCCAAACCATTGTCCGCTGTCAGATTTGCTACGCAATCAGTGAACTGGACTGCAGATGTCTCCTGTGGCACATGGGCCGTCTTGAGAAATGAGATCAAGGCCTTAGCATGGGCCTCTGAACACAGTAGCAAGGAGAGCATGGAGATCTTGGAGGGCGTATGCCCCAGCTGCTCGACAACATTAAAATCACTCTTCTTGATTATTTTCAGGATTTCCTCCATTTCTTGTTGGGAGGCCTCAGCATTTATAGGTATTGGTGCCTCCATCCGGGCAGGCTCATCTTCAATCCCTTTGCCCCGAGCATTAGATGACTCGGCAGCAGGGGAAACAACTTGATCAGAAATAGGAACAGGTACACTTGTAGGTGTTATAGTAAGGGGTCTTCGAACAACGGGTGGTGCAATGTCAGGCGAAAAGAGCCTGCCACTGCGGGTAACCTTGGCTGGGCCAGTAATATTGCTGATACTGGTGCCAGTGTTGAACTCTTGCTTGATTCCATTCACATATACGTCTGCCCCATAGTGCCAGGGGATAGCCTTGTCAGATTCGTAGGGGAGAGGCCCCGGAACAGTAATAACAACAGGTGCGACAGTCATGATTTGAACAGGCTTCCTTGGGAGAGCCTTGATTGGATTATTGAAGATGGTAACAACAGAAACTTCTTCTACCGGAACAAACTGAACAGCGGACTTCTTGAATAGAATCTCTTTGCTGTCCATTAGGCTTTGGATGCCCAACTTCAGCAAAGGACAACCAGATAGGGAAACCGCACAAAACAGGCAACCCTCACTGCAACCCGGAAATAAACCGGCCAGCAGTAGGTTCCTCTTGACAGTCTTCAAAGGAGTAACTACGTCGTCCACAGAAACGGCGTACACATCTTCATCAACAGCATTTACCCCATGCTGAGGCATAGGAGCAGTCACCATATTCGGCCTCTCAGGCGCTTCAAACTGTATCTCTTTTGCGTCAATAAGGTCTTGCACCTTATTCCTCAAGGCCCAACAGTCATCAGTGGAATGCCCCGGGCTATCGGAGTGATAAACACAACGGGCATTTGGATTGTATTTGGGAGAGGCAGTGTTCACAACTTTTGGGGCCTCTCTGATAGTTACTAGGTTGGTGGATAGCAACTGCGGCAAAATCTGCGATAGGGTCATACTCAAACGGGTAAACTCTCTCCGGGGTCTTTCAGCCCTTGGTGGATTGGTTTGCCGAGGAGCGGCAGCAGGTTTGGCAATCATCACCGCGTTGACAGATTGGCGGCGCTCCAGTTTCTCTTGTCGTCTAGAGCCATAGACAGTACTGGCCTCCTTCTTGAAGGGTTTCTTCTCAGAACTTGTAGATGCACCCTTCAGAATCTTACCAGACTTCAACCCAGCCTCAATTCTCTCTCCAGTTAGAATAAGATCAGTAAACCCTGCAGATGAGTTACCGATAAGATGGTTGAAAAATGGCCCAGATAGGGTCCCCAGGAACATGTCTACCAACTCCCGATCAGTCAACGGAGGCTGCACCCTGCCAGCCAGATCCCTCCACTTCTGAGCGTACTCTTTAAAACCTTCACTTGAACCTAGCGACATACCCTGGAGCTGGGTACGCGTAGGGGCAAGGTCGGCATTATACTGATACTGCTTATAGAAAGCAGCAACCAACTCCTCCCAGTTACGAACCTTGGTCCCATCCAGCTGATAGAACCATTCGAGACGAGTCCCTGAAAGACTCTCCTGGAAGAAGTGGATCCACAAGTTCTTGTTCACTGAGTACGGTTGAATCTTCCGAACGTAGGATCTGAGATGTAGCTTGGGACAAGACGCCCCGTCATATTTGGTAAAGGATGGTGCTTTGAACTTATGAGGAATGATCACACCAGTAGACAAACCCAAGTCACCGAAATCCAGCCCAGGCACCTGTTGGATATCCATAGCATTCAAGCTGTCTTCCAACTGCTTATATCTGTCTTTTGCAGGAGGATATTGCTCCTCATCAAAATCAGTCTCGTTGTCGGAGACTACTGGACTAGGACCTTTTTCCCCTTGAGGGGTACCCTTGCCTATAGAAGAACCAGCCTCTTCATTCTGCAGAGTATTGCCAAACCTTTGGCCCGAGTTGAAAAGGACAGTTCTCCTCTTCTTCTTCTTCTCTTTCTTCAGGAGTAGAGCCTTCAGCTCTTCTTGGCCCTGAGCCAAACACATGATTAGTTCCTGAAATTGCGCATTCTGCGCCTGAAGAGCCTTGATGGACATCTCAGTTGATGATGAGTCAGGATTCATGATGCTGAAATAAACAGCGAAGAACGGTAAGCAACCTGAAAAGAAGAAAACCTGCTATGCACATGATGAATGGAATGCGTATGATTTATGTTTTCAAAGACAATCGGGAATCAACTTTGTAAACAAAAAGGAACACACTTCATTAGATTCAAATTTGAAACTTAAATTGTTCAACAGGTTGCCCTTAGGCGTTACATAAAAGGAAATACTGAAAAGGGAAATAACACTGTAAAAGAACATCCAGAGCTCCTTATTGATCCCATGGTCTCCTCTTCTCAGTACGGATGTAGTCATTTAGAGCTCGCTCATTCTCCAACTGCTTTGTCAGCTTCTGGATCTTCAACTCCTGCTCGTTGAACTTTTCCCGGTAAGAATCCCGTTCTTCTCGCAGTTGCGACCAAGACCTCTTTAATGTCTCATAATCAGTAGGCATCTGAGGAGGAAGGACATTTGGAGGAACACCATCTTTGTCAGGACACTCAAGAATGACGGGTCTGACAGCTTCATACGGCATACCTAGCTTCTGAGCACGGATGCGAACCCATTTGTAGTAGGCTTCCATAGGTAAAGAAGTATTTGGCCCTAACTCTTGTGGGGCAGCTTTATGAACTTTGTCCCAAGCCTTGATGAACCTACGACGCAGCTCGTCACTATCCACCTGAAACTCAAAACTGATGTGAGGCACCAAAATCTCATGGGGGCCTGCTCTTCTGGCTCTTCCAAACTGACAGAGCGCTAGACATGGATTGTAAGAGATTCCTCCTTGGATACCAATCAGAGGAACATTAGGGTATTCCCCGCATCGATCAATAATAGCTATCTCATCCAAACCTCTGCAAGTCCAAATGATATCTTTATCGGTGAGAGACATTAACCTATGAGCCCAACCTCTTCCTTCTTGGTTCTTCAGCACGAACTTGGGGAGGTGCGAAATAAACCACCTCACCAACAAAGGGATACAACACCACAGGGTTCCTCGTCTTCGGGTAGTACGAGCATGAAGTTGTTGCAGGATGTCACCCAAGAGAGTGGGTATAGGATTCTGAGACATAAAGATCCTTATGGCAGTGACATTGATGAAGTTTTCAGGATTAGGAAACAAGACTAACCCATAGATTAAGAGAGCCAAGATGTCTTCATATGCCCTAAAGTCCAGGTCATTCCAGAAGCTGTTAGCTTTACCAATCAGAAACTTGGCCAAGAAACCCTTAACTCCGCTTCTAGTTACCCAGTTGTCCATTACCTCTTGATGTGTCAAGGGAAGAGCTGCAGCAACATCCTCAAGCCTGAGGGTCTTTTCCCAACCAGTAAAGGGAGTCTGATCCAAGATAGGGATACCAAGCAAATCAGAGAACTCTTCCAGGGTAGGGACCAGCTGGAAGTCTTGAAAGGTGAAGCACTGGTACAGAGGGTCATAGAACTGGGTCAGAACACTCATCAACTGTTGATCCCGCTTTGCAGTGACTAAACTGAGAAGAGAACCATGCCTCTGAATGAAGGAAGTGGTATTTGGAATTCTGTTAACCAACTCTTCAAGCAACTCGGGTGAGTGAACAAAGTTGAACCGGATAGTATTCCTTCGCACAGGCATCATGATGTCCTATAAAACAGAGCAAAGGTGAAACCCTCTTGTCTTTGAAATGGTCAGTCCTTATGCAGGATGCATGCAATGCTCATGATGTTATGATGTTATGATAAAGCACACCACAAATAGATACAAAGGCGAACATGGTAAGGCACACAAGTCACACAAGACAGACCCTTAAAGTTTAGGCCAGCATGAGGTCTAGGTATTACCCTCTTTCAGTTTTTTGGTTCATACCTGTCCTATCAAAGTAACCGGGTTCTTAGAGGATCCCAATATCATTGACTACCCTCAATCGGTCATAACTCCAGCATCGCAATCTTTTCTTGCGGCCAGAACCATCACGAGAGTTTAGCCTCAATGGGCGTAGCATACTGCTACTGTTCTAATGGCCAAGTTGTGTCATTTAAGGTTCTAAGGTTGTTGGTGCTTAATGACTCCTCAGAAGACCCATATTCTCCTCGTTGCAACACAAGGGAAATCGGTACAGACCAAGGTGCCACACCAACGTAGCCACTGTTTCACCCGTGTCGGTCTACGCCGGACAGGTCCCTCACAGCTTATGCTACCTAACAGGGTATCCCCAGATCCGGGTTAGGATCTATGTAACTCCCATGCAACCCACAAATTTAAAGCAGACAAGTCAATACAATTGAAAACACAGTTATGAACTAACCCTAAGGTACACCTCACTTTAAGTTTTAAGTCCCCAGCAGAGTCGCCAGTTCTGTGATCGGTGGATCTGGAACTGACTGTTTAACGCTGGTTCGCGAAATGTCGCGGAAGCAAGAGTCGCCACCGTCTTTTATTTTCTCCAAATGGAAAGGACAAAAGCACAGAAAAATTCCTTATAGAGATTGCTCTCGGTTCGGGAGGTAGGTTATAGAAAGGGAAGGTGTTAGCACCCTTTCTATCCATGGTTATCCATGGGCTCTTAGATACTTGCTCATTTGTGTTTTCAAAATGGTTTGTTTGCTTTTCAAGGTGAGTGGGTTTAAAAAAGTCTCTTTGAAAATTTCAGTTCGACTCTTGTATCAGTCCTCAAGAGTGTTTGAAAAATTGCTTTTGAAAGCTTTTTGAAAGGTGTCGGTGTGAAAAGAAGTTTTTAATTTGTTTTGAAATTAGAGCAAGTATCTAGGAGTTCTCTACTGTTGTACCCCAAAATTTGCCCTCCCATATTCTTCAAGAAATTGCCAAGCCATGCTTCAAAATTCCACAAGGGTTGCACAGTGCAAAAGCCTCCCATACAGTCAAAACTAGGGTTTGTGTACTGATCAAGAAAATGAAGTTTTCAAAGGTCCAATCAAGTCTCACATGCCTACAAAGATGGTCAAGTATCCTCATATCAAGTTTCAAGGCATTCAGCTCAAAATTGCACAGTCAAAACCCTAAGTTGCACTACAGTCAACTGTAGGGGCAAAATGGTCATTTGACAGTCCAAAGTTCAAATTTTTGGTCAACATATCATTTTGAAGCCACAAACATCATTTGATCAATGCTTGATCATGATTCTCAAAATTTGGCTCAGAAATCATCAAGATGCAAAAGTTTCCTTATTTGGACAGTTGAAAAAGTCAACTGAAATTGACCAGGGCATAACTTTCACATGGCTTATCAGAAAAATTCCATCCAAAGCTCATTTTGAAGAGAAATACATTTCCTACAACTCATCTTCATACTTCAAGTCCAAGAAATGCTCTCACAAAAAGTTATCAATTTCAACATTATAGGTCATTTTCAAAAGTCAACAAAAAGGGACTTTAAGTCAAAGGCCATAACTTGAGATTGGTAAATAAAAATAACATGGGACCAAAGGCATTGGTTAGAGGACTCAAAGACCTTTCCAAAATGTCCAAGAACATGAGAAAAGCTTAAAAATTGAGCAAGTTATGCCTTGTGGAAGTTGGGAAATTTTTGGATATTTTGAAAAGTCAACATTACTTCAAATGACCTAAAATTGCTAATGGGCCCATTTTTCTTCCATGATTCATCATCCATGACATGTGCACGACCACTTGGCCCAAAGGGAAGTTTTTATTCATTTTTTATTTATTTATTTGGATTTTTATTAATAATAATTCATTTAAATTAAAATAAATACATGAAAAATGCTAACCTAAGTTTTTTCAATCTTTTTGTGCACATTATATCATCAATATTTCGTGCATATGCAAATTAGGGAAGATTTGGATTGATTGGCATGATTGAGAACAAAGAACACTTGAAAAAGATTGAAAAAAGATCCTTAACAAATCAAATCTTCAATTCATGAATACAAGAGATTTGGATCAATATTGTTGACCTAATGCACTCAGTACATAAGCATGATCATAACCCTAATGATACGGGACAAAAAGCTGCGCAGAAGAGGCCATTGAAAACTTGGAATTTTTGTAAAAAAAAAGCAAAACTGAAATCAGTGTTAGAGGTGGATTCAAGGCACGAAATTGGTTCCAATAGCTTCTTCAAGGTCTACTGATCACGTTCCAATCAAGCACAGCCATCAAAACCTCAAGAATTGGTATATTGAACTTAAACTGTACAGCAAAAAACTCATAATCGCATATTATGTTCTAGGCATTCTTTGTGAAATTTAATTGTTGATTCATGTTTATCACCTTGTTCTGAAACTAACCAATGCATTCAATTTGATTTTTATGCTGTATATAAGATTTCACCATGGCCGATATCTAGGGTTTACAGGGTTGTAAATTTAGGGCTTTTGCAAAGAGGAAAAATTAAGCCTTAAGACCACCATGGTTGTACTCAGTGCATTCAGACGAAGGAGACACCACATTCGCGATCAATTTATGAATATTGTAGCGCTATTCGCTATTTTCTCTAAAGCTACATTATAGAACGGTTCAAAAACCGTTGCCTTTGTGTTTTGTTTTACAGGGATGGTGAGGAAGATGAAGCCGTGTCACACACTGATTGGCACGTTTGAAAATTGGCGCGTTAAACCACTAACCATTTGCTTTTCTTTTATAATATTCATTGTTTATTTATTAATCAAATGCGTTGAGTTGGTCTAGTGGCAGGCAATGGTGTTGATAACACACGTGACCTGGGTTCGAACCCCAGGTCTGTATAATTTCCTATATTATTTTGCCATAAATGTTCATATGCAGTTTCAAGGGTTAAGGCGCATCATACACATTCCTGATCAACCATCCACGTGCACGCTGAGATCCAGTCAAGGGCATAGATTGAAAGCACACCATGGGCGTAGGTCAACATTGCTGTATGCTGTTCAAAAAGTCAAACGAATCAACGCTTAACTGGGCCAAATTACTGGATCCATACCTCTATTTGGGGACTACCCCCCCTGGTTTGCAATTCTTTTTATTTTTCTTATATTTTATTTTTAATTATTATTTTATTTTCTTGATTGTTTACTTTAATTAATTATTTCTATAAAATATAAAAATACACAAAAAATCAGAAAAGGTGAAAAAATATAATATTTTTTATTTTAATTATTTTCATAAGCAAATTGCATATAAATAAATTTAGTTTTGATTTAGGTTGCAATATTAATTCTTTTCACAATAAAAACATAAAAAAACATAGAATTAGGTTTAATTGATAATTTTTGTTTCCTCTTAATTTTTCCTTTCTTCTACCATAATATTATTTATTTATTTATTTTTTATAATTAAATTGTACATAAAAAAATTTAGGGTTTCATCTAGGTTAAAAAACTTCAATATTTTCTTAATAACTTAAAAATAATTAGAATTAGGTTTAGCATTTTATTTTAGTTTTAATTAATTCTTTTTTATTAAACCTTAAAAAAAAAAACACTAAAAATACCAAAAAACATTCTTTTTTTAATTTTTTTAATTTTAATTCCTCGTTAATTTTAATATTTTGCCAAAGGGTCCAACGCCCATACTTTTAATTGTTTAATTCTGCATATTTATTTTATATTGCTTAAATAATTATGTATCTGTCCCGAAGCCTTGTAACATTTACTTTTCGCACTTTTTATTTACTTTGCTTTATTTATTTTCCGTCAAATCGGGTCCGGTTTAATTTTGGCGATGTGGACCCGCGCCATTTGTAATAGCTTTAGATTTACCTCTTTCCCGCAACATTTTTTTACTGTTAAATAAGCATGCAAGAATGAATGGCTTTAAATAAAATCAAGCGTAGAACACCAATCATATGACAAGACAAATTTCAATGAAAACGACACACAAATCGCACACACCACCCCTAGGGTACGCCTCACTGTTGCCTTGCCTCGAAAGGTGATCGTCGAGTAGAGGATGTCTTAGTAAGTCCTCATGATCCGGGAACCTGGCATGAGGGTAGCTTCTAAGGTGTCTTCCTATTGCTCTGGTGATCACCATGTCCCGAACCTCGAATTGACCCGAACACCTCCAACGGTGGTGCTACCTACCTCTCAATGGTGGGATGGCACTAATTTAAAGGACATTTACACAGACGAATTCCTTAGAGTAGGTAGGTTCTCGTAGATACTTGCTCTCTTCAAAAACAAACAAAAATCTTTTCACACCAACACATTTTCAAAAGCTTTCAAAGCAATTTTTCAAACACTCTGACACAAGAGTCGATCTGAAATTTTCAAAGAAACTTTTTAAAACCCACATTGAAAAGCAAACAAACCTTTTTGAAAACACAAATGAGCAAGTATCTAAGAGCCCATGGATAACCATGGATAGAAAGGGTGCTAACACCTTCCCTTTCTATAATCTACCTCCCGAACCGAGAGCAATCTCTTTAAGGAATTTTTCTGTGCTTTTGTCCTTTCCATTTGGAGAAAATAAAAGACGGTGGCGACTCTTGCTTCCGCGACATTTCGCGAACCAGCGTTAAACAGTCAGTTCCAGATCCACCAATCACAGAACTGGCGACTCTGCTGGGGACTTAACTTAAAGTGAGGTGTACCTTAGGATTAAGATCACTATGTTTTCAATTGCTTTCCTTGTTTGCTTTATTATTGTGGGTTGCTTGGGAGTTCTATAGATCCTAACCTGGATCTGGGGGATACCTTCATTAGAAAGTAGCAACAAGACTGTGAGGGAACTGTGCGGGGTATACCGACATGGTTGAAACAGTCTGCTACGTTGATGTGGCACTTTGGTGTGTACCGGTAACCCTTGAGTTCAGTCAAGGAGAGTACGGGGCCTCCGCGTGGTGTCGTGAAGCATCAACAGACCTTAGGAACCTTAATTGAACTATCTTGGCCTCTTTAGGGTAGTGAGATAACTGACTTTGGTGCAGTCCGAGGTTGGTTGATACTCGATACTACACTCAATTGAGGGTTGCTTTCCTGGAATATTTCGGTCGCCAGTTCAGTGGCTAAATCGAAACGATGAACAATGAAAGCAATCCCGTGATATTGGGACCCTTAGAACCCGGTTACTTCTAATAGGACAGGTTGAGCCCACCAACTTCAAGAGGGTAATACCCAGACCCCATGCTGGCCTAAACTCTAAGGGCTTCTCTTGTGTGACTTCTGTGCCTTCGTACTTGACTAATTGCATGCGTGTTATCTAACACATAAGCTACTTGCAGGTTTTGTTTATAGTCCTTAATAGGGACTCATAACAGGGTATACTAGGTTTCTTACAGGTTTTGTTTATAGTCCTTAATGGGGACTCATAACAGGGTTTACTAAGTTTCTTGCAGGTTGTTTATAGTCCTTAATTGGGGCTCATAACAGGGTCACTTATGTTATCCCATGCATAGCATGACATTATACCATTGCATACCATTGCATACATCCTAACCCGTTTCAAGGATCTCAAGGGCTTGTGATGCAGGTCATGATAAACCAATTACCCAGCAAGGGGCAAAGGGGATTTATTTTCCTCTAGCCAAGGGTGTCAGGGGCTATGACCCACTGGATATGGTGAGCCTTTGACCCTTGACGAAGGACTCTCAACAAAATGAAGTTCTTACAATCAAGCTACCGGATCCAAATGCTAACAAATTTTTTGTCTACCCCGCGAGGTCCTTGAAAACATTACATGCATGTCATACATCTCATTGCATTGCAGGTATCCCTTTGACAGGTTGCTTACCCTTCTTCGCTGTTTATTTCAGCCGATCGTCATGAATCCTGAATCTTCAATCGAGCACACTATCAAGGCCCTCCAGGCTCAGAACGCCCAGTTCCAAGGGCTGATCATGAATTTGACCCAGGGGCAACAAGATCTGAAGGCTCTGCTCTTGAAGAAGGAAAAGAATAAGAAGAGGACTGTTTTGTTCAGCCCTAGACGCAGATCTAGGAATACACTGCAGGATGAAACTGAGAGGACAACCCCGTCTGTGGGGAAAGGCAGTCATCAAGAGGAAAGGGTTCCCAGTCCAGTGGTCTCCGACAATGAGACAGATTTCAACGACGAACAGTACCCTCCGGCTGAGGACAAGTACAAACAGTTGGAGGATAGGCTGAATGCTATGGAGATCCAACAGGTACCTGGGCTGGATGTTGGAGATCTGGGTTTGTCAACTGGTGTGATTATTCCTCGGAAGTTCAAAGCACCATCCTTTACCAAGTATGACGGGGCGTCTTGTCCCAAGTTACATCTCAGGTCCTATGTTTGGAAGATTCAACCATATACGGTGGACAAGAATTTGTGGATCCACTTCTTCCAGGAGAGTCTTTCAGGGACTCATCTCGAATGGTTCTATCAGCTAGATGGGACCAAGGTTCGTAACTGGGAGGAGTTGGCTACTGCTTTCTACAAGCAGTATCAATATAATGCCGACCTTGCTCCTACGCGTACCCAACTCCAGGGTATGTCGTTAGGATCAAGTGAAGGTTTTAAAGAATATGCGCAGAAATGGAGGGATCTTGCTGGAAGGGTACAACCACCTCTGACTGATCGGGAACTTGTCGATATGTTCTTGGGGACCCTGTCTGGTCCGTTCTACAACCACCTAATTGGGAATTCGTCTGTTGGATTCACAGATCTTATCTTGACTGGAGAGCGAATAGAAGCTGGCATCCGGTCTGGGAAAATTCAAGAGGCTGCACCTTCTGATAAAAAGCCTCATCATGGAAAGAAAGAATCCAATGCTGTGCACGGTAAAAAGAGCCGTCATGAGGTAGGGGCAATCCAGATCTCCAATCCCGGACCTGCTCAACAAGGACAGGGGCAGCAGCGAAAGGAGAAACGACAGTACACCAAAATCAACATGTCGCTGGATCAAGCACTGCAACAAATGTTAAAGGCAGGGCTGATCACCTTAAGGGCTCCTCCCCGGAATCCGAACACTTCTGCTCCCAACTACCATCCCAATGATAGGTGCGCATATCATTCTGATAGCCCGGGGCATACTACGGACAACTGCTGGCCTCTCAAGAACAAGATTCAAGACATGATCGACGCCGGGGAGATTCAGTTTGAAGTGCCTGAGACTCCGAACATAATCACTGCTCCGTTGCCCAATCATTGAAGCCTTTTGTTTATTTGAATTTTTGAGTTGTATTTTTCTTTGCTTATACAAACAATTAATGTCATAGCAAACTCTTTTATTCTATCAATGCATCGCATACGTCTGTTTTGGGAATTAATACAATTGTTTTCATTATGTTCAAATTTCTTTTCATATTTTTTCTGATGTCAAGTCTGGATCTAAAATTCTAAGCCTCTTGAGGGAGGATGACGAAAACGATACCATAATCTACAGTATGCTTTTGAACAGACCCCGCTGATGAGGTACAGGCATTGTTTCAATCCCTAAACACTGGAGTTATAAGGATGATAATCCCTCGTCAACCCCTCTGAGCCAAAGAAGTAGGAGTTTTTCTTTTCGAAATTTGAAACCCTTAATCATAACCTGGGGCAGGGTAGTCTCTCAGTTGATCCAAGTGCATAACGAATGGCACCAAAGCAGTCCTTACAAAAACAAAAGAAGACAGTGATGGTTCCGAACAATCGTAAAGACAGGCAGTCATTATCAAAAAATTCATAAATGAAAAGCCCATTAAGTCAAAACCCATGAAGGAGACTTACAAAACTGGGGCATCCCGCTGACTGTAATTCCAAAAAAGGAAACAGTTCAGGCAAAAAAAAGAAAGGGATGACAAAAAAAAAATCAAGAAAGAGGTCTCACAAACCCTCAACCAAAGCAAAAAAGGAATGACTGCCTATTCAAAATAAGTTATCAACATCTGAACCATTATTGGAACATCAAAGTAAAGACTCAAACAATGTCTAACGTATGATCAACTGAGCTTAGGTTTGGAGAACATCACGAAGAGCGGGTGGGCACAAATAATTTGAGCCTTTATCCTTTGTTTCTTAAACCGTGAACCAGGCCACGTTATAACCCTTAAAAGTCCTAGCTGAAGCACGGGTTAGTTCGAAAGCATACTGTTACGAAAGGTATCCTGACTCTTTAAGGCCTACGGTAAATACGGAGTTGACATCACGTTTTACAAACATTCACTTGTTTTATGAAAAAAGAATGCATTTTCAAAATCTTCAAGACAGACATAGGCTTTGCATTTTTAACATAACTTTGTTTGCATATGACTTTTTTGTTTGAACAGCAGGGAAATTCGCACAATGAAAGTCTAATGAACAAGAGTATCTCCAATCAAGGGGCATGGCATGACTATTGTCCATCATCTGGGGCAGTTAAGTCAAGATTCGGAGAATCTCTCAAAAAAGCCTATCAGCCTGGGGCAGATCTCCGCCTGAGTCACTTGGGGCATTCCAACAATGAATCTTGCCTGATCAAGTACCTTCTGGTAATATGGCAAACACAAGCAGCCAGGGGCGCCTACCTGCATTCTAAGAGCGTGGACATAGTCGAAAAATACTCCGCAAAATCAAAGACCCGCTAGGTTGACATACCTAGGCAAAAATAAGGGCTTCCCGGCGAACCAAAAGGGTTCGGGCAAAATGAGGGATGAAATGAAAAAAATCTGTACACCCGGCAAGTCGAAAACCTGAAAAGGCGGCTTGAGCAAAAATGGGTATCCCGGTGGACTGAAAACCCGAAAGGGCAGTCCAGGCAAAAGTTAGGGATTAAAGCGTACGACTATGTCCTGCCATCTGCCTACCAGAAGAAGGTTTGTCCATCAACGACTATCAGCACCCCACAAGTGCCTCCCCCATAGAAACAAGGGCAATAATGGGTGGTCTAAACAATCTGATTGTTCTGTCCTCCAAGGTATCAGGGTAGGTTCCGTTGAAGAACATAACCAATACAGTTCAATACTTCCCCAGGAGAGTCCAATCCAGCTTCCCCAGGAAAGTTGGAATCCATCTCCCCAAGCAATAAGCTTATCCCCAGTAGATTCTGGAAGCTTATCCCCCCGCAGAACACGAACGCGTCGCCCGGCTTTATTTAAAGAGTTATTTCCTTAACAGGATATAACTGGGTTATCCTCAGCCAAAAGCCACGGAAAGAGCGTCGTCGACGAAGTCTTCTTACCCCAGCGAAGTCCATCAACAATTCCAACACAACAAGGGTACCCTCAGCAAACTATTATCAACACTCAGCAAGGCATCCCTCTTCCCACAGAGTATTGCTTCTCAACATGGTCGCTAGAGTATCTTTTCTCCCCGCAGAATCTGTCATTTGCCAAGTTTATTCCGCAACAGAGTCATCTTCTCCTATCGAAATTCTTGCAACTATCATCCCCGGCGGAAGCAAAACCTATTCTTCAACATCAGCCCAGGAGTGACTTCCCGGCACCTGTCAAGGATTTATTTTCTTAGACAAAAATACATTCATAAACATCACATCTTCATACATTATAGCATGCATATGCATCATACTACACTAATCTCATTAATTTTGAAGACATACAGTTCATGCATCATGATTTTGCATACAATTATGTTTGCCTTTTCAGGAAAAAGATCAATACAAAAATGATTACTACCAACTATCGCAATTCTTTCTAGATATAGTTTCAGATATGACCCAGAGATGGTGACGTTCTGATACTGCTTCCAGATTTCCTTCTAGATATAGTTTCAGATATGACCCAGAGATGGTGACGTTCTGATACTGCTTCCAGATATCCTTCTAGATATAGTTTCAGATATGACCCAGATATGGCGACGTTCTGATACTGCTTCCAGATATCCTTCTAGATATAGTTTCAGATATGACCCAGATATGGCGACGTTCTAATACTGCTTCCAGATATCCTTCTAGATATAGTTTCAGATGTAAACCAGATATGGCGACGTTCTGATACTGCTTCCAGATATCCTTCTAGATATAGTTTCAGATATGACCCAGAGATGGTGACGTTCTGATGTTGCTTCCAGAGTTCCTTCTAGATATAGTTTCAGATATGACCCAGATATGGCGACGTTCTGATGCTGCTTCCAGAGTTTCCTTCTAGATATAGTTTCAGATATGACCCAGATATGGTGATGTTCTGATGCTGCTTCCAGATTTCCTTCCAGATATAGTTTCAGATATGACCCAGATATGGTGACGTTCTGATGCTGCTTCCAGAGTTCCTTCTAGATATAGTTTCAGATATGACCCAGATATGGTGACGTTCTGATGCTGCTTCCAGATTTCCTTCCAGATATAGTCCAGATATGAACCAGATATGGCGACGTTCTGACACTTATTCCAGTTGAAGATATTTCAAGACCTAGACCGGTTCAGTTAAATCGACCCTAAGATTTTCCTGATGCTTATCCAGTCAAAGGCCTTCTCTGGTTCAGTCAGATCGACCCTAAGATCTCCCTGATGCTTATCCCAGTAGAAGACACCCAAGATTTTTCTCAATGAGCGTTGTTGAAGTTAAAAATCACCCAAGATTCTCTTACCATTCATGCTAAGGCAATAACCATCCCTGGTTCATTCATCGCCGTTTGAAGCTCCAGACTCAGCTCCTGTAACCAGTCAGGACATATCTATACCAAGCATCTAAAAATCAGCTCCTGCAACATGTCAGGTACTCATTTTTCTTTTGCAGGTACGCAAGTTCTCGCTAAGGAATCCCTTACACGATCAACATTCAGATGGCATCTATAAGCCCATCATCCTATCCAGCAATCTCCAAATGGCATCCATAAGTCCATTCCCCCCATCACACTGCTAACATGTGAGCGCAAATTTCTGGGCACTCTAGTGTCCAATCATCTTCTACCCTCGGATTACGAAAGGCACGTCAGCCAATCTGCATCCTCAGGTCTAAGAAGATTGAACAGGGGCAACTGTTGTACCCCAAAATTTGCCCTCCCATATTCTTCAAGAAATTGCCAAGCCATGCTTCAAAATTCCACAAGGGTTGCACAGTGCAAAAGCCTCCCATACAGTCAAAACTAGGGTTTGTGTACTGATCAAGAAAATGAAGTTTTCAAAGGTCCAATCAAGTCTCACATGCCTACAAAGATGGTCAAGTATCCTCATATCAAGTTTCAAGGCATTCAGCTCAAAATTGCACAGTCAAAACCCTAAGTTGCACTACAGTCAACTGTAGGGGCAAAATGGTCATTTGACAGTCCAAAGTTCAAATTTTTGGTCAACATATCATTTTGAAGCCACAAACATCATTTGATCAATGCTTGATCATGATTCTCAAAATTTGGCTCAGAAATCATCAAGATGCAAAAGTTTCCTTATTTGAACAGCTGAAAAAGTCAACTGAAATTGACCAGGGCATAACTTTCACATGGATTATCAGAAAAATTCCATCCAAAGCTCATTTTGAAGAGAAATACATTTCCTACAACTCATCTTCATACTTCAAGTCCAAGAAATGCTCTCACAAAAAGTTATCAATTTCAACATTATAGGTCATTTTCAAAAGTCAACAAAAAGGGACTTTAAGTCAAAGGCCATAACTTGAGATTGGTAAATCAAAATGACATGGGACCAAAGGCATTGGTTAGAGGACTCAAAGACCTTTCCAAAATGTCCAAGAACATGAGAAACGCTTAAAAATTGAGCAAGTTATGCCTTGTGGAAGTTGGGAAATTTTTGGATATTTTGAAAAGTCAACATTACTTCAAATGACCTAAAATTGCTAATGGGCCCATTTTTCTTCCATGATTCATCATCCATGACATGTGCACGACCACTTGGCCCAAAGGGAAGTTTTTATTCATTTTTTATTTATTTATTTGGATTTTTATTAATAATAATTCATTTAAATTAAAATAAATACATGAAAAATGCTAACCTAAGTTTTTTCAATCTTTTTGTGCACATTATATCATCAATATTTCGTGCATATGCAAATTAGGGAAGATTTGGATTGATTGGCATGATTGAGAACAAAGAACACTTGAAAAAGATTGAAAAAAGATCCTTAACAAATCAAATCTTCAATTCATGAATACAAGAGATTTGGATCAATATTGTTGACCTAATGCACTCAGTACATAAGCATGATCATAACCCTAATGATGCGGGACAAAAAGCTGCGCAGAAGAGGCCATTGAAAACTTGGAATTTTTGTCAAAAAAAAGCAAAACTGAAATCAGTGTTAGAGGTGGATTCAAGGCACGAAATTGGTTCCAATAGCTTCTTCAAGGTCTACTGATCACGTTCCAATCAAGCACAGCCATCAAAACCTCAAGAATTGGTATATTGAACTTAAACTGTACAGCAAAAAACTCATAATCGCATATCATGTTCTAGGCATTCTTTGTGAAATTTAATTGTTGATTCATGTTTATCACCTTGTCCTGAAACTAACCAATGCATTCAATTTGATTTTTATGCTGTATATAAGATTTCACCATGGCCGATCTCTAGGGTTTACAGGGTTGTAAATTTAGGGCTTTTGCAAAGAGGAAAAATTAAGCCTTAAGACCACCATGGTTGTACTCAGTGCATTCAGACGAAGGAGACACCACATTCGCGATCAATTTATGAATATTGTAGCGCTATTCACTATTTTCTCTAAAGCTACATTATAGAACGGTTCAAAAACCGTTGCCTTTGTGTTTTGTTTTACAGGGATGGTGAGGAAGATGAAGCCGTGTCACACACTGATTGGCACGTTTGAAAATTGGCGCGTTAAACCACTAACCATTTGCTTTTCTTTTATAATATTCATTGTTTATTTATTAATCAAATGCGTTGAGTTGGTCTAGTGGCAGGCAATGGTGTTGATAACACACGTGACCTGGGTTCGAACCCCAGGTCTGTATAATTTCCTATATTATTTTGCCATAAATGTTCATATGCAGTTTCAAGGGTTAAGGCGCATCATACACATTCCTGATCAACCATCCACGTGCACGCTGAGATCCAGTCAAGGGCATAGATTGAAAGCACACCATGGGCGTAGGTCAACATTGCTGTATGCTGTTCAAAAAGTCAAACGGATCAACGCTTAACTGGGCCAAATTACTGGATCCATACCTCTATTTGGGGACTACCCCCCCTGGTTTGCAATTCTTTTTATTTTTCTTATATTTTATTTTTAATTATTATTTTATTTTCTTGATTGTTTACTTTAATTAATTATTTCTATAAAATATAAAAATACACAAAAAATCAGAAAAGGTGAAAAAATATAATATTTTTTATTTTAATTATTTTCATAAGCAAATTGCATATAAATAAATTTAGTTTTGATTTAGGTTGCAATATTAATTCTTTTCACAATAAAAACATAAAAAAACATAGAATTAGGTTTAATTGATAATTTTTATTTCCTCTTAATTTTTCCTTTCTTCTACCATAATATTATTTATTTATTTATTTTTTATAATTAAATTGTACATAAAAAAATTTAGGGTTTCATCTAGGTTAAAAAACTTCAATATTTTCTTAATAACTTAAAAATAATTAGAATTAGGTTTAGCATTTTATTTTAGTTTTAATTAATTCTTTTTTATTAAACCTTAAAAAAAACACTAAAAATACCAAAAAACATTCTTTTTTTAATTTTTTTTATTTTAATTCCTCGTTAATTTTAATATTTTGCCAAAGGGTCCAACGCCCATACTTTTAATTGTTTAATTCTGCATATTTATTTTATATTGCTTAAATAATTATGTATCTGTCCCGAAGCCTTGTAACATTTACTTTTCGCACTTTTTATTTACTTTGCTTTATTTATTTTCCGTCAAATCGGGTCCGGTTTAATTTTGGCGATGTGGACCCGCGCCATTTGTAATAGCTTTAGATTTACCTCTTTCCCGCAACATTTTTTTACTGTTAAATAAGCATGCAAGAATGAATGGCTTTAAATAAAATCAAGCGTAGAACACCAATCATATGACAAGACAAATTTCAATGAAAACGACACACAAATCGCACACACCACCCCTAGGGTACGCCTCACTGTTGCCTTGCCTCGAAAGGTGATCGTCGAGTAGAGGATGTCTTAGTAAGTCCTCATGATCCGGGAACCTAGCATGAGGGTAGCTTCTAAGGTGTCTTCCTATTGCTCTGGTGATCACCATGTCCCGAACCTCGAATTGACCCGAACACCTCCAACGGTGGTGCTACCTACCTCTCAATGGTGGGATGGCACTACTTTAAAGGACATTTACACAGATGAATTCCTTAGAGTAGGTAGGTTCTCGTAGATACTTGCTCTCTTCAAAAACAAACAAAAATCTTTTCACACCAACACATTTTCAAAAGCTTTCAAAGCAATTTTTCAAACACTCTAACACAAGAGTCGATCTGAAATTTTCAAAGAAACTTTTTAAAACCCACATTGAAAAGCAAACAAACCTTTTTGAAAACACAAATGAGCAAGTATCTAAGAGCCCATGGATAAACATGGATAGAAAGGGTGCTAACACCTTCCCTTTCTATAATCTACCTCCCGAACCGAGAGCAATCTCTTTAAGGAATTTTTCTGTGCTTTTGTCCTTTCCATTTGGAGAAAATAAAAGACGGTGGCGACTCTTGCTTCCGCGACATTTCGCGAACCAGCGTTAAACAGTCAGTTCCAGATCCACCGATCACATCTACCTACCCTAAGGAATTCGTCTGTGTAAATGTCCTTAAGATAGTGCCATCCCACCATTGAGAGGTAGGTAGCACCACCGTTGGAGGTGTTCGGGTCAATTCGAAGTTCGGGACATGGTGATCACCAGAGTAATGGGAAGATACCTTAGAAGCTACCCTCATGCCAGGTTCCCGAATCATGAGGACTTACTAAGACATCCTCTACTCGACGATCACCTTTCGAGGCAAGGAAACAGTGAGGCGTACCCTAGGGGTGGTGTGTGATTTGTGTGTCGTTTTCAGATATCTTTGTCTTTTGTCATGTCATAGGTGATCTACGCGTTTGTTTTTATTTTGTCATTCATTGTTGCATGCATTTATTAACAGTTAAAAAGATGCGGAAATTAAAAGTTCTAAACTATTACAAAGGCGCGGGTCCACATCGCTAAATTTAATCTAGGACCCGATTTGACGTAAAATAAAGAAATAAAGTAAAGTGCGAAAGATAAATATTTACACGGCTTTGGGAGAAGTACATAAAAATTATACGAAAAGAAAATAAATGCGCGAATTGGAATTAAGATCGAAAGCGAGGGCGTTGGACCCTTTTGAATGAAATTAAATTAAATTATTAAATTAATTAAATAAAAATGAAAAAAAGAAATTATTTTGAGATTTTTTTGGATTTATGGTTTTTTATGTGAATTAAATGAAATTAACTAATTAACCCTAATTCTACAACTTTTATTTATTAAGAAAAACATGTTAAAATTTAAACCTAAAATTAAATTAATTAATTAATGGCAATTTGATTTATAAAAATAAATAATTAATTATTAGTGAAAAGAAAAGGAAAAGGATAAAAATTGATTAAAACCCTAATTCTACAAAATTTTAATTTATTAAGAAAAGATATTAAATTAACCCTAGAATAAAAACTAATTAATTGATACAAGACTTTATTTACAAAAATATTAGTTAAATAAAATATATTTAATTTTTTGTCTTTTCTGATTTTTCTATTGTTTTTATATTTTTATGAAAATAAATTGGTTTAAAGAATTAAATTTAAAAAAACTAATTAAAACAAAAAAATAGAAAAATATGAGAAAAGAATGAGAAAGGCAAACCATGGGGGGTCTGTCCCCAACAGGAGGTTTTGTTCAGTAATTCAGGCCCATTAAGCTCCTGGCCTCGTTTGACCTTTGTGCTGGCATGCATGTGCGTTGACTAACGTCCATGACGTTCTTCAAATTATGCCCCTTGGATTGGTCTTAGTAAGCACGTGGAAGGCCTGGATGTGGAGAATATGGTGGACCCTTATAGTGAAACCACACAGAAATATCATTAGCAAAATAATATGGAAAGGGAGGGGGGACCTGGGATTTGAACCCAGGTCCCAGGGATTACCATACACATGCCTGACCAGTGGAGCTGCTAGTGCACTTTGTTTATTATATGACTAATGAATAATATAAGAATAAAGCAAGCGTTAGTGGGACTTTAGCGCGAAAATTCAAATAACCCAATCATGCCTTGACACTTCATCATCTTCCTCCTCGTTTTGTTTTTTCCCTGAAACATAAAAAGGTTAGCGGGGGTTTTAAACCCCCCCAAAACATGCAGTTTTCAATAATAGCGAATAGGCTATGGTGCTACATAAATTAAGCGCGAGCATTGCATTAGAATCGTCCAAGCTTTCTGAATTCAACCATGGTATTGAGGAGTCTCAATTTTACAGTATATGAAAGTTCCCAAATTGAAACTTGAAGAACCCTACCTGGCTTTAATGGTGAAATCACGTACATTACATAAAAACTCAATCAAATTATAGGGTTAGCTTCAGAATCATCCAATTAGTATGAATCCATAAAAAAAATGCAATGGAAATGCTTGAATAGTAAAACACGATTATGCATAAAATTGAAAACAGTTTGAATTCCCTATACCAATTCTGGGCGTGTAAGGGTTAAAAAACAATGCAGGCAACTTCCTTGACACTTTTGCAAGCTATTGGGATTGTTATTTCTCTCTGAATCGTGCTAGAATAGAGTTTTCAGTTTTCACTTTTTTGACAAAAAAACTCAAACTTTGTTATGCTTTTCTGGCGCAGCTTTCTGGTCATTGGCATTAGGGTTTGCTTTAGGCTTATGTATAGAATGATTAGGGTAAAAAATCTGAGCCAAAGGATCAAAGCATTGATGGAATGGATATTGGATTTTCATGGCAAATATTTTCAATCTTTTTCATGCTATTTTGGTTCCAATCATGTCCAATCACATGGATTCTTTCTAAATCAGATCATGCACGAAATCTTGAGACTATTTCATGTACCAAAAGATTTAAAAACTTAGGTTTAGTATTTTCCACATATTTATTTTAATTAAATGAATTATTAATCATTAAAAATCCAAATAAATAAATAAAAATGATGAAAAACTTCCCTTTGGGCCAAATGGTCGTGCACATGCCTTGGATGATGGATTTTGGAAGAAAAAGAGGCCCATTAGCATTTTTAAGACATTTGAAGCAATGTTGACTTTTCAAAATATCCAAACATTTCCCAACTTCCACAAGGCATATCTTGCTCAATTTTTAAGATATACTCATGTTCTTGGACATTTTGGAAAGGTCTTTGAGTCCTCTAACCAATGTCTTTGGTCCCAAGTCATTTTGATTTACCAATCTCAAGTTATGGCCTTTGACTTAAAGTCCCTTTTTGTTGACTTTTGAAAATGACCTATAATGTTGAAATTAATAACTTTTTGTGAGAGCATTTCTTGGACTTGAAGTGTGAAGAGGAGTTGTAGGAAATGTCTTTCTCTTCAAAATGGGCTTTGGATGGAATTTTTCTGATAATCCATGTGAAAGTTATGCCTTGGTCAAGTTACAGTTGACTTTTTCAACTGTCCAAATATGGAAACTTTTGCATCTTGAGACTTTTTGAGCCATCCTTTGAGAATCATGATCAAGCATTGATAAAATGATGTTTGTGGCTTCAAAATGAGATGTTGACCAAAAATTTGAACTTTTGACTGTCAAATGACCATTTTGCCCCTACAGTTGACTGTAGTGCAATTAGGGTTTTTGACTGTGCAATTTTGTGCTGTAAGTCTTGAAACTTGGTATGATGATGCTTGACCATGTTTGTAGGCATATGGGACTTGATTGGACCCTTGGAAACTTCAATTACTTTGCCAGACCCAAAACCCTAGTTTTTGACTGTTAGGAGGCCCTTAAACTATGCAACCCTTGGGGAGATTTTGAAGCTTTGACTTGGCAAGTCTTGAAGAATATGGGAGGGCAAATTTTGGGGTACAACAGATGCGTACTACCTTTTTGTCTTAGAGTTTTTTGTATTATTTTGCCCAAGAAGGCATTGATGTACTCAAAGCTTTAATTTATTAATATAACGTGTGTTTCCTTTTTGTCTAAAAAAAATTTGAATCTTAAAATCCTTGAAATCATTGCATACGCATTTATCGTTCATTATAACATAAGCGGGTTTCTTGCAACTAGTCTCCTCATCTCTCTACTGTTTATTTAAGTAAGATGGATCTTGAGCAAACGGTGAAGGATCTCCAAGCTCAAAGTACACAGTTTCAACAGTTATTCTTGACCCTAACCAAAGAACAAGAAGAGTTGAAGAATTTGCTGGCTAAGGAGAAGAAAAAGAAGACAAAGAAGATAACCGAAGTTCTAAACATGGGAAGAAGATTCCAAGGGAAGACAAGAAGGGCCTTAGACTTTGCAACGACATCCGGTGAGAAAGACAACCAAGATGGGAAGGGTAAAGAAACAATTGTCCAGTCAGAATCAGAAGAGGAAGAGGAAGAAGAAGACTATTATGAAGAAGAATACCCTCCAACCGACGACAAGTATAAGCATCTAGAAGAACGGTTGAGTGCAATGGAAATCCAAAAAGTTCCTGGGTTGGACTTTGAGGAGTTGGGCTTAGTGTCAGGGATTGTCATTCCTCCAAAATTTAAAGCACATGTGTTCGCCAAATATGACGGAGTTTCATGCCCTAAAATGCATCTCCGGTCCTATGTGAGGAAAATCCAGCCCCATACCGCTGACAAAGATTTATGGGTACACTTCTTCCAAGGCAGTCTGTCTGGAACTCAACTTGATTGGTTTTATCAGTTAGAAAGAGCCAATGTTCATAACTGGGAAGATCTTGCTGCAGCCTTTTACAAACAATACCAATACAACGCTGATCTTGTGCCTACTCGTACTCAGCTCCAGAGCATTGCCATGGTTTCAAGTGAAGGCTTCAAGGACTATGTGCAAAAATGGAGAGACTTGGCTGGAAGAGTTCAACCTCCCATATCTGAAAGAGAATTATTAGACATGTTTTTGGGCACATTGTTTGGTCCCATCTTCAATCTACTAATTGGGAGTTCATCGGCAGGTTTTACTGAACTGATATTGACCGGAGAGAGGGTAGAAGTCGGGATAAAGAGTGGAAAGATTCAAAAAGATGCATCCTCTACTGCTTTAAGGAATCCATTTATCGGAAAGAAAGAAGTGGTTGTTGTTTATCCTCAGATAAATCAAGATAGGGCCGAACGTCGTCCAATGGTGGGGGCTGTTATGATTCTTAAACCTGTGTCTGATCAACAAAGAACCAACCAACCAAGAATGGAAAGACCAGTTTGACAATTCACTCGAATTAATATGACACTATCTCAAGTACTGCCACATTTGTTAAGATCTAACCTAATGACTTTGAAAGAAGCTCCAAAGAATCCTAACACAACCTCTCCTCACTATCATCCCAATGCCCGCTGTGCATACCATTATGGGAGTCCCGACCATAACACTAACAACTGTTGGGCTCTGAAAAACAAGGTACAAGACCTTCTTGAAGCCAAATAGATTGAATTCGATGCGCCAAAAATTCCCAATGTCATCACTGCCCCTATGCCCAAGCACGACCGTGATGTCAATGCCTTTGAGGAAGATATGTTTGTTACTTTGGTTGATGAACTTGTGACCTCAATCCTGACTATCAAAAAGAACTTGTTGAATGCCGATGTATTCCCAGGATGTAATGAAAGTTTTCGTTTCTGTTTGTCCTCATAAACCAACCGTCGTTTGTTAAAAGCAGGCATTCAATGCCTAAAAGATAACAAGGAGATTTTGTTCAAGAAGACTTCTAACCAACTGTTTCTTATAATGATGTTTCTATAGCGACCATTTCCGCCAATTCTTCCAGGGTCTCCACCAAAAGACCCGTTAGAATTACATCAGTTCCTAAAGTAGTTCCATTTATAATTACAATTCCTGGGCCAATCCCGTATTCGTCAGACAAAACCGTCCCTTGGATTTATGGAGGTGATGTCTACTATCACGGTATCAAGCAAGATTGACCAGCTGCTGAAGATTTAAGTTCTGAGGAAGTTGAATCCGATATCAGTAATATCGCAGGGACTAGTAAGATAACCTGGAGTGGAAGGGTACTCTCTCCGGAAATTGCTCCTCCAAAAGCTATTTCCAGACCTGTAATTATTCCTGTTGTTGTTGCTCCTCCAAAGGCTATTCCCAGTCCTACAATCATCTCCGCTAATACTCCTGTTGACAAAACTATTACAGTCCCTGTTATCACCCCTATTGACATTCCTGCTGCCGAGTCAACCGGGACTCGAGGTAAAGGTATTCTGGTTGAGCCTGTCCGGATGAAGGCACAATCAGTAGCTATCCCTGAGACCTCCCGAAAAGAGATGGAGGAAATTATAAAGATCATAAAAAGAAGCGACTACAATGTAGTCGAGTAACTGGGGAAAACTCCATCTAAAATTTCCATGTTGGCTTTAATATTATGTTTTGAGGCGCATGCAAAGGCCTTGGTAAAAATCCTGAAAACTGCCCATGTACCCCAAGAAACATCTGCCGATCAGTTCCAAGACTGCGTAGCCAGCTTGACTGCAGATAATGGTTTAGGTTTTTCGGATGCTGATTTAACGCCAAGAGGGAGGAAGCATAATGAGGCATTACATGTCTCAGTGGAATGCAGGGGCACAACCTTGGCTCATGTCTTGGTGGACACTGGCTCATCTCTGAATGTATTGCCTAAAAAGGCTCTTGATAGGCTTGACTATGAAGGATTGACATTGAAACCAAGCAATATAGTAGTGAGAGCTTTTGACGTCTCAAAAAGGATGGTGCATGGGGAAGTGGATATCCCCATAAATTTTGGAACCCAAACATTTGATTCAACTTTTTATGTAATGGATATTCGCCCTTCATATTCCTGCTTGCTAGGCCGACCATGGATTCACAATGCTGGCGCTTTCACTTCTACGTTGCACCAAATGCTGAAGTATCCGATTCAAGGGAAGATTATCACCGTTCATGGAGAAGAAGAGTATATGATCAGCCATCTCAATTCCTTCAGATATGTGGAATTAGATGGTGAATTTATTGAAACTCCATTCCAACACTTTGAAGAAGTCCCGCAAGATGTGGCAGTGACCAGGGTTGTTCCCAAGATCACAAGGCCTCCACTCAGGATGTCATCTTTGAAGGATGCAAAAGCAGTGATAGAAGAAGGTGGGTGCACTATTTGGGGACAACTCCCAGATATCTCATACAAGTCTGACAAGTTTGGCCCGGGTTTCACTTCAGGTGCTCAAAAGACTGTATGCCATGCTCGTGCTAGAGGACCACCCCTAAAGATCAGCAACTGTGAAGTCAACACGGTAGACGATGATGAAGATGGCTGCAACCTGGAGGATTGGATCTTCTCAATTGTCAGTGGAGGACTCAACAACTGGGAGGCTAGATATTTTGTCCCGATCACTTTTATCCCACAGTAATTTGTCTTTACATTTTTTTGGATCTGTAATATTAAAACAATTCAGACTCTTAAAACCTTGTGTCTTACCCGAGGCACAATGGTCCATTTGTAAGGGTTATTATCTCATTTCCATATGACATCAATGAATCATGGACGTTTTGCATACAAACTTTGTGCTCATTGTTTTTATTTTTTACATTTTCATTTCTTTCAAAGATAGCTATACCCTTACACACACTCACACTCACAATGCAGGTCTACATCCATTCGGGATCCCATGGATAATGGTTCTGCTATGGCTTTTTATGACTCTGAAAATCTAATCTACCAAGCCGAAGACGAAGGTGAGGAAGATTGTGAAGTACCGGGGGAACATGCCAGATTACTACAACAAGAAGAGAGGACCATTCATCCCCACGAGGAACCCGTGGATACAATCAACCTAGGTACCGAGGAAGACAAAAGAGAAGTCAAGTTGGGGGCCAATCTGGAACCCAGTGTCAAAGAGCGTCTGATTCAGTTGCTACATGAATATGTTGAGGTCTTTTCCTGGTCGTATGAAGACATGCCAGGACTTGATGCAAATATTGTGGTACATCGCCTACCTATAAAAGAGGATTGCCCACCATTAAAACAAAAGGTCAGTCGCATGCGACCAGATATGCTAGAGAAGATTAAAGTAGAAGTCATGAAATAATTCAACACTGGATTCTTGGCCGTCACCTCCTATCCGCAATGGGTTTCCAATATTGTTCCCATGCCCAAAAAGGACGGCAAGGTACGAATGTGTGTGGACTACAAAGATTTAAATAGGGCAAGCCCTAAGGATGATTTCCCACTTCCCCACATTGACATCCTAGTTGACAATACGGCACAACACAAAGTGTTTTCCTTCATGGAGGGTTTCTTAGGTTACAACCAAATCAAAATGGAGCCTGAGGACATGGAGAAAACAACATTTGTCACACAGTGGTGCACGTTCTGCTACAAGGTTATGCCATTCGGACTAAAGAATGTTGGGGCAACCTATCAGTATGCCATGGTAGCTCTATTTCACGACATGATACATCACGAAATAGAGGTCTACATGGACGACATGATAGCTGGATCTCAAACAGAAGAAAAGCATCTTGATCATTTACAGAAACTGTTTGAGAGACTAAAGAAGTACAAGTTGAGGTTGAACCCAAATAAATGCACGTTTAGAGTAAGGTATGGTAAGCTCATAGGTTTTTCCGTCAGCAATAAGGGTATTGAAGTAGATCCTGCCAAAGTGAAAGCGATACAAGAGATGCCTGCTCCTCGTAGTGAGAAGGAAGTCAGAGGATTCTTGGGACGTTTAAACTACATTGCCAGATTTATTTCTCACTTGACAGCTACTTGTGAAGCAATCTTCAAACTATTGAAGAAAAATCAAGTAGTCAAACGGAATGATTAGTGCAAAACTGCTTTTGACAAGATCAAAGAGTACCTGCAAGAGCCTCCTGTTTTGATGCCACCAGTCGAGGGAAGACCATTGATCATGTATCTGACCATTTTGGAAAATTCAATGAGGTGTATGCTAGGGCAGCATAATGAGTCTGGTCGAAAAGAGCATGCTATTTATTACCTGAGCAAAACGTTTACCGACTGTGAAACAAGATATTCACTGCTCAAGAAAACTTGCTGCGCTCTGGCATGGACTGCTCGCTGGCTAAGACAGTATATGCTGACCCATACTACCTTGTTGATATATAAAATGGATCCAATAAAAGACATCTTCAAGAAACCTGCTCTCTCTGGGAGAATAGCGAGATGGCAGATGATCCTGACAGAATATGACATACAATATACTACCCAGAAAGCTATAAAGGGAAGTGTACTAGCTGATCACCTTGCTCACCAAGCTGTAGAAGACTACCAGTCCATGAAGTTCGAATTCCCAGATGAAGACATCATGATGGTAAACAACTATGAAGAATTCAGACCATATGACAGACCTGAACAAGGATCCCGATGGACCCTGGTTTTTGGTGGGGCATCTAACTCACTCAGCAATGGTATTGGTGTTGTACTCATATCTCCTGAAGGATGTCATACTCCTTTTATGGCAAGACTTTGCTTCAATTGTACAAATAACATGGCGAAATACGAAGCGTGCATCTTTGGTCTCAAAACTGCCATAGACTTGGGGATCAAATCTTTGAACGTATTCAGAGATTCAGCTTTGGTTATTAGCCAGATCAAAGGGGAATGGGACACCAAACACCCTAACCTTATCCCTTACAAAGAACACGTTTTAACATTGCTCCCACATTTTGAGGAGATTACTTTCAATCACTTCCCGCGAGAAGAAAATCAGCTAGCAGATGCACTAGCCACGATGTCATCTATATTTAAACTTAAATGGGATAATGAGGCTCCCCAGATCACCACTGAACGAAGGGATGAACCAGCACACTGTCACGAGATTAATATTGAAGAAATAGTGGACCAGCCTTGGTTTCACGAAGTCAAGAGGTATCTCGAAACCCAAGAATATCAGGAAGGAGCTTCAGTCAATGATAAGAAGTTCTTAAGGAGATTCTCTGCTAAATTCTTCCTTAGTAATGGCATTCTTTACAAACGCAACCATGACTCTGTGTTACTTCGGTGCGTAGACAAGGTTGAAGCTGAAAGAATCATGGCTGAGTTACATGAAGGCACTTTTAGCACCCATTCCAGTGGGCATACGATGGAAAAGAAAATCCTACGGGCAGGCTATTATTGGTCTATCATGGAAGCAGATTGCTATCAACACTCTCAAACCTGCCATAAGTGTCAGATTTATGCTGACAAGGTGCACGTACCTCCGATTCCTATGAATGTCTTGACGGCTCCTTGGCCCTTTTATATGTGGGGGATCATTATAGACAATGGTATAAACTTGAATAATACTATGATCACCGCCCTGTGCGAGCAATTCAAGATCAAGCATCACAATTATTCCCCTTACCGGCCAAAGATGAATGGCGCTGTCGAAGCCGCAAATAAGAACATTAAAAAGATCATACAGAAAATGACAGTCACATACAAAGACTGGAATGAGATGCTACCATTCTCTCTCCATGGATATCGTACCACAACTCGCATATCAACCAGGGTAATACCCTATTCTCTGGTATACGGCATGGAGGCTGTCTTGCCTATTAAGGTCCAGATCCCCTCTCTGAGAATTATGAAGGATGTAGGGCTGAATGAAGAAGATTGGATCCAGACTCGACTAGATCATCTAAATTTAATTGACGAGAAAAGGCTTGTTACTGTCTTCCATGGTCAAATGTATAAAAAATGAATGATCAGGGCTTTTAACAAAAAGGTCAGACGCCAAGTGTATCAAGTTAGGGATCTAGTGATCAAACGTATCATACTACTTCAAGGTGATCCCAGGGGCAAATGGACTCCTACATACGAAGGACCGTTTGTAATCAAAAACATATTCTCTGGTGGGGCAATGATCTTGACCACCATGGATGGTGACGACCTGTTGCACCCTACGAACACATACATAGTCAAAAGATACTACGCATAAGAGACCCGCTTGGTTAACACACCTAGAAAAAATAAGGGCATCTCGGTGAACCAAAAAGGTTCGGAAAAAGTTAGGGATAAAACAAAAAAATCTGTACACCCGGCAAGCTGAAAACCCGAAAGGGCGGCTTGGGAAAAAAAGGGTATCCTGGAGGACTGAAAACCCGAAAGGGCAGTCCAGGCAAAAGTTAGGGAATTAAAGCGTATGACTATGTCCCATTGGATCACATTACGGAAAACTTGCAAACTCAGAGGTTCTGATCAATTCAATCAATTTCAGACAAGGCAACAAATAGACAAGATGCTCAGAGATACAAAGGCTATAGCAGAATGGGAACCCCATGGGATTATTGCACATATCTATCTTTTCTTTGTATTAAAATTTTCATTTTTTACGACGACATTCTCTTACTATAATGTTTGTCCCATTGTACAAAAATACTTACTCAAAGTCAATACAAAGATATCCCTTTGAAAGTGCAAAAACTATCTGTTTTTCTTTACGCTTGTGTTTTGTCTACAAAAACGTCCAATGATTCATTGTTGAACATATGCATTAGAACATAATTAATGTTTGCAAATAAACAAAATAGAAAGACAATCACTGATGGCTTTAAGAGGTAGGGAAATCTCTCCATGCTATTTCCATAATCCCTCGCAGTGTGCAGTTCAATCCCCAGCGGAACAGAGCTTCCAGTTATCAATCCCTAATAGAAGTCGTTCAATTTTTCAAGATTTCCCAACAGGATTTTACAAGCAGTACATGGCATTTCCTTTACAATAGAGTTTATTTCTCTAAACGAAAATTCATCAACTTCACAACGTGAAGTCTTACATCCCATATCTTCAGCAGCAGCCAATGATTTATTTTCTTCAATCCAACAGCAGTGCAGCAAATTAGCTCACAAATGTATACATCGCATCCATATATCATAAACATTGATAACACAAATGCATTATACTATGCATTTCATACAACATAACATTTCATATTAGCTAACATTTTACCCTTTTCAGGATAAGGTTAACAGCTACCATTAACAAATGTTCAAAATTTTCAGATACAGTTCAGATACACTCCAAACACGGACGCCATGCTGATACTCATTTAGATACGATCTTCAGATACATTTCAAATACGCTCCAGACACGGATGCCATCCTGAAACTCATTCAACTCTCAGATACAGTTCAGATACGCTCCAGACACGGACGTTATTTTGATACTTATTCAGATTCGATCTTCAGATATAGTTCAGATACGCTCCAGACACGGATGTCATTCTGATACTCATTCAAGATTCAGCTTCCAGATACAGTTCAGATACGCTCCAGATACGGATGCCATTCTGATACTCATTCAGAGCCTCTTTCAGATACAATACAAATACACTCTAGATACAGACGCCATTCTGATACTCATTCTTTTAGCTTACATATTACAATTCATCAATCACTTTTGGATGGAATCTACAAGCCCATCTCGCGCAACTTTCTATCACCTCTCCAAATGGCATCTTTAAGCCTATTTCCTCAACCATCACATCACCGAGTGCAAATTTATGGGCACTCTAGTGTCCAATCATCTTCTACCTTCGAGTCACTAATGGCAGAACTTGCCAATCTAACTCTTCAGGCTTAAGAAGATTGAACAGGGGAAGCTGTTGTACCCCAAAATTTGCCCTCTCACTTATCAAGAATTTTCTCACAAGATCTCCTTGGGCTCAAGACTGTACTAGGGTTTGATCAGCTCAAGACACCTCCTTATGCACTGATGACCCAAAACTAGGGTTTGAGTTTGCACAAATATTTTTGAACCTTCTATGCCCCATATGATTTTCATGGATCATTATGGACCCCCAAGTATACTCATGTCAAGTTTCAAGCCTTGTGTTGTACCCCAAAATTTACCCTCTTGATTCAGGCTTATGTTTCATCATAAACATCACATTGCATTGCATTCATACATGGTGTAGGGATCAAGGTATTTTGTCTCAATGTATCTTATCCACCTCATTGGATCATCAGAAGATTGAGTATTGTGCTGTTATAAGGAGAATCACTTCTTTTTTATTCATCAGCCAAAACTAGGATTAGAATTTTAATCAGGGATTCTTTGGAATTTTGAATGGAAAATCTTTCCAAAGCCTGTATGTGTTTGGAATGTCATATGTTTGAAGTTTTGGTTCACTGATTTTGAAGAAAGTGGTTCAATTGGATCAAAGGGGCAAAATAGTCATTTTACTCAAAGGCAACAAAGTCAAAGTTGACCAAGTGTACTTTTGGTCATCATGAAGCATTTGGCATGTATTTTCACGTGGGATGATCATTGAAGATTTATTGATGAGAATTGAAACTTTAAGAGGTTACTTGGATTTGAAGTTATCTTGGTGATTGAAAATTTCACTAAGTGTCCTTAATTTTTGGCCTGACTTTGCAAGGGCATAACTTTCTCATTTTTCAAGGGATTTTGGTGGTTCTTTTTGCCAATTGAAGAGGAGAAAGAGATCTACAAGGCCCCACAGAGGACAAAAAACACACTTCTTACTCAAAATCAAAAGTTATGACCCTTTGAAGTTCTGGGAAAGTTGGTCAAACATTGGGAATCATGGGCGAGCCACACGGCCATCCAGAGGCATCTTGCCCAGACATTTCATCAAACAGATGGCACACCAAATGTGCAATCTAGTTTCTTATAACTCAAGCTAGGTTTTGGTTTGATTTTGGGTTTAATTAGAAGTATTACATGTTGGCTTTCCATTGTGAGAAGAATTATTGGAGATGGTTAGGGTTTGATCAAGTTATGAATGCTGAAAGTGGGCATCCTCAGCTTATCATGCATGGCATGCAAGATGCAAGGCTTGGCCAAGCCAGCTACACATCAGCACCAGATTTAACACAAAATTCATTTTTGTGATTTGATTTCATCACACACGAGTGTCTCACGTGTGCACTCAGCTCCCACATCACTTCTTACCTCATTTGGCTAAACATTCTCACACACCATGCCTCACATCACTTCCCTCGTGCCTTGCCATTTTTGGCAAATTTCTCTCAAGAATATCACATATTCTATGCGCATCAGTTGGAAACCTCAGCATTCACAATTATTTCCTCTCATTTCCATTATTTGGATTTTGGATGAAATCAGAGAAAACAAAAAAATATCAAATGAACCTCAAATTTATTTTGATCATCACCATCCATTTTCCAGCTGGATTTTCTGATTCAAAGGCCAAGATCACTTCAACTATAACAAACTTTTGCTGCTATATAACAAAATTTCTCTTTCAATCTCATTCAGTGGAGAGTCGTTGGAAGAATTACCAAAAAGAGCTCGCATCTTCTCTCTTATTTTTTCTTCAATCTTCAACCAAGAATTCTGTCTGCAACCTCCTAAAACCTTCATCATCCTCGCATCAATCTTCAACGACATTTTTCACACCGCTGCAACTTCTTCAACCTCCTAAAATCTTCATCATCATCACAAGTAACAACAACATCACAGTTTTGTTCATCTCAGAACGCATCATCTACCTCACTGCTTCGTTCATCACACTATAATCAACTTGTAGACAAAACTGGAATTGATTCACGCGCAACAACGTCAAGAACTTGAAGCAACTCTTCTCCTCAATTCTACATCCTCAGTCGAAAAGGAGCAGCATTGGCCAAAGAATTTTAGATCTGAAGTTCAATTTTCTCTCAAAAATTCAGTTCTAGAATTCTCTCATTTCTCTGATTTATTTTTCCATTTTTCTTGCTGATTCATTTTCAGTGAAGTGAGTAGATCATAGCGGAAGCATTGGTTTGCATCTGGAGCAGAGGATTCGAGTTTCCATATTTTGCATCAAGGTGAGTTTTCTTGGACTTCGATTTGGTGTGAGCTTCTTGGACTTCGATTTGGTTTGAGTTGTCTTGGACTTCGATTTATGTGATTTCGCTTGAATTAGTGATGTAGCTCTTGTGCATTGTGGTTTAGCTGGCCAGACTATATGTCTGATGTATATATTTGCCTTTGTTTGATGCTTGAAGTGTGTTGTGGATTTACTGAAAATCTTTGTTCTTGATATGTGGTTAATGATTTAAGATGATTCGAGTTGTATGATGTAGAGTATTTTTCTAGCTTTCGATTGCACTTGATTTTAGTAAATCTGATGGAGAATTAAGTTTGTTTGAATGATCTGAACATGAGCCCTTGCACTGAGTTTTCGTGCAAGTTTTGATTTGTGCTGGAGGTTAGAGTCATTGAAGTTTCAATCGAAGAAAGTTGAAGTTTTGTTTGAAGAAGGATGAGTCGAATCATTGAAATTCAAAGTCACCAAAGTTTAGTTTGAATTAGGTTGAGTCAAAGCTTCAAAATCCAGAGCCTGAGGAGCTTTGTTCGAAGAAAGAACTGAATCAAATCGAATGAGGATGCTGCTACAAAGTTTAGGCCAATCGAAGAAGGCAGAAATGAGGAAAATCGAAGAAGGTTGCTACTGCTAGGTTCAGGCCAATCGAAGAAGGCATCATTCAAGCCAATCGAAGAAGGCAGAGCTTTGTCATTTGTTTTCTCATGGAAATTTCTTTTTCATAGTTTGATGATAAAAATGATACAAAAATGATAAAATATTTTTTAGACTTGATTTTTTAGGACTTTAGAATTAATTGAAGTTCCCAAATTATTCTTTCCATGTTAATACTCACTTTGTTATTACTTTATTTCCATGAGTTCGTGGTAAGAGTTTGTTTGTGACATTGAGCGCTTAAAGATTAGTCCGGTTGATTATTGGTGAAGCTCTCGTGAAGATCGTCCGGTTTCTTTGTTTAAAACACTCTGCTACGGATTAATATCTGTTTGGTATTTTCTCTTGTTCATCTCATTTCGTACTTTATTGCTTTCTAGAAATCATGTGAAGTAGGAAGCAGGAAATAAAGAGCGTGCGCTCAAAGTCGTTGTTTAAAGACCTGTAGCAGGCATTCCGCACTTCATTTTCTATATGTGTTGTGCTTGTGTTTGTTTCTTTGTTGATTGATCGATGAGTCACTCAATTTAGATACTGAGATCACGACTTCGCTCTTATTGCATGTTCTCTATAGGATGTTTATTTCTTTTCATCTTTAATTGTTGATCGATGAGTCACTCAATTTAGATATTGAGATCACAACTTCTCTCTCATTGCATGTTCCCTATAGGATGTTTATTGCTTTTCCTCTTTAATTGTTGATCGATGAGTCACTCAATTTAGATATTGAGATCACGACTTCGCTCTCATTGCATGTTCCTTATAGGATAGTTTTGTTAAGCTTTCTTTGACATGCTAATTAAGGTAGGGATCCATGTATGCTAACATAGGATAGGATTTTCCTTTATCCTCAACCTTAGGGTCAACCATTGTATGATAACACTAGGGATAATGCTAGGCTAGTTCCCCTTAGTTTTTTTTCTCTCTTTGCATCTTGCATCTCAAAACAAAAATCTGTTTTCTTGGCAAATCATAAGACACCTCTAATGAATTCAAACTCCTCTTCAGAATAAAAGATACAAACCAATTTTACTTTGTCTGTGTAATCTTGAAGTCGATGTTTCGCCATCGCACATGTTTTATTATCCTACTTTGATTCTCAATATCATTGTTAGGTGTGATGTTTTACCATCCCTTTTATTGATGGTTTTTCTATCTCTATCCTGATATCTTTGATTATCTCTTTGCCGATGTTTCGCCATCGCACATTTGGTTGAAGCCGATGTTTCGCCATCGCACATTTGTTTGAAGCCGATGTTTCACCATTGCACATTTCGTTATCCTACTTTGATTCCAAATATCATTTCTAGGTGTGATGTTTTGTCATTCATTTACCATTTGATGTTTCGCCATCTTTGACATGTTACTTTGCTATTACTTAGCCGATATTTCGCCATCGCACATTTGTTTGAAGCTGATGTTTCGCCATCGCACATGTTTGTTATCCTACTTTGATTCTCAATATCATTGATAGGTGTGATATTTTGCTATCTATTTTATCGATGTTTCGCCATCTTTGCCATGATACCTTTGTTACCTCTTAGCCGATGTTTCGCCATCTTTGCCATGATACCTTTGTTACCTCTTAGCCGATGTTTCGCCATCTTTGCCATGATACCTTTGTTACCTCTTAGCCAATGTTTCGCCATCGCACATTTGTTTGAAGCCGATGTTTCTCCATCGCACATGTTTGCTATCCTACTTTGATTCTCAATATCATTGATAGGTGTGATATTTTACTATCTGTTTTATTGATGTTTCGCCATCTTTGCCATGTTATCTCTCGGTTGATGTTTCGCCATCGCACATTTGTTTGAAGCCGATGTTTCGCCATCGCATCTGTTGTTATCGTGCTTTGATTCTCAACATCATTTCTAGGTGTGATGTTTTGTCATCCGTTTTGTCATTTGATATCTTGCCATCTTTGACATGTTACTTTGTTATTACTTAGTCGATGTTTGATCACCTCATTTGTTGGATTGTTTTACTTGATGTTTTTCCATCTTGACTATCTTTGTTTGTCTTAATTAAAAAACACAAACCAACCAAAACACATAAGCCGAACTACGGCTACTCTGATTCCTTAAAAGGGATACGTAGGCATTGGGGTAGGGCCCAACCGAGCATAACTTTTATTTTCCCTACATTTTTTTATTTTTCCTTTTGCATGCATTCCCTTTTCAGTTGTAAGCCGTAGACATAGGATTTGACCACACCCATTAGATTAGACAACAAGAGTGGATACTGTAGAGTACTACGGGCGTGTGGGGTGCTAACACCTTCCCCTCGCATAACAGACTCCCTTACCCGATCTCTCGGTCGAAAGACCGCGATTTCTCCCTTTTCAGGTTTTCTCAATGTTTACCTTTCCCTCTCGGTGGGATAAAACACGTTCGGTGGCGACTTCATTGATGTTTCATTAACATCCAGATGATAGGTTCCGGCCACGTAGTTTCAGCTGGCGACTTCACTGGGGACATATTGACCTTTTGCTGGTTCATCCTGGAGTCGATCCTAGCTCTTGTTTGTTTTCTTTTTGGGTGTTTATTTTACCGCTTTGCATATTTATCTGTTTGCATTGCATCCTATGTGCGCTTTACTTTCTGCATACTGGATTTGGCTGGATTGTTTGGATTCTGGATTTCTTGGTGGGTGGGTTGTTCCATTAGGTAAAAGGCCTCGTACCCAGGCTATGAGTGAATTCCATAGGAACTAGGAATAGAGTGGCCATGGCAGCTATGAGGCAGATACTTTGTAGACCTGACCATGAGATCCATGACTTCAGAGGTAGTTCAGATAGGTGTTATCGTATGATGATACCTACATTCGAGCTCTTGTACTCTGATTTGGATTTTAACCTTACCTTGACCTAGACTACACCCGTGAGAGGGGCGAGAAAACTTTTCTTACAAGTACATGTAATGTTGGTGACTTTGTGTTGTGACGGTGACTCTAGTTCTGACGGTGACTTTGATTATGTTGCTGACTTGAGTTTTGTTGATGGCCATGTTCTGATAGTTACTGTGTGTTTTTGATGGTGACTTGATACTGTCGGTGACCGTGTGTTCTCTCGGTTTTTCTCTGGATTTTGCACCTGGGAATGGCCGTTTATTTCGAAAGTTCAACAGCTACCTTTTGTGACAGGGAGATTTTGATCTCATACAGTTGTTGATCTGTTTTATACTTGGCTCTTTTGTGTTCCAGGGTGATGTCGTACCTTTGATCTGGTGATGTTCATCATTCAGTCTAGAGACAGTGCAGTCATTTTCCATATTTATGGAACCTTGATCCCGTGTTCTTGCACACATAAGCTGTTAACTTCATTTTAACACACGTGTTCTTTTCATTTCCAAGGAACCATGCTTGTGAACTTTGTGATGCACTTTTTCATATTTTACTGGTTTAAAATCAAATTTAAAAGCATGTGAGTTCCTTGGAAATGATCGAACATGGAATTTCATCCACTCACACACTTCATGCATATTCATGCATTCATAACAGGTACTGAGAGTTGGAGATTCTTATTCAGACCTGGTATTCTCTTCAGATATACAAACTTGAACTCTTGCTGTCACCTGTTCGGAGGTCATTTATGGAAAAACTTCGTGGGGTATTCGTTGGGATGAAGATTCAGATGGAGTTGTTTGGGGTACATGCAAGCCATGGCCCATGATTGGGAACTCTTTGAGAAGGAAGATATTCAGTTGAAGACCCAATTGAGTCAGGTCATGGAAGTCTTGATGATAGCGTCAACAATCCCACACCGACTGTTACAACACGAGTTATTCTCTTCTGCTCATCTTTTGGGATTTCTTTCAAACCATGAAATGCCTTGTGGATTTCATCCACTACCTTAAGCGCTTGGAACTTCTTATCAATGGATGGTTCCTATTTCAGTTGAATTCAAGAGGTTTATTTTATCAACAAGGACATAATAGGTTTTGAGAGTGATTTTGATCCCATCCTAGTGCTTTATTCTCGTTTGTTTCCATGCTTGTTTGAGCTTCAGTGGGTTGGTCTTTGTACTTCAGTACCGTCTACAAATTCCCTTCCTGATCATGATACCAACAATAGATATGGTTACCACAATGGGGCACCCAATTATTCAATCAGGCACACTCTCTACAACTTTGGGCCACCTGATCTTCTCTTTAGCAGTCAGTGCTTGTTCCCCAAGTGAATCCATGGGGCAAAGCTTTTAAGCAGAAAAGATAGAAGAAGATTGAGAATTATGTTGATACCATCTCAATGCCTTACATCCTGGCACTTCCTTGTCTGTTGGGAATTCATATGATAAAGCTTCGTGCTTTGAGACTATTTAGTTGATTATTCTCTCTTCCGATGCAAATGCTAGACATGTCTCTCATTCTAGGGAATTTAGTTGTGATGTTGAAGATTGCAGGAGGTTTGATTAAAGTCTAGCTCTAGCCTGGTGTCTTTTCTAAAGTCCAATTTCTAATGTGGCGGACAATTTCGAACTTTTCGCTTGGTACAATGTTCACCCTCCCTTTTAAGAAATCTTTGGTGAGTATATCCTAGGGCACTCGGATATTCAATTGAAGATAGTTTATCATCCAGAATTAAAATCCAAGCTTGGATCAATTCAGAGACTGTTATGTCCATATCAGATGGGGAATCTCTTACCCAAGTGAACCTCGAGGTTGCGGAAGATCGTTTGAAGCAATCAGTCCATACGGAGACTAGTCTCCTCAACATGGAAATTTCAAATTTCATTTGCATTCTCATTTGCAATCTTAATTGTTTTGTTCGACACTTTCTTGTATGCAAACTTGCTCATCTTTTTGAATGTTAATCATAATGCATTGAATATGTTTGTCTTGAATTAATCCATTCGTTATCACTCTTATTTGTTTTACTATGTTTTTGTTATTCAACTCTTGTTTAAAAACAATAACTCTGGAGGGAGGATGATGAAAATTTACCTGAAATCTCAAATGGTATGCTTTCAAGTAAAAACCTTGCTAACGATGTACAAGCCTTGTTTCAATCCCCAAACACCGGAGATATAAGGGAGTTAGACCCTCGTTAACCCCTCTGAGCATTCGAAGTAGGGGTTTATTTTATGTTCAAGAAAAAACCCTTGTTTTTAACCCGGGGCAGGGTAGATGTGCAATTAATCTGATCGAGCATTCAAATTTTAGAAGGAGTGTCCCATCTGAGGATCAACGCACCTTATCCCTCGCATTATGAGGTCGGGAAAAGATTAAAACAACAATGGTTATTTCCTCACAAAATCCCGAGGTCGAGATTGAATCGATACAATAATGGTTATCCCTCGCCGACCAAAGAATGAGACAGTCACTTTCCTCCAAAAAAAAAGTTCAAAGACTTAGGGTCACACGACTTGTTCAAAAGGGAAATTATGAATAAGAAAGAAACAAAAGCCCCACTAAGTCGAAACTTGAAAACAAGTCTCTTAGGCAAAAGTTAGGGCATCCCGCTGGACTTCCAAATTGAAATTAAAAAAAAAATAATTTGTCCAGGAAAAAGCTAGGGAAAGAAAAAAATTTAAGGCAAAAAAGGATTATCCAATAAAAATCCTCATCAAAAGAAAAGTCGTGTGATCAAACACCCAAAAACCAAAGGTTAAGTGATTGTCGTGTCCAAAAAAATTGTTGTGGTTCCTCAACCATATCAAAGTTCCTTTTGAGAGATGAATGATCGTGTCAAGTTAACTGAATTTAGGACTGGAGAACATCATGGAGAATGGGTGGGCACCAAAAATTTTTTTTTGAGCCTTAAATCCTTTTTTCTAAAAAACCGTGAACCAGGCCATGTTACAACCCTTAAAAGTCCTAATTGAAGCATGGGTTAATTCGAAAGCAAAACTGTTACAAGAATACGGTAACCTGACTCCTAGGAGACTTGCTTAAAACTTTTGAGTTGGTATCACTCCCTCTTTTATTTTCTTTGTACAGAAAAATTTCGATGTTTCAACATATTTTCAATAAAAAGTTTTCTAACTTCAAGAAAACTATATGATTTGCATTAGATTTATCATTCATAGGATAAAACATTCTTTTCATATGAAAAAGTGCTTAAACATCAAGCGAGCTTGCATAATGAGAATCGGATAAAGAGTTTGATTATCCCGAGGGATGAATTGCTTCAGGGATCTGTTGAAAAGAATGATCTTAATCTGAGGCATGCTTTCTAGCTACTCCTTTGAATTGAAGAAGACTGGTATGAGAGATTGATAAAAGCTTTTTGTTTGATGATTGTGTGGAAGTTTTGTCTGCCCCCAAATCTCTGATTGAGCAATGTTGTATCATTCCCAGTTGGTCCCAAAGGACAATTTTCGTCAAGCATCTGCTTGTGCGTGAAGTAGTTCGAGTTCAGAAGTATGATTGTGTACTAGCTTGTTTTGAAGACGTAAGTCAATCATTATGAGAAGGTGTTATCTTTCAAACTCCGTGAACTTCTCATTCCTCTGTGAGCATAAGGTAAAGAAATGGTTTGCCAAGATTCTGCTAATCTGGAGAAATCAAGTCAAGATCCATCGACTCTCAAAACTTCGTCAATCTGGGGGAAGTGATGTCGAGATTCGACGAATCTCTCAAAGTTCTGAGTGATCAGGGTCCGTTACCCAAGACTTATTGATTCCACTTCTAATTTTGATTAGTCAGAGGCCGTATTTCAAAGTTTGGAACACTGGGGCAGTTTATCTGGGTGGTACAAATCTCAGGAAGTCCTTTCAAGGCAAGTTCTTTAACAACCCTATAGACTGGGGCAAGGCATTATGCATGGGCATTTCTCCACCTCAGAGTTGATCAAGTTAAGTCCAATCGCAGGCTAAACAACTTATGAATTTGAAGAGCATGACAAGAAGTCGGGATTGTTATCCTTAGCTCATCAGAATTTTAAGTCTCGGTATTGTTGTTCCTTCACCAGAAGTTGAGATCTTTATCTCTAATTGAAGTCAAGAGTGCTATTCTCAGCACAGATCTCGGGAAGTCCTCTCGAGGAGAATCTCTTCAAAGGTTGGTCAAACTGAAGAGGTTACATCGAAGTTCAACGAATATCTCCATAGACCTGTTGTGTCAGAGAATTATCCAGAGCTCGAATAATCTGGGGTAGATTATCTCAAGATAAAAGGACCCTCTCCAGAAAAGTTATCACACTAACTGGGGCACGTTCAGTGATCTGTTTCGCATAAAATTATCATGTGCTTTTTTTATCTGCGTAATTCTCTGTCACCAGAGCAACGTCTTTCAAGAGGATTAAGGTAACCCTAACCTGGATCGTTTCCCCCGAAGCGACACCGAAGTTTCTACTTCTCCCAAGAGAATATCTATTCCTCAGAGCACAACATCATTAACCTGACTAAAGATTTGATTGAATATCTTCTTATTCACCGATGATGTCATTTCAGGAAGATCAAATTTATTTGAGATTAATTGAGGGTTTCTACGGAGATCTGAAGCTTCTGTTGCTCCCCAGGGAATCTCCCAAAGCATATAGTTTTAAGGATCGACTAGTTGGAATTTCAGACTAAGAGAGTCGTATCCCCCAAGAAGTTTTGTTTTCCCGATCACCTAGTAAAAATGGAGTGTTCTCATCCCTAACTGAAGTCGAGAGTTCCTTCGGAAATTTCTCTTGTTCCCCGATGAAGTCAATTTATAAAGATTTCTTGTTCAAGAATTTACTGATCTCCCCATGGCAGAAGCATGGTTTGAAGGTAGTTATGTTGAGAATCTTTTGTTATCCCTAGTAAAGACTATTCAAGTCTGTTCTGTTTCCTAGAAAAGTCATGGGAGCATCATCTCCCTCCCTCAGAGGAGGCTGTTCATGAGGATCTCTTGTTCAAAGATTTCTCATTCCCCAATGGAGCTGCCTTATTGGAGATCTCGTTCTCGGGAATTTTCATTCCCCCGGCTGATTTGTGTTGAGGTTTATTTTATCTCTCCAGTGAAGACCATTGGCTGAGATCTCTTGTGCAAAATTTCTCTTTTCCCCCAGCGGAGCTGCCTTCAGATATCCCTCACTCGGAAATCCTCATCTCCCCTGTGAAGTTGCCTTATCAAGAAATCTACTATTCAGGAACGCTCATTTCTCCAATAGAGTCATTTCATCGAAAGTGTTATTCACATATGCTCTCTTTTCCCAGTAGATCTCAATCCTGGATGTTGATAAGTGTTGCTTCCCCAAAAGAGTACACTATTGTGGTTCCTAGCCCCAGGATAAAGCATTATAGCAGGATTTTGTTCTGATTGAAGCATATCTTTATTTCCCAGTGGAGCTGAAGATTCTCTTACTTCTAGCAATAGCATATCTTGTTGAGTCTCTCCTACAAAAGCGTCTTATTCTCGACCAGAGTTCTTTTTGTAGGGACCCGACTTCCAACAATGTTCTCTTTATCCGTGGAAGGAGATACTGAATCTTTTCCCCAGAAGGTTAAGAGGTGAGACATAGGCCAAGATTTCTTCTGCAGTGCAATTTATTTTTGCATTTTTCTCCCCAAGAAGTTATCCCCAGTGATAAATTGACAACTTATCGAACAAAAGTCAGTTCTGATATGATCTTCTCTAGCAGAATTTGCAATTTATTTTATGAATTTTTATCAGGGTTCGGCTTGTGGTTACTGGTCTTTTCATTTCGCCATGCTGGGGCAGACGAGTTGAGGATCGATTTCTCAAAATTCCACTATTTTGGGGAAGCATGTTAATGATGGAAATCCCCCGCAGGGTTGCTTCTCCTCAGCATTGTCATGTGAGGAATTCTTGAGGAGGATAAGGTTCTGGATACCTTCATTCTCCAACCAAGTCTGGATGAGCATTATCTCGTTTCTTAACAGAGACTATTCCTAGTGGAGTTTATCTTTCGATTTGAGGTATCATTGTAGTTCGCGTTCTGAAGTTCTCATTTTTCCCATTTAATTTGTGACTTGGGGCATTTCGATATCAAAAAAAAAAATCTTTTATTATCCTTAGTAGGGTTGATGTTAGCTGAGATTTCCATTTCCCCAGTAAAGTGATACTGTTTGACTATCTTCATAGTCTATTTTACAGTTGAATACCAAAGGTTCAAGGATCTTTTCCCTATCCCCAGTGAAGTTTCGTTTCCGTAGCGAAGTTTTGTTGCCCCAAGAATCTTCTTTCAAAAGCTTCATTCTAAGACTTCAAGTTTGGATACGTCACATATCCCCAGTGGAGTCGTTTAAATAGGAACTCACATTCTGAAGAGATTTTAACTCCCCAACAGAATTGCCAACGGAGGTCCCCCGCCATGACCTCTCACTTCCCAGCCGATTTACTGACCGGGGCATCTTTATGTTAAGATCTTCCCTTATCCCCAGTAAGGTCGATACTGTGTGATTAGTTGCATTCAAAAAATCTCTCTCCAACAACAATCTTCAACTGAGTTCTGTATCCCCGATGAAGTCCTGTATCCTCACTAGAACTTTGTTCCCCCAGCAAAGGTTTTCACCCCTCACGTCGGGTTTGTTGTCTTGGTGTCGTCCTCAACACAGCCGTGCGCCGTCTTCTCTAGAGATTACAGTCTTGCCCTGATCTTCTCCCTCAATGTCTAATCTTCTCCAGAAGCTACAGTGTCGATCTGATCTTCTCTAAGAGTTTGCAATTTATTTTTGCAGCTCCCCTCAATGTTTGTGACCCGTTTCTACTAGTTGCTCGGTTGTTATTCCCCGCGAAGCTTAATCTCTTCAAGGTTCCCTCTCTAGTGGTTCCCCATATTTTCTCCTCTCCTTTGGATTTTGCAATTTATTTTTGCAAGTCATGTCAGATCCCGACATCTTAGTTATTGGCTTCTCAATTGGCCATTCCCCAGTGAAACTTTTAAACATGCATCATTACATTACATCTACCAAAAGCGTAGCATTTTTTATTATATGGAGCATTGCGCTATATAAAAAGAATTCAAACATGCATCAAAACATAAGCCATTCTTATTTCCATCATCCCTAGTAATTTGCTAATACTTCGGATTAAATCCCCAGCGAGGCCTTCGTCCTCGTTATCTCAGTTTCCTCCCCATACCAATATCCTTTTGACGTCAATCATTCATTTAATCGAGTGTCTACTCTTGACTGTAGTTCAGTTTCACCCTGGCACGGTCTTCTTGGGTTTAGTCCTCACTACCCTCTCTGGTTCATTCCAATGTATATTGATGCACCTTTCGAATACCAGTTTCGTCCTGATACTCGCTTTCAATAGGTTTTTAGGTGTACGTCCTAATCTCCTTGCTTTGGGTCGAGTTTCGCCTCGTTGCCTGTGCATGAAATCCGGTCTCGCCCCGGTACTCATCTAGTTTAGTTTCGTCTAACTAGTTATTGAGTCGAGTTTTGTCTCGTTTTGGCTTTCCTACCTTGGACTCTTTGACGGTGCATTTACCGAGTGCAGTGTTCGTGCTGCGTCCCTGGTTTGAAATCAGTCTCCCTTGTTCCTTGGATTCTCCTACTAGTTTTCGTTACTATTTATCCATTGATCTGAGACCAGCAGGTGCTCTGAGAAACATGCACTCTCATCACTTCGCTTTGGGTCGAGTTTCACCTCGTTACCCATGCGTGAAACCCAGTTTCACCCTGGTACTCATCTAGTCTAGTTTCGTCTGACTAGTCATTGAGTCGAGTTTCGTCTCGTTTTCTCTCTTCATTTCTGAGATTTATTTCAGTTCCTTCATAATGTCTATCTTAGTTGAGATTAGCAAGTGCTTCTAGAATCACGCACTCTAGCCACTTTGCTTTGGGTCGAGCTCAGAGTTTCATCTCCTCACCCGCGTACATTTGCTGTTACAGAACTTAGTCTCATCTATACTCTGTTGGTTGAGTTTTGTCTCACCCCTTTCTTGAAGCCCAGTTTTGCCCTTGCACGTTTGTCCGAAAATTTAGTTGCAACTACTTTTCTTTGTTTTTGCTCTGTTTCAAGCTACATTATGGCTTCATTCTGACGCATGACTTGGGAGTTTTGTCTCAGTTTCTTTCAAGAGTGTAAATTTACGGGTTCTTTCGTATTCAAACATCTTCAACCCTGAACGCTCAAAAGTTATCACTTTTCTCACTTATCTTGATGAAGATATTTGAATAGGGGCAGCTGTTGCACCCCAAAATTTACCCTCTTGATTCAGGCTTATGTTTCATCATAAACATCACATTGCATTGCATTCATACATGGTGTAGGGATCAAGGTACTTTGTCTCAATGTATCTTATCCACCTCATTGGATCATCAGAAGATTGAGTATTATGCTGTTATAAGGAGAATCACTTCTTTTTTATTCATCAGCCAAATCTAGGGTTGGAGTTTTAATCAGGGATTCTTTGGAATTTTGAATGGAAACTCTTTCCAAAGCCTGTATGTGTTTGGAATGTCATATGTTTGAAGTTTTGGTTCAATGATTTTGAAGAAAGTGGTTCAATTGGATCAAAGGGGCAAAATAGTCATTTTACTCAAAGGCAACAAAGTCAAAGTTGACCAAGTGGACTTTTGGTCATCATGAAGCATTTGGCATGTATTTTCACGTGGAATGATCATTGATGATTTATTTTGATGAGAATGGCAACTTTAAGAGGTTACTTGGATTTGAAGTTATCTTGGTGATTGAAAATTTCACTAAGTGTCCTTGATTTTTGGCCTGACTTTGCAAGGGCATAACTTTCTCATTTTTCAAGGGATTTTGGTGGTTCTTTTTGCCAATTGAAGAGGAGAAAGAGATCTACAAGTCCCCACAGAGGACAAAAAACACACTTCTTACTTAAAATCAAAAGTTACGACCCTTTGAAGTTCTGGGCAAGTTGGTCAAACATTGGGCATCATGGGCGAGCCACACGGCCATCCAGAGGCATCTTGCCCAGGCATTTCATCAAACAAATGGCACACCAAATGTGAAATCTAGTTTCTTATAACTCAAGCTAGGTTTTGATTTGATTTTGGGTTTAATTAGAAGTATTACATGTTGGCTTTCCATTGTGAGAAGAATTATTGGAGATTGTTAGGGTTTGATCAAGTTATGAATGCTGAAAGTGGGTATCCTCAGCTGATCATGCATGGCACGCAAGATGCAAGGCATGGCCAAGCCAGTTACACATCAGCACCATATTTAACACAAAATTCATTTTTGTGATTTGATTTCATCACACACGAGTGTCTCACGTGTGCACTCAGCTCACACATCACTTCTTACCTCATTTGGATAAACATTCTCACACACCATGCCTCACATCACTTCCCTCGTGCCTTGCCATTTTTGGCAAATTTCTCTCAAGAATATCACATATTCTATGCGCATCAGTTGGAAACCTCATCATTCACACTTATTTCCTCTCATTTCCATTATTTGGATTTTGGATGAAATCAGAGAAAACAAAAAAAATCAAATGAACCTCAAATTTATTTTGATCATCACCATCCATTTTCCAGTTGGATTTTCTGATTCAAAGGCCAAGATCACTTCAACTATAACAAACTTTTGCTGCTACATAACAAAATTTCTCTTTTAATCTCATTCATTGGAGAGTCGTTGGAAGAATTACCATAAAGAGCTCGCATCTTCTCTCTTATTTTTTCTTCAATCTTCAACCAAGAATTCTCTCTGCAACTGCTTCAACCTCCTAAAACCTTCATCATCCTCGCATCAATCTTCAACGAAATTTTTCACACCGCTGGAACTTCTTCAACCTCCTAAAATCTTCATCATCATCGCAAGCAAAAACAACATTACGGTTTTGTTCATCTCAGAAAACATCATCTACCTCACGGCTTCGTTCATCACACTATAATCAACTTGTAGACAAAACTGGAAATGATTCACGCGCAACAACGTCAAGAAATTGAGGCAACTCCTCTCCTCAATTCTACATCCTCAGTCGAAAGGGAGCAACATTGGCCAAAGAATTTCAGATCTGAAGTTCAATTTTCTCTCAAAAATTCAGTTCTAGAATTCTCTCATTTCTCCAATTTATTTTTCCATTTTTCTTGCTGATTCATTTTTAGTGAAGTGAGTAGATCATAGCAGAAGCATTGGTTCGCATATGAAGCAGAGGATTCGAGTTTCCAGATTTTGCATCAATGGGAGTTTTCTTGGACTTCGATTTGGTGTGAGCTTCTTGGACTTCGATTTGGTTTGAGTTGTCTTGGACTTCGATTTATGTGATTCGGCTTGAATTAGTGATGTAGCTCTTGTGCATTGTGGTTTAGCTGGCCAGACTATAGGTCTGATGTATATATTTTCCTTTGTTTGATGCTTGAATTGTGTTGTGGATTTACTGAAAATCTTTGTTCTTGATACGTGGTTAATGATTTAAGATGATTCGAGTTGTATGATGTAGAGTATTTTGCTAGCTTTCGATTGCACTTGATTTTAGTAAATCTGATGGAGAATTAAGTTTGTTTGAATGATCTGAAGAAGGATGAGTCGAAGCATTGAAATTCAAAGTCACTAAAGTTTCTTTTGAATGAGGTTGAGTCAAAGCTTCAAAATCCAGAGCCTGGGGAGCTTTGTTCGAAGAAAGAACTGAATCAAATCGAATGAGGATGCTGCTGCAGAGTTTAGGCCAATCGAAGAAGGCAGAAATGAGGAAAATTGAAGAAGGTTGCTACTGCTAGGTTCAGGCCAATCGAAGAAGGTAGCATTCAAGCCAATCGAAGAAGGCAGAGCTTTGTCATTTGTTTTCTCATGGAAATTTCTTTTTCTTAGTTTGATGATAAAAATGATACAAAAATGATAAAATATTTTTTAGACTTGATTTTTTAGGACATTAGAATAAATTAAAGTTCCCAAATTATTATTTCCATGTTAATACTCACTTTGTTATTACTTGATTTCCATGAGTTCGTGGTAAGAGTTTGGTTTGTGACATTGAGCGCTTGAGGATTAGTCCGGTTGATTATTAGTGAAGCTCTCGCGAAGATCGTCGGGTTTCTTTGTTTAAAACGCTCTGCTACGGATTAATATCCGTTTGGTATTTTCTCTTATTCATCTCATTTCGTACTTTATTGCTTTCTAGAAATCATGTGAAGTAGGAAGCAGGAAATAAAGAGCGTGCACTCGAAGTTGTTGTTTAAAGACCTGTAGCAGGCATTTCGCACTTCATTTTCTATATGTGTTGTGCTTATGTTTGTTTCTCTGTTGATTGATCGATGAGTCACTCAATTTAGATACTGAGATCACGACTTCACTCTCATTGCATGTTCTCTATAGGATGTTTATTGCTTTTCATCTTTAATTGTTGATCGCTGAGTCACTCAATTTAGATATTGAGATCACGACTTCGCTCTCATTTCATGTTCCCTATAGGATGTTTATTGATTTTCCTCTTTAATTGTTGATCGATGAGTCACTCAATTTAGATATTGAGATCACGACTTCTCTCTCATTGCATGTTCCCTATAGGATAGTTGTGTTAAGCTTTCTTTGACATGCTAATTAAGGTAGGGATCCATGTATGCTAACATAGGATAGGATTTTCCTTTATCCTCAACCTTAGGGTCAACCATTGTATGATAACACTAGGGATAAGGCTAGGCTAGTTCCCCTTAGTTGTTTTTTCTCTCTTTGCATCTTGCATCTCAAAACAAAAATTTGTTTTCTTGGAAGATCATAAGACACCTCTAATGAATTCAAACTCCTCTTCAGAATAAAATATACAAACCAATTTTACTTTGTCTGTGTAATCTTGAAGCCGATGTTTCGCCATCGCACATGTTTTATTATCCTACTTTGATTCTCAATATCATTGTTAGGTGTGATGTTTTGCCATCCGTTTTATTGATGTTTTTTCTATCTCTACCCTGATATCTTTGATTATCTCTTTGCCGATGTTTCGCCATCGCACATTTGGTTGAAGCTAATGTTTCGCCATCGCATATTTGTTTGAAGCCAATGTTTCACCATCGCACATTTTGTTATCCTACTTTGATTCCCAATATCATTTCTAGGTGTGATGTTTTGTCATTCATTTACCATTTGATGTTTCGCAATCTTTGACATGATACTTTTCTATTACTTATCCGATGTTTCGCCATCGCACATTTGTTTGAAGCCGATGTTTCGCCATCGCACATGTTTGTTATCCTACTTTGATTCTCAATATCATTGATAAGTGTGATATTTTGCTATCTATTTTATCGATGTTTCACCATCTTTGCCATGATACCTTTTTTACCTCTTAGCCGATGTTTCGCCATCGCACATTTGTTTGAAGCCGATGTTTCGCCATCGCACATGTTTACTATCCTACTTTGATTCTCAATATCATTGATATGTGTGATATTTTGCTATCTGTTTTATTGATGTTTCGCCATCTTTTCCATGTTATCTCTCAGTCGATGTTTCGCCATCGTACATTTGTTTGAAGCCGATGTTTTGCCATCGCATCTGTTGTTATACTGCTTTGATTCTCAATATCATTGCTAGGTGTGATGTTTTGTCATCCGTTTTGTCATTTGATATCTTGCCATCTTTGACATGTTACTTTGTTATTACTTAGTCGATGTTTAATCACCTCATTTGTTGGATTATTTTACTTGATGTTTTTCCATCTTGACTATCTTTGTTTGTCTTAATTAAAAAACACAAACCGACCAAAACACATCAGCCGAACTACGGCTGCTCTGATTCCTTAAAAGGGATACGTAGGAATTGGGGTAGGGCCCAACCGAGCACAACTTTTATTTTCCCTACATTATTTTCTTTTTCCTTTTGCATGCATTCCCTTTTCAGTTGAAAGTCGTAGACATAGGATTTGACCACACCCATTAGATTAGACAACAAGAGTGGATACCGTAGAGTACTACGGGCGTGTGGGGTGCTAACACCTTCCCCTCGCGTAACAGACTCCCGTACCCGATCTCTCGGTCGAAAGACCACGATTTCTCCCTTTTCAGGTTTTCTCGATGTTTACCTTTCCCTCTCGGTGGGATAAAGGACGTTCGGTGGCAACTTCATTGATGTTTCATTAACATCCAGATGATAGGTTTTGGCCGCGTAGTTTCAGCTGGCGAATTCACTGGGGACAGATTGACCTTTTGCTGGTCCATCCTGGAGTCGATCCTAACTCTTGTTTGTTTTCTTTTTGGGTGTTTATTTTACCGCTTTGCATATTTATCTGTTTGCATTGCATCCTATGTGCGCTTTACTTTCTGCATACTGGATTTGGCTGGACTGTTTGGATTCTGGATTTCTTGGTGGGTGGGTTATTCCATGAGGTAAAAGGCCTCGTACCCAGGCTATGAGTGAATTCCATAGGAACTAGGAATAGAGTGGCCATGGCAGCTATGAGGCGGATGATTTGTAGACTTGACCATGAGATCCATGACTTCAGAGGTAGTTCGGATAGGTGTTATCATATGATGATACCCACATTCGAGCTCTTGTACTCTTATTTGGCTTTTAACCTTACCTTGACCTAGACTACACCCATGAGAGGGGCGAGAAAACTTTTCTTACAGGTACAGGTACTGTTGGTGACTTTGTGTTGTGACGGTGACTCTAGTTCTGACGGTGACTTTGATTATGTTGCTGACTTGAGTTTTGTTGATGACCATGTTCTGATAGTTACTGTGTGTTTTTGATGGTGACTTGATACTGTTGGTGACCGTGTGTTCTCTCGGTTTTTCTCTGGATTTTGCACCTGGGAATGATTGTTTATTTCGACAGCTCAACAACTACCTTTTGTGACAGGGAGATTTTGATCTCATACAGTTGTTGATCTGTTTTATACTTGGCTCTTTTGTGTTTCAGGGTGATGTCGTACCTTTGATCCGTTGATGTTCATCATTCAGTCTAGAGACAGTGCAGTCATTTTCCATATTTATGGAACCTTGATCCCGTGTTCTTGCACACATAAGCTGTTAACTTCATTTTAACACACATGTTCTTTTCATTTCCAAGGAACCATGCTTGTGAACTTTGTGATGCACTTTTTCATATTTTACTGGTTTAAAATCAAATTTAAAAGCATGTGAGTTCCTTGGAAATGATCAAACATGGAATTGCATCCACTCACGCATGTAAGGTATCTTAGCAAAAACAAGCAAATACAAGATCGTAGTCCCTCGATGAGGCTATCTAAGTTGCCTTACAAATGATCATAGTCCCTCAAAAAGAATGCTAAGATACCTTGCAACATTGCTAATCATGGTTATACGATGACCCACGCCCGTCCCGTTTACATCCAAAGATAGGGTTGCTTACCAAATCAATGGTAAGACAACAATGTCAAAGGAAAAGAAAAATGAACAAGAAAGACTTTTTGAGTAGGTAGAATGATCCTAATTACTTTCTCAATTTCAAAACAAAACATCCTTGCTATTTTCAAAAATAATCACGTACACTTTCAAACATCTTACAAACTTGAAAACATTTTCAAAAGATCAACATCTTTGTATACATTCTTACAAACAAGAATCATTACAAAGATTGCATAAACAATGGCCTCTTTACAAAATATTTTCAAAAACCACACAAAGCACAATTTAAAACAAAAAGCAAGTGATCTAGCAAGTAACTAAGAGCCCATGGAAAACCATGGATGAAAAGGGTGATAATACCTTCCCTTTTCATAATTTACCCCTCGAACTCAAGAAATAATCTCAAAGGTCTTTCCTGTGCTTTTTCACCTTTCCTTTTTGGATAAAAGAAAAGTCGGTGATGACTCTTGCTAACCGCAACATTTGCGATCAAACGCAAAACCCTCAAGTCAGTTCTCCCACCGTATCACATATTGCTTCTAAACATTTATAATCTTATTATAATTAGTTTAGCTAATTCAAACCCAAAGTTTTAGCCATTGGTTTTACATTTAACCCATCACATCTTACTAATATAGACCATTCACCTCACGATGGGAAAACCTTACATTATTTGATACTAGTATTGATAAGCTACATTATTTAAAATTATTTATGGTTTTCAAAGTCATACCTCCATAGTTGTCCTCTTATATGGAAATGCCATAGCTCAACTTATGGAGGCCATCATAACAATGTGAGTACAACAATAGAAATCCTTTAAAGCGGCTTCTGGTGGCCATCAATATTAATGGATTATAAGGCATATGTGCAAAGATGTCTTGAATGTCAGAAAATAGGTAATATCTCTAAGTGTAATGAAATTCCGCAAAAAAGGTATAATAGATGTTGAACATTTTGATTGTTGGTGAATAGATTTCATGGGTCCTTTCCCCATTCTAATTCTCATACTTATATTCTTATGTTTGTGGACTATGTCACTAAATGGGTTGAAGCAATCACTTGTACAACTAATGATGCCCAAACTGTTGCTAACTTTTGGGAAAATAATGTTTTTGCTAGGTTCTCAATACCCAGAGTCTTGATCAGCGATGGGGGGAGGGGAAATTTTTTGTAACAAATACTTGGAAAACATGCGGACAAAATACAATGTGAAGCACAAAGTATTCATGCCTTATCACCCTCATACTTACGGACAAGTGGAAGTTTCCAACAGACAGTTAAAGCAGATTCTCGAAAAGACAGTTGTGACATCAAGGAAGGATTGGTCTAAGAAATTAGATGATGTAGTTTGGGAATACAAAAAAACTTTCAAAACCCATATGGGATTATTACCATAAATGCTGGTTTATGGAAAAGCTTATCATTTACCCTTCAAGCTTGAACATAACACATATTGGGCAATTAAGTTTTTAAACTTTGATGAAAAAGTTAAGGGTAGGAAAGAGTTGTTGAAGTTGGATGGGTTAGAAGAAATAAGACTAAGAGCATACGACAATACAGTGATCCACAAGGAGAGAACAAAGAAGTATCATGACAAACACATTGTGAGAAGAAACTTGGAAGTGGGACAACAAGCATTACTATACAAATCCCATATGAAGTTGTTTCCTAGGAAATTTAAATCCAAATGGCCAGGTCCATTCATTGTGCACAAGGTGTTTGCAAAAGAGGCACACACTTTTATGGTAAATGGGAAGCGACTGAAGATATATGTAGAAGGCGAGATTCCACCAGAAAGAGTGGTTCTCGAAGAACCTTATACATTTGAGTCAAGCTAATAATCTTAAAGAAACACTGAATGAAAGGTAACCTATTGGTTCACAATTACAATTTTTAATTTAAATTTTTAGTAGGAAGGAGAGCTATTTAATAACCTCTTATTCCTAGAATTGCACTATTTCGTTCTTACAGACTAATGAATTTTCTTGTACCTATTTCTTTTTCATATGAGTTACTACCTTACCAATTGAATAGAAAAACAACTAGAATAAAAACAAAGTGAACAAAATTATTGAAATTGAAGTTCCCGAGTGAAGTGATTATTGATGAAGAAAAGGAACACTATTACTCATACTCAACTTGCAGATGTCTAAGCAAGTGAGGTTTGAGTCCAAATATTTCCATTGTTTGCATTTTATCTATTTTAAATAGTTGATAGGATAAACACACATAAAGGTAGTTGTTTGTGAAAACTCTATGACCTTTTAAACCACCCTTTAATGATAATTGATATCCCTTGCTAACAAATTTGAGCTTTAACCTTTCCTTCGGTGACTAAGCCAATTGTGAGCCTGTAACTTGAAAGATTAAATCTTTCAAACTCTATCTAGTTAGGTAGATAGATTTCATTTCGAGTATATGCTAATCACTAAGTTTATAAATTCTCTTGGAAGTTAGAAACGTCTAAATTCGGGGTTGGGGCTACTAGAGATATTGGTCAAATAAAAAGAAAAAGAAAAAGAAAAATGATCAGTGGTTTTTACACCTTTGTTTTCTGTAAATTTTAGTTAACTTTGTCATTGTTTTTAAGCGCTTTATTTCCCATTTTATGCATTTTATGCTTTGGTGGTATCTCTTTAATATTCTCAGGTTCAAATAGGCATTCAAGAAGGATCAGAGCAAAAACTAGGAAAAATTGCGAGAATTCGAAAAAGTTTCCCGCATGCTCCAGGAGGTCTGCTATGGTCTCCCATAGCAAATACTACTGGTTGTAGCAGGCAAACAACATAAGCCCTATATTTCAACAATTTCAAATCAGAAAATTAGAGGTGTGATATGGCCACCTGTAGCAACTGCTACGGGCCATAGCAGGAAGTTTGGAACCAAAAACCAAAAATGTAGAAGAGGGCTACAGACACCTGTATCACCTGCTACGGGCCGTAGTGGCTTGTGACACTGAATTCATTATATTCTTTTATTATGCTCAAGTGTTGGTTTATAAGGGTGGTTTTGGTATTTTCAACCAGTTTCAGTGGATCTTTTCTATTTAAGCGAGTTTTTGAGAAGGATTAAGGGACTTCTGGCGAGCGAAGAATTACACGAGAAAAGATTGGAGAAGACAAGGGTTTCGGTAGGAAGGAGATTTTCATGAACGGAAGCGATTGAAGATTAAATTTCTCCCCAATACTTGCAATGTCTACAATTTATCTTTTGTTTTCCTTAAATATTATGAGTAGCTAAACCCCCCAATGAGGCGGTGCCCCTGATTTGATTCTTTAAATGGCCTTGAACTTCTTATTGCAATAACGATATCTTTTTTAATCCTTAATTTAATCTTATAATGTTTATAGTGCCCCCTCTATCAGACAAACAAGGACTGATGTATGATTAACAATTAGGCTGGACCACCATTGTTAGGGCTTTTATTAGATTATGCTATAGTAGATATCACCTAGGACTAGGGATACCCTATAGAAACCAAATATTATTGATAATAAAAATGCTTAACTTCATCAGTAAGTTTCTTTGGACTTAGGGCTTAGGATGAATGTTCCCTCTCTAAGGACTTATGAGTAAACACCCTTAAGAACCAGTAATTGATTATGTAAAATAAGTTGTTGCAATATTAATTTAGAGTTGTTACAGAATAAATCACACATTTTCCTTAGCATGTTACTCATACCTGTCGAAACAGTTCACCGCATCATTTACTTTATTCATAATTATTTTCTTAATTTAGCAAACTAAATCCAAATGCTAGTTTTTATTTAATTGAGCAACAATTCAAACTCCATATTTACATCCAGTTCTTGAGATTGACATTCAGGGAACTTTCCTCATTATTACTACAGAGGAAAAATAGTACACTTACTATTTTTCTGATCAAAAAATAAGATGTCAAAAACATGACATTTTAAAAAAATAGAAAGAAGAAAGAAAATAATAGGACAAAAAATAAGAAAACTCTATGGTAACCAATATTGAATAAAGAGTGATATGAAAGGAAGAGGATAACATAAAGACAAAGAGGTGCCTAAGTTCAAGGTTTAAGTCAATTATCTAAAAATTATCCTACCCTAACATAATTCAAAATACAACCTTAAAAGTCTTAAAATGTGTGTGTTTAAATATGATTTGACTGATTTTACAGATAGATTACGAATTCACTGATTTTTACTATTGTATGTTGATTGTGTGAACACTCTATCAATTAAGTGCATAATGATGAGTAAAGAGATATGTTGAGTACTGGTGATGGGAGAACTAATTTGAATTTATTAAATAAAAACAGGGAAATAGACCTCTCAATCAACAAAAGTAAGTGACATTCATTTGGTAAGGTTTATGATTTATTATGATAAATTTCAGTGTGCAGACAAGTTACTTGAGTTCAAGCAATAATTCAAGTTTGGGGTTGTGATGAAATGATCTCATTGCAAGTTATTTAGAAATAAAAACTAGACAAACCTGACTTAAAATGAGCAAGTTAGAAGTAAAAGAGTGGTAAAAGTATGGAAAAACGATTTTGGGTGAAGAAATGCACTTATTGTGAAATTAGATGAAAAAACGAACAAAAACGCACTTCTAGTTATTGGAAAAAATGCATCCGCATTGAGCTTATCATTACTCAACGTACCCGCGTTAAAGCTTTTTCCTGACATGTTTTTGACGACTTTAAAAATAAAGAGATGATACAGAAAAGGGATTCGAATTCTAAGACAAAAAGTGACGTACTTGGGTTATTTTAGAGCGTTTGAAAGCTATTGAAGCCATTAGAGAGCTTCTTCTTTGGTGATTCTTCATGATTTTTGAGTCTACACTTATGGTATTGAATTATTTCAACATGATAATCTAGATTCCTCTTATTTAGGTCTTATTTGATGATGACCATGTTTGTACTTAATTGGAACATATGATCGAATGGTGTTAATGTAATTTTTCTGAATCTTTGTTAGTATTCAATTATTGATTATGCTCATTGTCTTTTGTTTGTTACAACATTCGAATTGATCTTGATAAGTAGTGAATACTGACCCTAGGGCTATTTATATGATATACTTTAGCTGTTGAATTCACTAATTTACTAGGGATGGTATGATTAGGAATTATGACGTAGGGATTAATGTGTTGTATTTCTTGGTTTAACGGTATAATTGACTCGAGGGATTGGGAAACTAACACTTATGCTAGTGAGCTACACGCCAAGGAATTAGGTGTAGTGGAAAAGTTAATTTGTCGTGTAACTCTATAGTCATTGCATGTTTGTTAATGCGTGATTCATTAATCAAGTAGAAATAGGGGATTTTGATAATAAGACATGATCTCCATTATCATAATTGTTATAAATACCTATCTCTTGCTCTTTCGACCAAAAAAATATGAAAACCCCCATTTTACTATTTTCAATTATATCACACAATGTACCTTGTTCTAAGCCCGTAATTCATGTGGAGACAAATTTATTTTTTATTACTTCGATAACAACACTAGTACACTTGATAGTAAGTTATCCATCAACTATAAAAATATCAGATTCCCAAGCAGAATAAACATTGATAATTCAAATGTATAACAATCATTACACTTATAGAATGGACGAAACAAACCAATATATCAAATATACCGACATCGCACCCGAATTATTTATATCATATATAAATCGATCAATCATATTTGTATGACTATGGATGATCAAAGTATCACAACTTTACCTCGAACTTCGAAGCATAATCAACATCGAACATCCAAATTATACAAAAAATATTGAAAATATTTAATTTCTCTATTATTATTTACTTCATTATGTGTGTATAATCGAATTAAGAAAAAAAATACATGATAAAAACAACTACTCAACTTAAGCTTTTGTAAGTGGCTTTGATACCAGTGGAAGGAAATTGGAATACAAGATGGAGTGGAAACCAAATATTTCCCTTAAGTTAATCCTTACAAATGGACATGATCAATGATAGAATGTTTACATATTCTGGTGTTATCTCTCGATCCCCTAACTCTTTACTTTCTACATTTTATTTTCCGCTACTTATTTCTAAAAAATTTCTAAAATGTTTTTAAACTCTGAAATTGATCCTAAATTTGTTTCAAAATCATGTTTTTATGAAAAAAACAATTCACCCCTTCCTTTGTGTGGAGTCACATGTCCAACAAGTGGCATCGGAGCCTAACTCCTATTTAAGGACTAATTGTCTCAGGAGGAATATGTTTTCCAACACACTTTTAAACAATATATCTTTCCTAATCAAACCTCCACCGTTTGATGATACTAGGTTTAAAAAATGAAAAGCTAGATATATAATTTTTATTCAAATTAATTTAGAATTGTGGGAAACTTTAATTAATAGTCAGTTTATCCCTACTCACTCAGTAAATGGTAAAGTAGTAGATAAGCCCAATTTCTTTTGGATCGAAGAGGAAAAGAGAACATTTGAAATAGATTTCTACCCAAATTTTTTATAGTAATGTTTCTAGATGATAGTGAATATATTTATGTTTACAATTTCAAAACTGTCAAGGAAATGTGGGATACTATTGAAATAATATATGGAATTTCTTCAAGTATTAGACAAGAGGAGATGATAAGACGAGGCAAAATTTAGAAATACTAGAAGTTATATTGGAAATTTTGTCACTAACTAATATCTAAGAGTTAAGAATTGGAAGTTTACTCCAATCCTTAAATCGAAAGACGGGAGCCTTCACGAATTTTCGGAAAAATCAAAGAAGAAGGAAATCATAGAGAAATTGAATTAACTAGTTCAATTTCTTAAAGATGAAGGAGCAAGCTCAAAAGATGAAGAACCATCTGCTGGAACAAAATTTGTTTATACCATAACCCTTAGGTTTTAATGATAACAATGTATTTAAAGAACAATTGGGTAGACTGATGTGTATTCAAGCGTGCAAGTACAAAGATTAGTATTCTAATTGAAAGTCAATTTGGATACTGCATTGAGCACCTTAAGGGTCCATTTGGGAGTTTGTTTTTGGAGGGTTTTGGAGGGGAAGATTTTGGAGGACTGTGTCTATATCCTAAAACGTGTGTTATATTTTTAAAAAGTTTAAAAAGAAACATACTACATTAACATATAAAATCATATTATTTTTAAAATTTTTGAAAAATATCAAACACATTTAAGATATAAATGTAACCCTCCAAAGCCTTCCCCTCCAAAGCCTTCCCTTCTAAAACCTTCTAAAAACCAACTCTCAAATGGACCCTAAGAGAAGCTCTAAAAGAGAAAAGTTCTAAAGATCAGACTCTGAAGAATCAACTCTTGATCAAGCCAACTTATGGTGATAAGAGCTTGAAGACTCCAGACTTTGATCAGGTAAGCATTTGAAGACCAGTCAACCTTTGAAGACTCAAAGTATAAAGGATCATAAGCTAAGACTTAGACTCTGAAGGATAAGAACATGAAGCAAGTCAAATCTCAAGAACCAAGGAATGTCTGATAAGTCGCTATCAGACTCTGAGGTCAATTTGCCTTCTTTTGGTCACGAGAAGACTTAGCAGAAAGTTGTAGAAGCCTGAAGAATTTCAAATATTAATTACTTTTATAGAAAAGGATTTTCAAATGGTATTACAACAAAATTAACCATATCGTGAAGCTTTGTAACAGATCTGTTGATGCTTCTCTCAAAGACTCACTTGTGCAAGAAGTATTCTCCAACGAATCTTTCATGATTCTCTATATAAGGATATGAAGACTTTGAGAAACACATAAAACTGCGTCTTGACAAAGAAATAGAAGTTACTTTGTCAAAATAAAGAGCACAGATCAACTTAGAACTTCTTCCCAATTGTATATTCTTAGAAGTTATCAAGTCTTAGAGTTTTTTGTGTTGTATTCTGTCTAAACCTATGATTGTATATCAAGTGTAGTTTATCATATCTCTTAACTATTTATTATAGAGTCATAAGTCTCTTGCTTGTATGCTTGATCATTTGGAAGTATCTTTCTTGTGTTCTTGAGCATTGAAGTCTATTGCATGTGTGCTTGAGAAGTTAGAAGCCTCTTGCTTGTGTGCTTGAGAATCTGAAGTCTCTTACCTGTGTGTTTAGGCACTAGACGTCTCTTGCTTGTGTGCTTGATAAATTTGTTATCAGATTTGGTTATAGTGGAAATCCCTTGGAAGTGCAAGGGGACTGGACTTGTCCTGATTTGTAGGAGGAGAAAAGATCATTTCTTGTGTGTTTTATTGCTCTCTTCTTTATTTCTGATCAACCTTTTTCCTCTGCTATCACCATCAGACTCTGACTCAAATTTTGTCCTTGTAATCAAAATCTGATAAGGTATTTGTAAGAGAAGAAGAAGAAAAAGTTAACACAAGTCAACCCCCTTGTAATTTTCTCACCTTCAGTTGGCATTAGAGCATAATTTATGCATCAACACTTAATAGTGGTATAAAAAGATCCTGATATAAAAATAACATACATGAATCAGAAGTAACTAGATCTCCAAGAAGCAATGTTGATTAGAGTACTTTTGAAAGAAATAATTACATCTCTAAACTTCCAACATTCAGTGGAAGTTCTACTGAGTTTTAATGGTGGAATAACAAAAAGTATACTCACATCATATGTATTGATGATGAGTTATGGGATTTTCTTGAAGATGGAATTCACTTTGAAGTAGATGGAGTAGGTATGATGGATGATATAAAAAGCCTTACACCTACCTTAAAAATGATATATAGAAAGCATCACAGAGTTAGAGAAATCTTGGTAGATGCTCTACCTCATTATGAGTATCTCAAGATTCTTGACAAATCTACCGCCAAAATCATTTTTGAATGTCTTTGTGCCTCTTATGAAGGGAATTAACAAGTGAAAGAGGCTAAGGAAAACCTTCTGGTCCAACAGTATGAAATGTTCAAACTGAAAGAGGATGAAGACACTAAAACCATGTTCTCAAGGTTTAAAATTATTGTTTCTATACTTCAAGTTTTGAACAAGAGCTACACTATAATTGATCATGTCAAGATGATCCTTAAGATCTTCTTGTCAAATATAGACCTAAGGTAAGCGCCATACAAGAAGCCAAAGACTTAGATAAGTTTGGAAATTTTAATCAATATTCTCTAGATCCATGAGATGAAGCTTATTGGAGATGAACCAACAAACTAGTCAAAGTCTCTTGCTTTGAAATTTGTTGATAAATCTGCAAAATCTTCCAAAGTCTGGGAATCTGAAGAAGTTGCATTTGCAACAGGTTCTAAAGATGAAACTGGTGATGAGGAGATGGAATTTATAATCAAAAGATTCTAGTGTTGGGAAAATAAGGACAACATATTATCTGGAAGAAGTAGTGGCTTCATAGGGTCTAGCTCCAGAGACAACAAAAATGACCTAAAGGAGTTCTTCAACTGCAAGAAGCCTGGTCACTTCATTGCTGCCTGTCCAGAATTACAGAAGGACAAAGATAAAAAGGAAGATATCCAAAGAATAACTAGAGAAATAAGGACAAGAGGAATCTCATGGCAACATGGGATGAACTTGGAGATGAAGAAGATTCTGACAAAAATGGAGAAAAAGCGAATCTAGCATTGATGGCTCATACATCTTCTGATGCATAATCTCACTCAAATTTTGGTTTTGAATATGAAGAAGAAGAAGAGGTATCTGCTAATTTATCTTGTTCACATTTAATTACTGTTGTTAAAGACCTTATGGGTTATTGTCAATTTAAAACCAAACGTGTGAAAATCATGAAAAAGCATTACGATCTCTTGAAAGATGAATTATATTTTTATAAAAATAAAATTGTTAAATTAGAAAGAGATCATACCACTTTAATTAATGACATATCTGACAATCCCCTTGATAAGTATGAAATGGCTCATTGGGAGTTTGTAATTTATGTTTTTAACAGGACAAAAATAGCTTATATGATTTATAACGTTGGTAGGAGTCGAGGAAAAGGTCTTGGCTATTCTGGAAAATATTTTGATCCTAGGTATGGAACCTGGAGAAAACCAGCAGAACCTTCTACTCCAAGATCTGATCAGAAAAAACTTTATTCCCACTTTGTACCTACTGCTGACAAAGTAGAGGTTCTAAATCAATTAGAATCAAAGGCTGTTGAATCAGAAGCTCTGAAGAAATCATAATTAGTTGTTAACCCAGTTCGCTGCAACTCACCAACTCTAGGGACATCCAAGCCAGTAAGGAAATCCACTATGATAGTATTAGTTCAAATATAAACAACCCTAGTTTACAACTTATCTCCTAATCAATACCTTGTGCAACTTCTACATAGAAAGCTTCTAAATATGAGATCCCCCTCTCACTTCCCACAATCACCTCAGTGATAGTAATAAAAACATAACAACACACTTCCAATTACAATACTCAGTTTTACTTCAGAGGTTTTAACTGAGAACAATAACTTGACACATAATCTACTATTTGCTTAAAAGCTCATGAGTGATTGGCAAGTAACAAATGAACAATCAGTCTACCTCAATGTATCAGAAGATACATGGGTGACATACTAAAATAAACAAAGCACACTAAAAAACTCTAAAAACCCTAAACCCTTATCTCATGCACACACAATTTCTTGATGAAAATTATTACTATTTATAGTTTTAGTAAGTCCTTATATATAGACTCTTGCAGTATGGGCTTGGACTCTTAACATAAATCCAATCTTCTAGTTATAAATCATCTGCAAAATCTTCTCTGCAAAATAGGAACAAATCTACAAAGTTTCCTAAAAGTCTCCAAGATCCTTTTTGTGAAACCAAATCAAATCTGCATTGTTCCTAATAAAATCCCTGCTTAACTGTGACCATATGAGAACAAAAATCATCCAGAAAATCATATTTTAAAATCAAATTTTCAAGGATTTAAAATGCAGAACTGTACTGATATTTTGGTATAACACGTCATAACATCTGTCAAGAAAATAACAACAACACCTGTTGAACAGTTGTTCAAGATGTCACACCATCTGGTTGTGATACATATTTTCCCAAATTAAACATGTTTTACCAAAATTGTTTCCAACCATAAAAGCGTAGTCCTAACAATCCCCCTCTTTGCCAAATTTTGGCTAAAACAACCTTTGCACAATAAATATGGAGAAAAGGAATAAAACCACAAATAACAAAAACACAAGCTATATGAAAAACATGTAAACTTTGTACAAACAAAAAATAGAAAACATCAGAGATGAATGTAGCTACAGAGAGACCCGACCTCACACACAACTCTTCTTCAAACTCTAAAAATCTCCAGAGATCAGATGCCAGGACATGTGGTTTGACACACATAAACATAGCCCAACCAACTTCAGCATAATACACTAAAATCATCACCATAGCACAATTCTTAACATCTTTAGACATGTCAATTACTCCCCCTGTCACATATAATCAATAATCCCCCTCAAGGAAACATCCAAACATGAACTGTCCAAGTTCACACATCAGAGGCACATGTAGTAGAAGATAAATAAGCCTCACAAACAAAAACTAAGAAAATTAGAGTTCTCCATAAAAATAGACAAAAATAGAGTAACTGTACAATAAAAATTGGAAGAACATATGAAAATATATGGAAACATAAAGTAGCATTGGAAACAAACAATACCAGGTGGAAACACACATTTATTGATCATATTCAGGTGGTCTTCCACCTCTTACCCCTATCAAAAATCCTTCTGCACTTCTTTCTGCTGTCACATGTTTTAAAATTGTTCACACTGAACTCCCTTGCCACCACCTTAGAACATGTCTCCTTCAAACTAGCCTTTTATTCTTTCAGAGGCCTTTTATTCAACCCTTTGACAAATTGAACAATAGAATTGACTCTTGCATATCATGCCTCAGAACATAGAGGAAAGACAAAGTATTTGTTGCATTCCTCCATACTTGTAATTGTTATAACTCCTCAATAGTGCATGTTCCTAGATCACTCTTGATGTTCTCAAATTTATTTGAATATAATCCTTTGGTAAGCATAACATTCAATTGTTTCCCAGAGTCGACATGCACCAGAGTAACAACCTTGCCATCAACTAGATTCTTGATAAGATGATTATGGATGTCAAAATTCTTGTTCCAACTATGTTGAATGAGATATTTGATAGTACTCAAATCTGCACAATGTAATGTCATGACATCGTATTTGACATTATACTTCTTCAACATCTGCTTTATCCATATTAGTTGAGAGAAATTATTTCTTGTTTTACCATGTTCAACTTCAGCTATCAACCACGAAACATTCATCAGAAGTGCCTTTTATGTAATTTTCATTACAAAATTCTTTCATCATAAAATTTGTGCTGTTAGGATATAGCACACAATAGAAACTTGTACCAATGATACTGTTGTACCTCAAAATTTGCCCTCTCATTTCTCAAGGAATTTCTCACAAGGACTCTCAAAAAATTCAAGCTTGCACAAGTACAATTAGATTTTCTAGCATCAAGTTAAAGAGGAAACTGTAAAAAAGGGAAAAATAGATAAAAATGATTTTTTTTAAGAAACAATAAGTGTGCTTCAATTTCCCTTGTTTCGATTGGACAATTGGCTACCTGCATGCCTGCTTCGATTGGAAATTTGATGCCTGCATTGGATAAGTTTCAATTGGCCAAATGTTTTCCTGCATGCCTGTTTCGATTGGACATTTGATGCCTGCATGTCTGTTTCGATTGGACAAGCTTCGATTGGACAAATAACTCCCTTCATGCTTGCTTCGAATTCACCTTCATGTCTGCTTCAACTATAAAAATATCAGATTCCCAAGCAGAATAAACATTGATAATTCAAATGTATAAGAATCATTACACTAATAGAATGGACTAAACAAACCAATATTTCAAATTTACCGACATCGCACCAGAATTATTTATATCATATATAAATTGATCAATCATATTTGTATGACTATGGATGATCAAAGTATCACAACTTCACCTCGGACTTCAAAGCATAATCAACATCGAACATCCATATTATACAAAAAATATTGCAAAAATTTAATTTCTCTATTATTATTTACTTCATTATGTGTGTATAATCGAATTAAGAAAAAACAATACATGATAAAAATAACTACCCAACTTATGCTTTTGTAAGTGGCTTTGATACCAGTGGAAGGAAATTGGAATACAAGATGGAGCGGAAAACAAATATTTCCCTTAAGTTAATCCTTAAAAATGGACATGATCAATGATACCGCCCACAAAGCAAGTGGCCTCCTGCATGCAAGCTTCGATTGAAGCAATAACCCCTTACATGTTTGCTTTGATTCACAAAGCAATGTCCCTTTACAATGTTTGTTTCGATCCAGGAAGCAAAGGTTTCTTTCCTGCTTGTTTCAAATCACAAGGCAGGAACTTCCCTCATGCATTGTCTATTTTCATACTAGTTTCAAATAGACAATATCTCCCTTTGAAATAGCTTGCTTCGATTCCACCCTTGAAAATCTTCAACACATAATTTCTACATTATGACATACAATTGTTGGCCCATTCGAAGGACCTGCAAGACATACCAGGATGTCCCATTCGAAGGACATGTTTGGTGGCCCATTCGAAGGACTTGCAAGACATACCTGGATGTCCCATTCGAAGGACATATCTTGAAGATCCATTCAAGGGGCATACATTTGGCTCCTTCGAAGGATGCAAAAAAAGGGCCCATTCGAAAGACACTTTTATTGGAAACAAATATTGCTGTCTGAAGAGGAGTCTCGTCGAAGGTTAGACCTATGAGGTCAAATATTCAAAGATGCTTGCTTCATGTCCAAGCCTGATGCACTGGCCATAACGCTCCAAAACTACTGTACATCAGTCCTGCTATACTTCTCCTGTATTTACACCAATTTGGCATACATATATTGCCCCTCGAAAGCTACAAAAACAGCATACCCAATTTGTTCAAATTATTTTATTTTCCCTCCTAAACCTCAGCCAACTTCATCTATAAATAAGAGGCTCCATAACACATCTAGGGGGCTGGACACCACATCAAAAAGCTTTTGGTAGCTAGAAAAAACTTTGATTGTGTGAAAATAATCAAACACTTAACACATTATCAAACCCAGATTCAAAAGACCACACCTTTGTTTCTGTCCCTTTCGAATCCAACACTAGACACACAACACATGTTTCTTTTCCCTTTTGAATCCAGGAACAACCCCACACTTTGTTTTTCTTTTGAATCTAGCAGAAGGAACACTACACCTGTTCTTCTCCTTGGAATCCATAAATAACAAACACAACCCCACTCTTATTGACTTCCGAATCCAGTTAAAGGAACACCACACATGTTTCTTTCCTTCGAATCCAGGAGCATCCAGGACAGCAGCTTAAGGTCCAACCCACACACCCCATCTTCAAGAAAGGTAAGTCACTCTAACCTTAAGTTTTTCATTTCAAACATAACATGTAAATACCATTTGTTTGCTTTTCGTTTTTTCCCTTTTCGTTTGTTTTCCTTGTCCAAATATATGGTATAACTAACCTGTACAGACTCAAACAAAAAGAAAACAAAACAAGTTTATTGAATCGAAGCTTTAGGCTTCACCCCTGGATGCTTCACAGTTGCAAGCAGAACAAAGAGTGTGGCCTTAGGCTTCACCACACACTGACCTCCAGGCCAATCAAAGGAAGCAGAAAATGACGTAATCGAAGGATACACCCATGTTGACTGCCAGGCCTCAATCGAAAGAAGGACAAAGGGCATGGTCGAAGGTTACTTGCTCACCCTACGTTGATGTGGAACTTTGGTTGGTACCGGTAACCCTTGAGTCAGTCAAGGAGAGTACGGGGCCGCCGCGTGGTGTCATAAAGCATCAACTGACCTTAGAACCGTACTTGACCAACTTGGCCATTAGGACATAGTGAGATGACCGAGTTTGGTGCATTCCGAAGTTGGTAGATACTCGATACTACACTCATTAAGGTTTGACCCTTGAATTTTGTTTGGTTGTAAGTCAATCGCTTATTAAACGAAACTTGGGGGAAAGATCAGTGATATTGAGATCCCTTAGAACCCAGTTACTATTAACTAGGACAGGTTGAGCCAACTAAACTTCAAGAGGGTACTTACCTGAAACCCCATGCAAGCCTAAACCAAGGACTTGTTTACTTTGTATATACACTTGTACATAACAACATAAACATCATAAGCATTCTCACTAACCATTTCAAGGATTCTTGGATTTATCTTTGTTCTATTTTGTAGGACATGGCTTCCGCTCGTAGGAGCACTATCCAAGTCAGCCTCGTGAGGATACCTCCACAACTCAAGGATTTAGTATCAAGGATCCCTGAAGATTCTCCATTCACCAAAAGACATTGTCGACTCCTTAGTCTGGTTACCTCAAGTATTGAAGAAGATATGGTAAAAGTGCTTGTCCAATTCTTTGACCCTTTGCATCATTGCTTCACTTTTCCAGATTACCAACTTGTGCCCACTTTAGAAGAATTTTCTCAACTTATAGGGATCCCTATTCTTGATCATCTACCTTTCATTGGTATTGAAAGAGACCCTAAACCTGAGGAAATTGCTCGAGCTATACATTTACAACCATATGACATAATAGCAAATTAGGTGATAAGGAGTGGTGTCAAAGGTTTCCTAGCAAAGTTTTTGTTGGAGAAGGCTCAAGAGTGTTGGAATACTTTGGATCTACAAGCCTTTGAGGAAATTTTGGCTCTTCTCATCTATGGGTTGGTACTATTTCCAAATCCTGACAAATTTATAGATATAAATGCGATCAAATTTTTCATGTCTCGTAATCCGGTGCCTACGTTGCTTGGAGACATCTTGCATTCTATTCACTCTCGCACTTTGAAGAAAAGAGGGACTTTGATGTGTTGCACTCCTCTTTTGGCTAGGTGGTTTATTTCGCACCTACCTCGATCCGTGGTGAAGAATGAACAAGGTATGAGGTGGTCTAAAGGATTGATGTCACTTTCACATGCTGATATCCGTTAGTATTATTGCACCTTAGAAGATATTACCATCATTGACCGCTGTGGGGAATTCCCTAATGTCCCTATACTTGGCATTAGGGGAGGCATTACTTACAACCCTTGTTTAGCTTTGCGACAATTTGGATACGCCAGGAGAGGTGGCCCTCATGAGGTACTCATCCAAGGAATTGCATTTGACTATGAAAGCGATACCCAAGGTTACCGTCAAATATTTATACGAGCTTGGGGTATGGTTAACAAAGTTGATAGTAAGACGTTGGGGCATAAGAATTCCATTCCTTTGGAGCCTTATCTTAAATGGGTGAGGGCTCGCGCTCAAAGTCTTAAAATGCCTTATGAAGCCGTCTTACCTGTTGTCATAGAGCCAGTAGTCGAGGGAGACATTCCACATACGATCCTCTATCCTGATATGCCTACTTCTCTTGAAGATTTGCAAAACACTTGGATTCAGTTAAAAGGAGAGTGAGACACCTTCGAAGAAAAGTTCTATGAGAGCGAGAAGAAGGTATTGGAGCTTACAAGGGAACTTCATGAAGAAATGAGCTTAAACACCTACATTGCGCCAAAGAAGATGCGCATAACTTTTCCATCTCAGGAGTTTACTTTATGCTTATTTCTGTTGTTGTAAGCCCAAGAGGCATGCTTGTATTCAAATCAGAACTCTTTAATGAAAATTAACGTTTGTTCACTCTTTGTCTATACAAATTTAAATTCCTTAAATCCTTGAAATCATTTTCATATTGCATATTCATGCATCATGACATGACAGGTGTTCGCATAACAGGTTTCCTTATCTCTCCGCTGTTTATTTCAGCAAGATGGATCTAGAGAAAACTGTGTCAGAACTCCAGGCCCAGAATTCTCAATTTCAGGAAGCTTTACTCGCCCTGGCCAAGGGGCAGCAGGATATGATGGCCTTGTTGGCCGCTAAGAAAAAGCCAAAGAAGAAAGCTATACTCAACATGGGTGAAAGGTTCAAGGAGACAATCCGTCAAATTCCAATATAGGAAGATTCATCCGAAGAGGACGAGAACCAAATTGGTGAGGTCAAGAGTACTCAGGTCGACTATATCAATGACCAAGAATCTGATGATGATTATTTCAATGAACAATATCCCCCCGCAGACATCAAATACAAGCAGCTAGAAGACAGGTTGAAAGTGGTTGAAATCCAAGCTATTCTCGATTTGAATTTTGACGATTTGGGCTTAATATTTGGGGTGGTCATTCCCCACAAGTTCAAAATACCAACCTTTGCAAAATATGATGGAGTTTCTTTCCCAAAGCTCCATTTGAAGTCCTATGTGCGCAAGATACAACCGCACACACCAAATAAGAAACTCTGGATTCACTTTTTCCAAGAGAGTCTGGATGGAACACAACTTGAATGGTTTTATCAATTGGATGGCTATCGCATCAATACTTGGGAGGGTCTAGCTACTGCCTTCTACCATCAATATCAGTATAATGCTGACTTGGCACCGACAAGGGTTCAATTGCAAGGTATGACCATGGGGAAGGATGAGGGATTTAAGGAATATGCCCAGAAGTAGAGAGACCTTGCTAGTAGGGTACAACCTCCCTTGACTGATAGGGAACACATCGACATGTTAATGAGCACATTATCTGGGCCTTTCTTTAATCTATTGGTTGGTTGCTCTTCTTCTGGTTTCACCGAATTAATCCTAACCGGTGAAAGAGTTGAAAGTGGCATTAAAAGTGGAAAAATCTCTGTGGCATCTACTTCCACTCCCAATCCTGTCAAGAAACCTTTTTTCCGTGAAGAAATAAGTTAATGTTGTGTATGGGGAAAAGGCCCACACCAAGAAGAATAATCATTCGTCTGTCAATGTTGTCCGAATCTCCAATCCGACTACTACTCAAAGACCATCTGCCAATCATCAACGTGTTGAAGCTCCAAGAAGACAGTTTACAAGGTTAGGCATGTCATTATCTCAAACCCTTCAACATCTGCTCAGGGCCAATTTAGTGACATTGCGGGATCCTCCCGCCAACTCTGACACCTTGTCACCGAGATATAATCCAAATGCAAAGTGCGGTTACCATTCAAACAGCCCCGGGCATGAGACTGATCAGTGCTGGGCTTTGAAGAAGAAAATCAGGATTTAATTGACAATAAGACTATTGAATTTGATCCTCCTCCAATGCCGAAGCACGACAAAGGTGTTAATGCTGTCAAAGACACAATCTTCATTGCCTCTGTTGAAGAATTAACTACTCCGTTGAATGTAATCAAGAGCATCTACTGAAAGCTGGGACTTTACCTGGTTGTGAAAAAGTATGCGTAGGCTGTATGAGATAACCCAATGGGTGTGAGGAATTGAAAAAAGGTATACAACGTCTAATGGATGGCCGCGAAATCCTATTCGAAAAGATTCCTGCCATAAAAAATTCAATCGATAAAGCTGAAGATTTGGCCATCATAACAATTTCAAACAAACCTCTTAGGATCTCATCCAAAGGTCCTATCAGGATTTCGAACGAACCAATCATTGCTCCTCTCATAATCACTGCTGCCGGACCTGTTCCATACACCTCTGATAAAGCGGTACCATGGAATTATGGTGCCGAGGTTTATTACCATGGGGTAAAACAAGATTCTTGGATTGATGATAATGAAGCTGGTGTTACTAATATTACTGGTTCTAGTAAAGTCACAAGAACAGGAAGGATCTTTTCCCCTGTTATCTCGCCACCAACCACTACCACAATTCCAGTCCGCATAACCAATGACAATTCTGATGCCAGTACTAAAGGGAAAGAGAAAGAAAGTGAGCCTGCCAGGGAAGAGGCACATGCTAAAAAGTTTGTTATGGAAGAACCATCCACTCAAGAGATGGAGGAGATTCTGAAGATCATTAAGAAAAGTGACTTCAAGATAGTAGAGCAGTTGGGGAAAACCCCTTCTAAAATATCAATGATGTCCTTATTGCTATGTTCCAACGCTCATGCATAAGCTTTGATTAAGTTCTTGAAAAAGGTCCATGTGCCTCAAGAAACCACAGCCGACCAATTTGAGAACTGCGTAGCAAGTCTGACAGCTGACAATGGTCTGGGGTTCTCCGATGCAGATTTAACTCCCATGGGAAAGAATCATAATAAAGCCTTACATATTTCTATTGAATGTAAGGGGACCACTCTGGCACATGTTTTGGTGGACACAGGCTCATCTTTAAATGTGTTACCTAAAGGCGCTTTAGATCGGCTACACTGTGAAGGTTTGGTTTTGAAGCCAAGTGATATTTTCGTAAGGGAATTTGATGGGTCAAAAAGGATGGTTCATGGAGAGGTGGATTTCCCAATTAAGGTTGGTTCACAGATTTTCAACTCCACATTATACATAATGGACATATGTCCTGTGTATTCTTGCTTGCTTGGACGCCCATGGATCCATGGGGCAGGTGTGGTCACTTCTACTCTCCACCAAAAGTTAAAATATCCGGTTCAAGGGAAGGTTGTCACTGTTTGCGGTGAAGAAGAATTTATGGTAAGCCATCTCAATTCTTTCAAGTACGTAGAAATGGATGGAGAATTCATAGAGACTCCTTGCCAGACTTTTGAAGTTGTGGCCACCACCAAAATTTCCTCCGACACTCCAAGAGCCAATAAAGTTATTCCCAAGATGGTTTCTCTTAAGGATGCTCGTGTTGTGGTAGAAGAAGGAAACAATGAAATGTGAGGTCAACTCCTCGACATCCCATTCAAGGTAGACAAGTTTGGGTTAGGTTTCACCTCCAAAGCTCAGAAAGAAATTAGAGGTGCTCGTACTAGAAAGCCACCTCTCCACCTCAAAAGTCACGAAGTGAATGCTATAGAGGTCTCCAATAATGCGTGTGATTTTGAAGACTGGATCTACCCAACAACCAAAGGGAAGCCCAACAATTGGCATACGAAGGACTTTGTGCCCATCTCCTTCATTGAGGAGTAATCTACTTGTTTTATCTTTTAATCAATTCAAGAACTTGCTGTCTGTAATATTTTGATAATGAATTTTAAGCCATGTGCCTTGCACAAGTCACTTTGGTCCTTTTGTCAAGGGTTTTATTTATGTTCATCAAATCATATGATCATTCAGCACATTGGACTCTTTTGCATTCAAATATTTGTGTTCATTGTCTTTCTTTTATTGAAAATACATTGTCAAAAATAGCCATGTATCTTACATGCACACACACACACATACACACACACACACACACACACACACACACACACACACACACACACACTCTTGCAGGTCTACACCCACTCGGGATCTTATTGCCAATAACTCTACTATTGTCGATTATGACTTTGAATGTCCTATCAACCAAGGCGAAGACGAAAGCGAGGAAGATTGTGACATACCAGGAGAACTAGCCAGACTTCTGTTACAAGAGGAAAAAGCTATTCAACCACATGAAGAGTCAATTGAGGTTGTCAACTTGGGTACTGAATCAGATAAGAAAGAAATCATTATCGGTGCTAACTTGGAAAGCAGTGTCAAGAGACGTTTGGTTCAAATGTTGCGCGATTATGTGGAACTATTTGTTTGGTCTTATAAAGATATGGCTGGGTTAGATACTGACATCGTGGTTCATCGTCTGCCAACTAAAGAAGACTGCCCTCATGTGAAACAAAAAGTTCGTCGCATGAGGCCTGATATGTCTGAAAAGATCAAAGCCGAAGTAATGAAACAATTTGATGCAGGATTCCTAGCTGTAACATCCTATCTTCAATGGGTGGCCAACATAGTGCCAGTGCCAAAGAAAGACGGGAAAGTTCACATGTGCGTAGACTATAGGTATCTGAATAGGGCAAGCCCCAAGGACGATTTCCCTTTACCACACATTGACGTCTTAGTCGATAATACTGCTCAGCATAAAGTCTTCTCATTCATGGATGGCTTCTCAGGCTATAACTAAATAAGGATGGCTCCCGAAGATATGGAAAAAACTACTTTCGTTACACAATGGGGCACCTTCTGCCACAAGGTCATGCCGTTCGGGTTAAAAAATGCAGGGGCAACATATCAAAGGGCTATGGTTGCTTTATTTCATGACATGATTCATCATGAGATAGAGGTATATGTGGATGATATGATTGCTATATCACAAACCGAAGAATAACATCTCGGTCACCTGCACAAACTATTCGAAAGACTAAAGAAGTACAAACTGAGGTTAAACCCTAACAAGTACACATTTGGAGTACGCTCTGGGAAGCTCCTAGGTTTTATGGTCAGAAATAAAGGCATTGAAGTTGATCCCTCCAAGATAAAGGCCATCTAAGAAATGCCAGTCCCTCGATCTGAAAAAGAAATCAGAGGATTCTTGGATCGTCTCAATTACATTGCCCGTTTCATATCCCACTTAATTGCTACTTGTGAGCCACTCTTCAAACTCTTGAAGAAAGATCAGGTAGTCAGATGGAACTATGAATGCCAGATTGATTTTGAAAAAAATCAAGGAATACCTACAAGAACCTCCTATTCTCATGCCTCCCGTTGAAGGAAGACCCTTGATCATGTACTTGACAGTACTAGAGAATTCTATGGGGTGTGTTTTGGGCTAACATGACGAGTCTGGCCGAAAAGAGCATGCAATTTACTACCTAAGCAAAAAGTTTACTGACTGTGAAACCAGATATTCACTGCTCGAGAAAACTTGTTGTGCTTTAGCGTGGGTTGCTCGCCGGCTAAGGCAGTGCATGTTAACCCATACCACTTTGTTGATTTCTAAGATGGATCCGATCAAGTACATCTTTGAAAAACCTGCACTTTTCGGACGAATAGCCAGGTGGCAAATGATCTTGACTGAGTACGACATTCAATACACAAATCAAAAAGCCATCAAAGGAAGTGTACTAGAAGATCATTTGGCCCATCAAGCTGTGGATGATTATCAGTCAATGAACTTCGACTTCCCTGACGAGAATATTATGCTGGTAACCAACTGTGCAAAACCTGGACCGTATGACGGACTTGAACAAGGATCCCGATGGACTATGGTATTCGATGGGGCTTCCAACGCCTTAGGTAACAAAATTGGTGTTGTGATCATCTCTCCTGAAGGTTGCCACACTCCTTTCACTTCCAGACTATGCTTCGATTGCACAAATAATATGGTTGAGTATGAAGCATGCATCTTAGGTCTAAGGCTGCCATTGAATTAAGGATCAAGCATTTGGATGTGTTTGGAGATTCCGCATTGGTCATCATCCAAGTAAAAGGAGATTGGGACACTAAACACCCTAATCTTATCCCTTACAAGGATTTTATGTTATCCCTAATTCCTTACTTCGAAGAAATCACATTTGAGCATTTCCCTAGAGAAGAAAACCAGTTGGCTGACGCTTTGGCAACCATGTCCTCAATGTTCAAAGTCAGATGGGATAACGAAGCCCCTATGATTACCATTGAAATATTTAATGAACCTGCATATTGTTATGAGCTTGACACCGATACAGAAAAGCCATGGTACCATGAGGTAATGATATACCTTGAAGCACAAGAGTATCCAGAGGGAGCATCTATCAATGACAGAAAGTTCTTACGAAGATTTGCAGCCAAATTCTTCCTAAGTAACGAGATATTGTATAAGCGCAACTATGATTCAACTCTAATCCGATATGTGGATAAGAAGGAGGCAGAGGAAATCATGGAAGACATGCACAATGGCCTTTTCGGTACTCATTCAAGTGGACATACAATGGCTAAGAAAATCTTAAGAGCAAGTTACTATTGGTCAACAATGGAGATCGATTGTCATCAATATTCAAGAACTTGTCACAAATGCCAAATCTACGCTGACAAAGTCCATGTACCTCAAATCCCTCTGAATGTCATGAGTGCTCCATGGCCATTTGCAATGTGGGGCATTGATATCATAGGGGAAATCAAGCCCACGACTTCCAACGGACACCGCTTCATTCTTGTTGCTATCGACTATTTCACCAAATGGGTCAAAGCCGCCTCCTATGCCTCAGTAACCAAGAATGTGGTAGCCAGATTCATCAAACATAATCTCATCTGCCATTATGGTGTCCCCAAAAGGATCATCACCGGCAATGGGACTAACCTCAACAATGCCATGATCAGGGAGTTGTGCACTCAGTTTAAGATCAAGCATCATAACTCTTCTCCATATAGACCGAAAATGAATGGCGCAGTCGAAGCGGCCAACAAAAATATCAAGAAAATTATGCAGAAAAATGGTAGTGACCTATAAAGATTGGCATGAGATGTTAGCATTTTCTCTACATGGCTACTGTACTTCAGCTAAAACATCAACTGGGGCAACTCCCTTCTCTCTAGTCTGTGGCATGGAAGCTATTTTTCCAGTGGAAGTTCAAATTCCTTCGCTGAGGATTATGATCGAGGCAGGCCTAGGAAAAATGAGTGGATTCAAACGAGATTGGATCAACTGAACTTGATCGATGAAAAATGATTAGCTGTTATTTGCCATGGTCAGACGTATCAAAAACGGATGATCAAAGCTTTCAACAAAAAGATCAAGCCTCGAGTATATCAAGTTGGTTACTTGGTGATAAAACGCATCACTTTACCACAAGGTGATCCCATAGGAAAATGGATACCCACCTATGAAGGGTCGTTTGTTATCAAGAGAGTTTTTTCTTGCAGTGCCATGATGCTGACCACCATGGACGGTGAAGATTTTCCACATCCTATAAATGCGGACATAGTCAAAAAATACTACGCATAAGAGACCCGTTAGGTTGACACACCTAAGCAAAATAGGGGCATCCTGGCAAACCAAAAGGTTTGGACAAAAATTAGGGATATATGCAAAAGATTGTACACCCGGCAAGTTGAAAACCCGAAAGGGCGACTTGGGCAAAAAAGGGTATCCTGGTGGACGGAAAACCCGAAAGGGCGATTCAGGCAAAAATTAAGGATTAAAAGCGCACGACTATGTCCTGTGAAATCAACGCAGTCAATTCCATCACCAAGATCCGAGTTCAAATGGTCCAGGATCAATCCAATCAATTTCGATCAACGACAAAGGATGTTCGAAGACATTGGGGCAATAGTAGAGTTGGAAGGCAATAAGATCATTTCACATGGCTATTTTTTTTCATTCTCAATTTCGTTTTCTTCTTTTGGCGATTTCCTCTTACTAGGATTTCTGTCTCAATGTACAAAATCGCCTATTCATGGGCAAAATATAAATGCAAATACACTTTGAAATACAAATTTTCTATCTCTGTTTTGAATGAAAATTTGTCCAATGACTAAAATTGAATGAACATATGCATATGAACATAATTAAAACTGTTTGGCACATGTGCCCTACCAAGAAGCAGCCTCAACAAAGCATCAGCATATAGCAGCAGTAAGCATCTCTTTCAATGTATGTGAAATAGCCCCACAGAGTTATCTCATCATCATTATCCCCACCAGGGCTGTGACAATAAACCTTTCCCCAACGAATTTGCCCATAAAATCTCCTTACACGGGATAATCCCCGGCCAGAGTCCCAACCTCTTGACAAACTTTCTCCCCAGCTAAAGCCTAGGAGATCTCTTCCTAAAAGGAATTCACCTCTTCAATAGAGTTAATTCCTCAACAGAGTTAATTCCCCAACAGAGTTAATTCCCTAATGGAGTTAATTCCCCAGCGAAGTCCATCTTCCCCAGTCGAGTATATATCCCCCATCTTGCCCAGTTGAGCCCATCTTCCCCAAATCGAGGTTTTTATCCCCAGCGGAGTATATCTTCCAACCAAGATAATTCCCCAGCTGAGCCCATCTTCCCCAAAACGAGGTTTTTATCCCCAGTGGAGTATATCTTCCAACCAAGATAATTCCCCAGTTGAGTCCAAATTGCCCAGCTGAGTATATCTTCCCTAAACCGAGGTTTCTATCCCCAACGGAGTATATCTTCCAACCAAGGTTTATCCCCAAGTTGAGTACATCTTCTCCGACCAAGGCTATTTTCTCCAAATAAAATCTATCCTCCCCAGATGAGCCTTTCATTCCCGGTTGAGCCCGTCCTCCCCAGTTGGGTGTACCCTCCCCAAACTGAGTCTGCCTTACCCGACTGAGTCTATACTCTCCAGTTTGAATTCCCCTTTCAAAAGACTAAAAATCACAGGGCCACAACCCCTGATGCCCAGTAAAGCCTTCAACAAAGCCTTTATTATTTACAAGAAATTCTCTGAAGCCTGGATCCGACCAAATATTAGTGTAAGTGCCCTGGATGGAGAGTTGGCTTCATTTGTAAAACAAATAAGAAAGCAAGTTTACCCATATTCTCTCTGTTGTTTTAATATGTTGGGTTGAAGAAGTTCAACATCTGGACCAACATGTTATGTAAGATGTCACAACATCAGCATATGACATCGCGCCTGAAATTAAGTTAATATTAGTTAACTATGTTATATGTTGAATGTTTGTAACAGCTGTGACTTGTAACCTAATTGTTTTAAGTGATCTAATTTATGAAAGAGGTTATTTGTTGTATCAGCAAATGAGCGTGGTTCTCCTAAACATGTTGTATTGAAGAAGTTCAACATCTGGGACAACATGTTAGATGTAATGTCATGACATCTGACTAGACATCACGCCAACAGAATTGGTAATTCAGTTACAGTTCTAGTACTTAAATATTCTGAGAATATATGTGGCGTTTATTATGGAGAATCTGAAGATCAATCAAGAATCAATCAGAATATGTGAAGAAAATGTTGTTTCTAAATATGGAGATATTTTAGGAACTAGAAGATTGAAGACCTTGATTGTAGCAGAAGTTTGTTGCTGTTTTGTAACAGCAAGGAGAAAAGCTTGCTGCGATTTTGAAGGCCCAAATCCAGTTGGGTAATAGGTTATAAATAGCAGATTGTAACCTAGGGTTTGTAAGCCTCATATAATGTAATATTGGGGGTGTTCTGTTAGGTAAACCTGTCGGTCTGTGGCAAGGTTACCATGTGTGTAACTCGATACCTGTAGGTAAGAGTTTGAGTGTTCTTGGACGAAGCTGTGAAGCAAGTCTAAGTATTTTTGCATTACTTCATATTCATTGTAATGTAGGAAACCAAGTGGGAGGGCACTACTTCTTGAGTAGGAGTAAGACTTCTGTTGTTGCGACAATAGGAATGGAAACTGGTAGCTTTCTATCTAGGAGTTCCTAGGTATAGGTTACACTGGGTAAATGATTAAATGAGGGATGGGAACTTGTGAAGTTTAGTCCTGAATTAATATTGCTGATAGTGGATCTTCTTCCTGGCTTGGTATGCCCCCAGAGTAGGTGTGTTTCACCGAACTGGGTCAACAACTGATTTGTGTTTTTACCTTCAACACTTTATAATTCTGTCTGTTATATATCAAGGTAAAACTGTAATGTTGTAACAGATGATGTCTCAGAACATGTTAAGACATCATGCTGATATCTGTGCAGGAGAAACAGAACTGTGAAGGTTGTTTGCTCTCTGCTGATCATGTGCAACAGATGAACAGAACTAGGTACATCGTGTGTTCTATCCTCTGCACCTTCAAAGTATATCTGGCGCAGCTTGGATAAAACTGTGCTTCTGTTATTCTTTAGTACTGAATCACGAAAAATTGGGTATCTACCTTGCAGTGTATTTATTGTGTCATATCAGATGTCTAGACATTGAGTATAACATCTGAAGACTGGCATACACCAGAATTTCAATTGGTATCAGAGCAGGCATCCTGTTCTGTTTCTGGATGAGATCCATGGGTGATACTTTCTGGTATCTGCAAGGTCAATCTTAGTACTGGAGATTGTAACCTGGAAAGGTTTGTTATTTCCCTGAATGGTCCCTTAAAGTGGGAGGATGGACTATTCATGACAGGAACTGTGTGTACCTGTCTTTGGTGATTGGCATTTGGCCTGGTTGTGTGGTAGCTGCTCTAGGTTTGATTTATTTTCAAACCTAGGATTTGTGTACGCCTAAAGTGTGTGTGCAAAGATTGAGTTGTATTATGTTCTTCCGCTGTGTAATACTTGGCAAAACTCAAGCTCTGATGTGTTTCCCCTCTTGTGGATTGAAGGCTACTGTATTCAAGAATTCAACATAAGCTATTGAAGATGTCACAGATACTTGAGTCCTCTCAAGTCCACTCATGAAGACGTTCTTCGTTCAGGATGGTAAGAATCACATAATCACGGATTAGTGTTATACGAAGACCTTGAAGAATTTCAAGGAGGGCCTTGTTCCAAGGTGATGGAACTGATGTTCTATGTGATGGTGGAACAAGTATGCAGCTACTAGTTGAAGAGCATATGTTTTGGGTGTCAAACAAAGGGATACTTTTGTTTAGAACCTACTCCTGACCTGGAAGAGGAGACATCTGTGTGTGCAAAGTTGACAATGGTAGAGTCAACTATGTCTGTGTGCTCCCGAAGGTTACTTTTAGGAGTCAGAACTCTAGAAGTGAAGCTGGTTGAGATGTGACATTGATCAGGGCTGAGCAGTTGTTCCCTGGAGTACTATGGTGTGAAGAAAGACAAGCTCATTGGTTAATAAAAGCCAATGATGGTGCAGCATTATTGCTCCTTCATAGAAGTAGATTGGGATCACGAGTCTTGTCATTTAAACATCATGATTAGAAGTGGAAGATCTTTCAAGATGTGAGAATTTGAAGACTCAGAATTTGGTTAAGGTAGTATGTTCTGGCAATACATATCTGCTGATGATTGGTGTTGTTGTCTTCTCTGAAGTACTTAAGGTCAGCTGAAGTCTGATTGGTGTGATTGGAGTATGAACAGGTATAACTCTTGGAGTTACTTGAATCTGGTAGGGATGTCATATGTCATGTCGAGACATTTGTGTACAATGCATGGATATTTTGTGTGGAGCTTCCATGATTGGTAGTTTGAGGGGGAGATTTGGTTAACCTCCTCACATTAGTTCAGCCTGGTGTTTAGCTGGCTGTTGACCTATGTCACATGGGTTCTGGGTGTTGTGTGACATATTTGCAAGGAAGGATTCATCTCTCTCATTCCTAAGGATGAATCTGATCTGGTAGGAGTTTCAAATCTGTTGAGGTGAGTAGAGTTTGTTCAGAGAAAATTCTATTTACTTGAGTCAAGGGTGGCAACCTAGATATCTCAACTCTTTGGTCTCTCAAAGAAAGTGCTTGCAAGAAGAAGATATTAACACACGAAGAGTATGTCAAAGTATTCAAATGGTGAAAGTATCTTACAGGATAATGGGAAGAATTTATGATCAATTGCTATTTGTGACAACTACAAGTATTTAATTGATTATCCTTGGAGTTCAAGATAACTGATGTTCTTAAAGATGTGGGAACATTCCTTCTTCTAGACCCTGTGAAGAATCACAGGAAGAGTGATGCTTTAGAGCTATCTCTTTGGTGACAGCAAAATCATTTGATCCTTGAAAAGGTTTCCTGGAAACGTGTTCAGACTTGAAGCTACAAGAAGAAGAAGACATCATAATCTTGATGATGGTTACTTGGATCAGTCTGGTTCTGATCTAGGTAAGGAAGTAAATTAGAGAAGGAGCTGAATTCAACAACTAGATGTTATAACATAATGTTGTGACATTTGGTTCATCAGATTCTTGGTTGGTGAAGTGGCACATCAACTTAAGATAGGATGATCTACGAAGTTGAAGATTGGATACTTCAAAAATATCGTCTCTTTGTAGCTCTTTGGAGTTGTTGGGTGGAGAAGATGTTACATGTTTCTGTCTTAGTGTATCTAAGCCTTTTGTGATAACTTGTAGCTTGAAGTTCAAATTTCAATTGGAAGATCAGAATATCTTTGGGAGAAGTCTGATAAACATGGAGAAGTCAAAAGGTGGCATTTGATTTTTTTTCATATGAGGATTCATGAAGGAGATAATCAAACAATGGCATTTGGTCTATCTCAGCAGTGGATTCAGAGAATCAAGATAATCAACATGTGGCAGCTGATTATTATCGAGAAAGTTTGATTCAGAGTATGAATGCGTTCAACCAATATTGTTGAACAGAGGGTGAGCTCTTGAAGACATGAAGATGCGTCTTATGTTTTCCATTCATCAAGGGGTCTTATTTACTTTGAATCAGAAGTTGTCTTGAAGGTCCAACTGAGTATTGAATGTGACCTACTTGTTTCCATGAGGAGAAGTGATTGTCCCTAACAGGGGGAGTATTGGTTTGTACGAAAAGTCTTCATCAAACTCGTAGGATATAAAGTGTGGCACTATTGGGATGATGTGTTCAAGACTGAAGAGGACTATGTCTGACCGAATGTCATCACATTGCCTAATGACATTGTTCCTAATTACCTCTAAAACTACAGACAGGAGGAAAATTGGATGAAGTGTGGATTATTATTAATAAACCCATGTGTGTACAGTTGTATGACTCAGAGGGAGTAACCATCCTCTTTGTGAAAATGGAATGGTTTCAAGCTGCTAATATGAAAATAGCAGAATGTATGACGACATAGGATTTGAGCATGTTTTCATCTGCTAAGAAAACAGGGCGGTTGTGTCTCATTATGAAGCAGTTTAGTGAGCTGGAATGTTTAGGTGATAACTTGTCATCTAATAAAGGTATTATATAACTGAGGCAGAGTGTAATATGCCAATGATGTTTCTTGGAAAGGGGATCCTAAGACAAGTACATAAAGGGAGTAGTCTGTTCTAAAAGACAAATGTCTGTTTTAAAAGGGCAAGACATACTTCATCCTGACATGGTCAAAGGGTCAAACCCAAGGGTAGGTACCTGCATTAAAACCAGTCCTAGGGTACTGAAACTGTCAGAGTAAAGTACCAAGGTCGTTACTATCTATGCCAAAGTTGCATTATTTATGAAGACTCTCTCTATTCTTTCTCTTCATCAGAGGGTTTCAGCAAGATGAAGTTTGTTAGCATCTGGGAAAATTGTGCATGGGTATGGATCTGTATGGGCAGTCTTTGTCAAATTCTGGCCAAAAAGGGGGAGAAAGATAGGGACCCAGACTCAGGCGAGACTCAGGTGAAAGCAACAGACGGCAATGTCCAACATGCTGAATGGAACGCTCTAACTAAGTGACTTTGTTTGTGTCTTGTGTTCTGAGTTAAGAGGATAGTTGTGACTTGTGATCTGAGTTACATGATCTATGTAATCAGTATCAAGATTATCAACAATAATTGAGAGAAAAGAAATCCTCTTGGGCCATCGATGGCTTGGAGTGGCTCACAGATGAGGGATAGAGGTTTGTTGTTTGCTCAAAGGACATCAGTCTCTGCAAAGAAGATGTTGGACAAGATGTTGTAACATCTCAACTGTGTTGTGGCCTGGTCCCAATATGCAAATTGCACTTATTTGTTTTAGCCAAAATTTACCAAAGGGGGAGATTGTAAGTGCCCTGGCTGGAGAGTTGGCTTCATTTGTAAAACAAATAAGAAAGCAAGTTTACCCATATTCTCTCTGTTGTTTTAATATGTTGGGTTGAAGAAGTTCAACATCTGGACCAACATGTTATGTAAGATGTCACAACATCAGCATATGACATCGCGCTTGAAATTAAGTTAATATTAGTTAACTATGTTATATGTTGAATGTTTGTAACAGTTGTGACTTGTAACCTAATTGTTTTAAGTGATCTAATTTATGAAAGAGGTTATTTGTTGTATCAGCAAATGAGCGTGGTTCTCCTAAACATGTTGTATTGAAGAAGTTCAACATCTGGGACAACATGTTAGATGTAATGTCATGACATCTGACTAGACATCACGCCAACGGAATTGGTAATTCAGTTACAGTTCTGGTACTTAAATATTCTGAGAATATATGTGGCGTTTCTTATGGAGAATCTGAAGATCAATCAAGAATCAATCAGAATATGTGAAGAAAATGTTGTTTCTAAATATGGAGATATTTTAGGAACTAGAAGATTGAAGACCTTGATTGTAGCAGAAGTTTGTTGCTGTTTTGTAACAGCAAGGAGAAAAGCTTGCTGCGATTTTGAAGGCCCAAATCCAGTTGGGTAATAGGTTATAAATAGCAGATTGTAACCTAGGGTTTGTAAGCCTCATATAATGTAATATTGGGGGTGTTCTGTTAGGTAAACCTGTCGGTCTGTGGCAAGGTTACCATGTGTGTAACTCGATACCTGTAGGTAAGAGTTTGAGTGTTCTTGGACGAAGCTGTGAAGCAAGTCTAAGTATTTTTGCATTACTTCATATTCATTGTAATGTAGGAAACCAAGTGGGAGGGCACTACTTCTTGAGTAGGAGTAAGACTTCTGTTGTTGCGACAATAGGAATGGAAACTGGTAGGTTTCTATCTAGGAGTTCCTAGGTATAGGTTGCATTGGGTAAATGATTAAGTGAGGGATGGGAACTTGTGAAGTTTAGTCCTGAATTAATATTGCTGATAGTGGATCTTCTTCCTGGCTTGGTATGCCCCCAGAGTAGGTGTGTTTCACCGAACTGGGTCAACAACTGATTTGTGTTTTTACCTTCAACACTTTATAATTCTGTCTGTTATATATCAAGGTAAAACTGTAATGTTGTAACAGATGATGTCTCAGAACATGTTAAGACATCATGCTGATATCTGTGCAGGAGAAACAGAACTGTGAAGGTTGTTTGCTCTCTGCTGATCATGTGCAACAGATGAACAGAACTAGGTACATCGTGTGTTCTATCCTCTGCACCTTCAAAGTAAATCTGGCGCAGCTTGGATAAAACTGTGCTTCTGTTATTCTTTAATACTGAATCACGAAAAATTGGGTATCTACCTTGCAGTGTATTTATTGTGTCATATCAGATGTCTAGACATTGAGTATAACATCTGAAGACTGGCATACACCAGAATTTCAATTAGCACAATTTTCAAGTTATTTCTGAAGCCTAGACCCGACCAGGTAACAATTTGACTTCAAATTGCTGAAGCCTGGACCCGACCAGATAACAGTTTGACTTCTTCAAATTACTGAAGCCTGGACCCGACCAGATAACAGTTTGACTTCTTCAAATTACTGAAGCCTAGACCCGACTAGATAACAGTTTGAGTTACTGAAGCCCAGACCCGACCAAATAACAGTTGATCTAAATTTCAAAATGCTATGAAACCTGGACCCGACTAGATAATAGCCTAGATCTTCAAAGATATAGAAGAACCTAAACTTAATCCGACCAAGGTTTAACTTCTTTTCCCCAATAGAGTTGCCTCTCCACCCCCAACAAAAGACTGAGAAACCCGGATCCGACCAGATATCATTCCTCATTTCCATCCTTTCAAGAAAGCCATTGTGAATCCTGGATCCGACCAGATAGCAATCACCCTCAGAGATTCATTGTGAAACCTGGAAACCGACCAGATAACGACTAAATCCCCAAGCAGTTTATTGTGAAGCCTGGACCCAACCAGATAACAATTAACTTCATCAAAGAAATCTGCAAAGCCTGGACCCGACCAAATAACAGTTTTCAAATAGTCTATTGTGAAGCTTGGACCCGACCAGATAGCAATTGACCTTATTAAAGAAATCTGCAAAGCCTAGACCCGACCAGATAACAATTTTCAAGCAGTCTATTATGAAGCCTGAACCTGACCAAATAGCAATTGACCTCATCAACCTTAGAAATCTGCAAAGCCTGGACCCGACCAGATAACATTTTTCAAACAGTATATTGTGAAACCTGGACCCGACCAGATAACAATTAACTATGATTCCCAGAAAGACACTATGAAGCCTGGATTCGACCATATAATAGTACAGTTTTCCAAAAGACCGTAAAGCCTAGACACGACCAGATGACCATTCAATTTCAAGGAATGTTCTGCAAAGCCTGGATCCGACCAGATAATAGTTAATTCATTCTTTCCTCTGGTAAATTACTGTGAAGCCTGGATCCGACCAGATAATAGTTAACCTCCGCATCCCCAGCAAGTTGTTGTTAAACCTGGACCCGACCAGATGACTATTCAATTTCAAGGAATTTTCTGCAAAGCCTGGATCCGACCTGATAACAGTTAATTCATATTTTCTTCCAGTAGGTTGCCATGAAACCTGGATCCGACCAGATAGAAACTGACTACCTCATCCTCAGCAACTGTGAAGCCTGGATTCGACCAGATAGCAGCTGATACTTGAGTGATATTCCCCAGTAAAAGCATCCATTCAACAAAATTTGAAGACATGCATGTTCTTCATTTCCAACAGGCAATCAGGGATTCAATCTCCCTGGAATTCCTCAGCAGCAGTCAGAGATTTATTTTCCCAGATAGAAAAATACATCTCACATTCATACATCATAACATGTACATACCATATTCATTTAGCATGATACCACATCTGGTAAACATCATGCAAGCATCTGCATTTTACTAACCCATTTTCTCACAGGTAAAACAACTAGTTTAGTATGAATCAACAAGAGATTTGTGCTAATACTTCTTCCAGCATTTACCAACATTCCTCCAAATGGAATCTATAAGCCCATTCACTATCCATCTTCGAGTGCAAATTTCTGGGCACTCTAGTGTTCAAACATCTTTCACCTTCAAGTCACGAATGGCGGATCCGCCAATCTAACTCTTCAGGTTCAAGAAGTTTGAACAGGGGCAGCTGTTGCACCCCAAAATTTGCCCTCTCATTTCTCAAGGAATCACCCTGGATCCTCAAGTTTTCTCTCATCCAATTCCAAGCCTTGAATTATCAATTTTTTTCAAGTAAACCATTCACAAGGGCAAAATGGTCATTTTGCACACTAAAAAGTCTAACTTTAACTTTTGGATCAAAATCAAATCTCAAAAATCATATTTCACCAAGACATGTTGGAATATGAAGTTTGTTTCATCAAGAGTTTCAAAAGTCAAATTTTACTTTGGAAGAATTAAATTCTAAAAAAACATAGAAATCTTTCTAAGTGTTTAAGAAATGTGACAATTTCAGAACTTCTGGGCAAGTGTTCATACTTAGCAGATTCTGGATATTCTCAAGACAGAGTTTGGTCAGAACTTATGGGCCAGTATTCACAAGAGGTTCAGTCAGAGTTTGCAAAGGTTAAATCAAAGAGATAACAAAGCATGATGTAAGTATACTGGAAGTTCTGAAGGATCCCTCAGAACATGTTGAAGTCAGAAGATAAGAGGATCAGAGGATGAGATGCTACACTGAAGCAGAACTTCTAATCCAGAGTCAAGCAAAGATGCAAAGTTTCACATGGGAACTCATTTAATGTTCACAACCGCCTCTGAGTCTTTATCCAAGGGATTCACACCACGTGTACCCCTACTGCCTTGGGAAGATAAATTTCTATGCAAAAGTATGCTAGACCCACGCACTGTCTCTACTTTTCATTAATTCATGCTGCCAGATCCAGCTGAGGCGCTGTTAACCATCCAACTTGAATACGTTGAACCCCACTTGTTTAAGTTTACTTCAAGAGTAAGTCAGCATCTAGCATATGATGTTGGTACCACTTGACCGCCCCAACTGCAAAACTTTGCCTATAAATAGAACACCATTTGCACACTGAAAAAACAGAGAGAAAAAATTTGTGAAAGAGGCAAGGGAATTGAGAAAGAAAGCTTTGAATCACTGCAAAAATTCCAAGAACCTAGGAAACTATAAACACAAAATACCAAAAATCTTAGCATTGATTCCTTATATTAAAACTCAATTTTTCCTCAAGTGTTCTTGATTAAAGCCATCCCAAATTCTGTAATCAAACAGTAACATATTCTCCTCCAAAATCCGTTTCAAAAGGATTAGAACTTCACCCTTTGGACTGTTCCAGAAATTACAAATTCCCCTCCTGCTGAGTACGTGAAGAAGCTACTCAGAACGTCACCAGAATTCAAGAACACCCTCCAGTTCACAGAATCCTTTCCAGCAACAAGGTAAGCTTTCTGCTGACTCTCATCATATTGATTAAGCATTGTCAGATTTTGCATAGTTAGCACAATGTAGATATTCTGATGCTGATGATGTACATATTCTGAAAATTTATGCATCTGCTTGCCTAAGTAGAAGAAATCCCTATTCAAAGCTTCATAAAGAAATTAGGACTCATAATTAGAATTAGCAAATACATGTTGCTTCTGATTTGTGCTTCTGATATTTCATGAAATTTGTCATAATTATTATGTATGCAACTTCTGTTCTGTAAATGACTAAGCTACATATGTTCTGACTGGCATGGAGAGAGGCAAAGTTCTGACAGTTGCGTCAGAACTTCTGAAAACTTATGAACTTCCATATTTTTGCTAACATGTTTCTGTTTGTGCAGCAAGTCAGAGTAAGAACTTCTGACCTCTTCTATTTTGAGTATTTTACGCTGATTATGTTTTCTTTCTTTTTTACTTTTTATTTTTGCCATCATTTTATTATTAACCAAAAAATACCAAAAATATTTTATATTTGCATGTTATATTTTCTTTTGACATAAAAACCCAAAAAATATTTTCTTAAACAAAAGTTATTTTCTTTTTTTAAATCAGACAAACATTTTACATTTCTCGCACATTCTTATCTATTTCAATATGGTTGTAATAGTAACCTAGAATTTTAACTTGCAACCCCCATTCATAAATATGTACCCCATCCCCCTAAATATTGTAATAGCGTAGGACTTTACATTTCTGCAATGTTCTTGCTTTCAACATATGCTAGTAATTAGGGTGTGTATGACAAGATATGAAAATTGACAAATAGATCACCCTAATTAAGACAAATTATGCATGCAATCAAATACACTCGCACACTTACACCCTTAAGGTAAATCCACTTGTTGACTTACAAAAATGGTCATGTTATGCATGTGTAATGTCTTAGCACAAACGAATCGAAAAATACAAGATCATAGTCCCTCGACGATGCTATCAAAGTTGCCTTTCAAAAATGATCTTAGTCCCTAAATAAAAAGTGCTAATTCATCTCACAACATTGCTATCATGGTTATACGATGACCCAACGCTCGTCCCTTCACATCCAACGATGGGGCTTCTTATCAAATCAATGGTAAGATAGCAACATCTAAAGGAGGAGGAAAAACATATCTAAGACCTTTTGAGTAGGTAGATTACTTTTAGTTACTTGCTCACTCTCAAAACAAATATCCTTGCTATTTTCAAAACAATCACATACACTTTCAAAACATCCTCAAAACAGTTTCCAAGACTTGAAATATTTTCAAAAGCTCAACACTTTCTATACGTTCTTACGAACGAGAACTATTACAAAGTTTGCCTAAACATTGGAAGCTTTTCAAAATACTTTCAAAACCACATAAAATACATCCAAACAAAAGCAAGTGATCTAGAATGTATCTAAGAGCCCATGGAAAACCATGGATGAAAAGGGTGCTAATACCTTCCCTTTTCATAATCTACCCCCCGAACTCAAGAAAACATCTCTAAAGGTCTTTCATGTGCTTTTTCACCTTTCCTTATTGGATAAAAGAAAAGTCGGCGGCGACTCTTGCTAACCGCAACATTTGCAAACGTAAACGCAAAACCTCAAGTCAGTTCTCTCACCGTATCACACAGCAGCTTAAGGTCCAACCCACACACCCCATCTTCAAGCAAGTAGAGATGGATTTAGTACAGACTATCAAGGACATTCAGACTCAAAATGCTCAACTTCAAGAAATGTTCTTGAACCTATCCAAGGGGCAAGAAGAAGTGAAAGTACTCCTCACTAGGGGCATGACCATGAAGAATCATGAGGACAACAAAAATGACCAGTTGGAACGGCTACAAACTGAGATAGCCACAATGAAGATCCAGATGATGGGCCAGATAGTCGGCCAGATGGCTCTTACCCAAATCTTGGCTCAAGGGCAAGAAGAGCTGAGAGTCCTCGTCAACAAACTTCATCAAGACAGATGCAACCGTATGAAACAAATAGATGAGACTGAATATCAAGTCTTTAATCATCCTCCTATGAGACAAGAAGCCGGTTTGGTAGAGAGCAGACCTTTCCAAATTACTGCCACGTCACGAGCCTAACAACAACCTCGCCAACAACGACGGGGGAATCTGCGCAAGGAGGTCGCACCTAAGAAACAATTCACCAGGATCGGCATGTCGCTGGCTCAGGCACTACAACACATGTTGAAGGCAGAGCTAATTACGTTAAAAGCTCCTCTCTGGAATCCTAACACTACTGCTCCTAGTTACCATCCCAATGAGAGGTATGCATACCATTATGATAGTCTTGGGCATAATACGAATGGTTGCTGGGCTCTGAAGAACAAAATTCAAGACCTAATCGATGAAGGAGTGTTGGGATTTACACAAGATGATCAACCGGAGCTCTTCTATCACCCCTCAAAGGCATCCATTTGAAGTGATGGTCTAGGCGGAGGAATTTTCTGTTTATTCGAATTTTCAGTTGTAATTTATTTGTTTGCTTAAACATTTATCTATTAATGTCAAACTTTGTTTCATTAATGCAGTGCATATGTTTGTCTTGAATTAATCCCTTCATTTTTAAACTATGCTTTTTACTCCCTTTATGATATTCAACTCTTTTTTTCAAAAGTTGTAAGCCTTTAGAGGGAGGATAACGCAAATAATGCCATAATCTCATACAATATGCTTTTGGACAGACCTTGCTAACGATGTACAGACGTTTGTTTCAACTCCTAAACACTAGAGTTATAAGGAAGATAATCCCTAGTCAACCCCTTCGAGCCAAAGAAGTAGGATTTTCCTTTTTTTACACAAATTGAAACCTTTAATCAATACCTGGGGCAAGGTAGTCTCTCAATTAATTCAAATGTGCGTTCAGTTGCAAACTTTCACTTCGTACACAATGAATGACACCAAAAAAGTCCTTCTGAATCAAAAGACGGTGATGGTTCCCTATCAAATAGGCAGTCATTATCCCTCAAAAGAAAAACCCACTAAGTCAAAACCTACGAAAACTGGGGCATCCCGCTGACTGTAATCTCAAAACGAGAACAGTCAGGAAAAAATCAGGGATAATAAGTAAAAAAAGGAGGATTTCTACAAATCCTCAACAACATGAAAAATGTTGCAGAAATGATTGCTTTCCAACAAACTTAACTTGTCCGAACCATCACCAAAACGTCATTCCAGATTCAATGGGAGTTCAAATGCACAATTGACTGAGTTTAGGACTGAAGAACATCACGAAGAAAGGGCAGGTACAAATACACTTTGAGCCTTATCTTTTGTTTCTTAAACCGTGAAAGTCCTAATTGAAGCATGGGTTAGTTCGAAAGCATACTGTTACAAAAGGTATCCTGACTCCTGTAAGACTTTACTCTAAATCCTGAATTTGAATTCACATTCTTACAAAATTCTTTTATCTGCTAAAATGCATTTTCAAAACTCCAAGACAAACATAAACTTTGCATTGCTTGAGTATCGTTGTTTGCATATAGCTACTTATTTGACAACAGAGAAATCGACACGACGATTATACAACTCTCGAGAAACAGAATCACTTCAAATGGGAAGACACTTCCAATGACAAATCTCCTATAAGACTGGGGGCATGACATGTTATTGTCCAACACATCTAGGGCAGTCAAGGCAAGATACCAAGAAATCTTTTGAGAGGTGCTGAATAACCAGGGGCAAGTCTGCATCTCAATCACTTGGGGAATTGAGCTTGAATTCCAGCAAAGGGTCAAGCAAACTTTTTTCTGGAAATGCTACAACACTTGCTACTAGGGGCAGTGACAAATCTCCACGAAATCCCCTTCATAAGGTGAGCCCCAATCAAGTCCCCACAAATTCATCTCTATAAGCTTTTCCCCATAGAATAATCTTCATAAATGAGGGTCCAAAACCCACAAAGACCAAATTCATGGATATCCCCACAGAATTATCCCTATAAAATTGGATTCATGCAATCCCCAGCCAAAGCTTCAATCTCCGGAAAACTTCTCCCCAACTGAGTTGATCTCAAGAATCCTCGAGGAGTTTTTGCTTAAGGAAAACACTTCTCCAGCAGATTGGCAACATGGTTTATTTCCCAAACAAACTACAGACTTCCCAGCTTGAGTTTGCCTCTCTGACTACTACAAATCAAGGGACCACAACCCCTCTTCCCCAATAGACTTTTCTATAACCCCACGTGAGTTGCTGCAAAGCCTGGGAGACAACTAGATAACAATTAACTTCTTTATCCCCAACAAGTTGTTAACGTCTTTCCTCTTTAATCAAGAGATAACTCCCCGATAGAGCCAAGACAACTATCTATGGAAGACTGATTGTAGATTAATACATGTAACAAGCCAGGAAAGCTATCTACATGAGCATATTGAAGATTAATACCTGTAACAAGCCAGGAAAACTATCTTTCTTTCTAAATTCAGAGATTAATACCTGAAACTAGATAGGACAACTATCTCTACAGCCAACAAAAAACAAGTTCCAGATTAATACTTGTAACAAGCCAGGACAACTATATGTGGACGGCCAATTGTAGATTAATACCTGTAACAAGCCAGGAAAGCTATCTACATAAGCAGATTTAAGATTAATAATTGTAACAAGCCAAGAAAACTATCTTTCTTTCTAAAGTCAGAGATTAATACCTGAAACCAGACAGGACAATTATCTCTACAGCCAACAAAAAACAAGTTCCAGATTAATAACTATAACAAGCAAGGACAACTATCGGTGGATGACAAATTGTAGATTAATACCTGTAACAAGCCAGGAAAGCTATCTACATGAGAAAATTGAAGATTAATACCTATAACAAGCCAGGAAAACTATCTTTCTTTCTAAGGTCAGAGATTAATACCTGAAACCAGCCAGGACAATTATCTTAACGATTGACAAAAAACAAGTTCCAGACTAATACCTATAACAAGACAGGACAACTATCTATGGACGATCGATTGTAGATTAATACCTGTAACAAGCCAGGAAAGCTATCTACATGAGCATATTGAAGATTAATACCTGTAACAAGCCAGGAAAACTATCTTTCTTTCTAAGGTCAGAGATTAATACTTGAAACCAGCCAGGACAACTATCTCAACGATTGAAAAAAAAGAAGTTCCAGATTAATACCTGTAACAAGCCAGGACAACTATCTGTGGACGACCGTTTGCAGATTAATACCTGTAACAAGCCAGGAAAGCTATCTAAATAAGCAAATTGAAGATTAATACCTGTAACAAGCCAGAAAACTATATTTCTTTCTAAGGTCAGAGATTAATACCTGAAACCAGCCAGGACAACTATCTCAACGATCGGTAAAAACAAGTTCCAGATTAATACCTGTAACAAGCCAAGACAACTATCTATGGACGACCGATTGTAGATTAATACCTGTAACAAGCCAGCGAAGCTATCTACATGAGAAGATTGAAGATTAATACCTGTAATAAGCTAGGAAAACTATCTTTCTTTCTAAGGTCAGAAATTAATACCTGAAATAAGAAAGGATAACTATCTACTCGACTAGCTGAAGCAACCCTACCCAGGTTCCTTCTCATACATTTCCAGATGAAGTTTTACAAGGACTCATCCTGAAGAAACCCTACCCAAGTTCCTTCTAATACATTTCCAGATGAAGTTTTACATAGACTCATCCTGAAGCAACCCGACCCAGGTTCCTTCTCATACATTTCCAGATAAAGTTTTACACAGACTCATCCTAAAGCAACTCTACCCCGATTCCTTCTCATACATTTCCATATGCAGTTTTACACGTACTCATCTTGAAGCAACCCTACCCAGGTTCCTTCTCATACATTTCCAGATGAAGTTTTACACAGACTCATCATGAAGCAACCCTACCCAAGTTCCTTATCATTTTCCAGATGACGTTTTACACTGACTCATCATGAAGCAACCCTGCCCAGGTTCCTTCTTATTTTCCAAATGAAGTTTTACACTGACTCATCCTGAAGCAACCCTACCCAGGTTCCTTCTCATACATTTCTAAATGAAGTTTTACATGGACTCATCATGAGGCAACCCTACCCAGGTTCCTTCTCATTTTCAGATGCAGTTTCACATGGACTCATCCTGAAGCAACCCTACCCAGGTTCCTTCTCATTTCTAGATGAAGTTTCATACAGACTCATCATGAAGCATCCCTACCCAGGCCTCCCTCTCATATATCTCCTAAAGAAGCCCTACACAGGCTCACCATAAAGCAATCTTACACAGATTCCTTCTAATACATTTCCAGACACGGCTTAACACGAGTTTGTTCCAGCATATCCTTCAGATTTAAATCAACCAAAGATTTATCCCGATATTTCCCCAAGATACAGTCAAACTCAGACTTGGTCTAATTTCTATCAATAATCACCTTTGGATGGCATCTATAAGCCCATCTCCGACAACTCTCCATCATCTCTCCAAATGACATCTTTAAGCCCATTCCCTACACAATCAACCACCACATCATCGAGTGCAAATTTCTGGGCACTCTAGTGTTCAATCATCTTCTACCTTCAAGCTATGAACGACAACATGCCAAACTCGCTTTTTCAGGTTTAATAAGATTGAACAGGGGCAGCTGTTGTACCCCAAAATTTTCCCTCTCATTTCTCAAGGCATTTCTCACAAGGATTCTCAAAAAATTCAAGCTTGCACAAGTACAATTGGATTTTCCAACATCAAGTTAAAGAGGAAACTGTAAAAAAGGGAAAAACAGATAAAAATGATTTTTTTTAAGAAACAACAAGTTTGCTTAGATTTCCCTTGTTTCATCTGGACAAATGGTTGCCTGCATGCCTTCTTCGATTGGACATTTGATGCCTACATTGGACAAGTTTCGATTGGACAAATGTTTGCCCGCATGCATGTTTCGATTGGATATTTGATGCCTGCATGCCTGTTTCAATTGGATAAGCTTCGATTGGACAAATAACTCCCTTTATGCTTGCTTCGAATTAACCTTCATGTCTGCTTCGAATCCACCTTCAGCATTGGCCTCCTGCATGAAGTACAAGGAAAGGGTCTCCTGCATGCTTGCCTACACAAGGAAATGGCTTCCCTTTATGCTAGCACCCACAAAGCAAGTGGCCTTCTGCATGCAAGCTTCGATTGAAGCAATGACTCCTTACATGTTTGCTTTGATTCACAAGGCAATGGCCCTTTACAGTGTTTGTTTCGATTCATGAAGCAAAGGTTTCTTTCCTGCTTGTTTCAAATCACAAGGCAGGAACTTCCCTCATGCATTGACTATTTTAATACTAGTTTCGAATGGACAATATCTCCCTTTGAAATAGCTTGCTTCGATTCCACCCTTGAAAATCTTCAAGACATATTTCTACATTTTGACACACAATTGTTGGCCCATTCGAAGGACCTGCAAGACATACCTGGATGTCCCATTCGAAGGACATGTTTGGTGGCCCATTCAAAGGACCTGCAAGACATACCTGGATGTCCCATTCAAAGGACATGTTTGGTGGCCCATTCGAAGGACCTGTAAGACATACCTGGATGTCCCATTCGAAGGACATATCTTGAGGATCCATTCAAGGGGCATACATTTTGCTCCTTCGAAGGATGCATAAAAAGGCCCATTCGAAAGACACTTTGATTGGAAACAAATATTGCTATCTGAAGAGGATTTTGGTCGAAGGTTGGACCTATGAGGTCAAATATTCAAAGATGCTTGCTGCAAGTCCAAGCCTGATGCACTGGCCATAACGCTCCAAAACTGCTGCACAACAGTCCTGCTATGCTGCTCCTGTATTTACACCAATTTGGCATACAAATACTGCCCCTCGAAAGCTACAAAAACAACATACCTAATTTGTTAAAATTCTTTTGTTTTCCCTCCTAAACCTCATCCAACTTCATCTATAAATAAGAGGCTCCATAACACATCTAGGGGGATGGACAACACATCCAGAGGCTTTTGGTAGCTGGAAAAAACTTTGATTATGTGAAAATCATTAAACACTTAACACATTATCAAACCTAGATTCAAAATACCACACCTTTGTTTCTGCCCCTTTCAAAACCAACACTAGAAACACAACACATGTTTCTTTTCCCTTTCGAATCCAGAACAACCCCACACTTTTTTTTTCTTTCGAATCCAGCTGAAGGAACACAACACTTGTTCTTCTCATTCAAATCCAGAAATAACAAATACAACCCCACTCTTCTTGACTTTCAAATCCAGTCAAAGGAACACCACACCTGTTTCTTTCCTTCGAATCCAGGAGCATCCAGGACAACAACTTAAGGTCCAACCCACACACCCCAGCTTCAATCAAGGTAAGTCACTATGACCTTAATTTTTTTGTTTCAAACATAACATGTAAATATAATTTGTTTGCTTTTCATTTTTCCCTTTTCATTTGTTTTCCTTGTCCAAATATATGGTAGAACAAACCTGTACAGACTCAAACAAAAAGAAAACAAAACAAGTTTATTGAATCGAAGCTTTAGGCTTCACCCCTGGCTGCTTCAAGTTGCAAGCAAAACAAAGAGTGTGGCCTTAGGCTTCGCCACACACTGATTTCCAGACCAATCGAAGGAAGCAGAAAATGACGTAATCGAAGGATACACCCACGTTGACTGCCAGGCCTCAATCGAAAGAAGGACAAAGGGCATGGTTGAAGGTTACTTGCTCACCCTAACATTCCTGCAATCGAAGAAAGAAGAAAGGAAGAATCGAAGGCTCCATCTCACGCTTGCTGCTAGGCCCAAATCGAAAGGAGTTAGAAAAGAAGAATCGAAGGGACGCTGCTGCCTGGATCGAAAAGCTCATTTTCCCTTATTTTATTTTGTTTTTCCTTTACATTTTTCTTTCTATTCAATATGGTTGTAATAGTGTAGGATATTTATTTTCTGTATTTTTATTGCTTTATACAAATGTTAGTAATTAGGATGTATGGCAAGATAAAACCAACAAGTAGATAACCCAAAATCGAAAGACTAAATGCATGCAATCAAACACACTTTTCACACATGCACCTCTAGGGAAATCCCACTTGTTGCCTCATAAAATAGTCATGTCCCTCGAATATGGGCGTTTTAGCAAAGACCCTCGATAAAAGATAGTAGTCCCTCGATGTCCCTCAATGTTGCCTTCGGTAAACAATCTAGTCCCTAACGAAATTGCTAAAACGTCTCATAGGTTGCCTTCTATGACTATACAAACGACCCACACCCGTCCCTTCACATCCAAGATGGGGCTTCTTACCAAATCAATGGCAAGATAGCAACATCTAAAGGAGGAGGAAAAAAACATTAGACCTTTTGAGTAGGTAGGATGCTCATAGTTGCTTGCTTGCTCATAACTAAAAAAAACATTTTCACACCAACACTTTCAATTGAAACATTTTCAAAAGACAAAGCTCTTTGTACGCATTCTTATAGATATGAGAATCATTACAAAGGCACTTTTCAAAATCACTTTCAAAAACATATTCCACAAACAAACACCTCTTTGAACTATTTTCAAAACCAACACTTTGTACGCATTCTTATAGAGACGAGAATCATTACAAAGACGTTTTCAAAATATTTTCAAACCCACATCACAAAGCACATTTTCAAACAAAGCAAGTGATCTAGCAAGAAAATAAGAGCCCGTAGATAACTACGGATGAAAAGGGTGCTAACACCTTCCCTTTTCATAACCTACCCCCGAACTCAAGAAAATATTTCTAAAGGTTTTTACTGTTCTTTTCACCCTTTCCTTATTGGATAGAAAAGTCGGTGGCAACTCTTGCTATCCGCAACAATTGCGATCAAACTCAAAACACCCAAGTCAGTTCTCCCACCGTATTACAGATACATTTCAAGATTTCCTTCTCTTGAATAATAGGGCTCATATTAAGTTCAAGTTTAGAGACAAAATATGAATTTTATATCTCTTCATTGGTTCCAGTGGTGTTCACTTCTTCAATGTGTCATGTAATGAGTTCCTTAGAATGTTCTATTTGAATTCTCTCAGAGAGACCTTTGTTGACTTGATAACTAACTGATTTAATGCTTGTGAACTCACACATTACCTCTCTTCCTACTTCATCAGCCCATACAGAAGATGTTCCAACATCTTATCTGACATCAACCTTCTTTTCAGTGATTGAATCATCAATCACCACACTTATGGATTCCATTAAAGCTTTAGTTATGGAGTTAAAAATTCTATAGGATTTCTTGTTTGAGGAGTAACTCGCAAATATCCCTTCATCACTTATGGGATCCATCTTACCATCTTGTTCTTTATTAGTCAAGATATAACATTTACTTTCAAAGACATGAAAGTGTTTGACTGTAGGCTTCCTTCCTTTCCATAAATCATAGAGAGTAGCTGAAGTACATCCTCTCAAAATGACCCTATTATGAATGTAACAAACAATATTTGTGGCTTCAATCCAAAAATGATATGGAAAATGCTTGGAATGAAGCATTACTCTGGCTGATTCTTGTATAGATCTGGTCTTTTACTCAACAAATCCATTTTGCTGGGAAGTGATGGAAAAAGAAAATTTATGGCTGATACCTTCAGAAGTACAAAATTCAGAGAATTTTTCATTCTCAAACTCCTTGTCATGTTCACTTCTAATCTTGACAATCACACTATCCTGCTCCTTTAAATTTTTTTGACATATATCTTTAAAGACTTCAAATGTGTCTAATTTTTCTCTAAGAAAGTTCACCCAAGTAAACCCTGAAAAGTCATCTATAGCCAAATAGACATACCTCTTTCCTCCTAATATTTCTACCTTCATTGGCCCCATTAAATCCATGTGAAGAACTTCTAGCACTTTGGAAGTAGTCTGATATTGTAACATTGGGTATGACATCTTGGTTTGCTTCCTAATCTCACACTCACCACAAACTATCCTTTCCTCAACCTTGAGTTCTTGAATTCCTTTAGCAACTCCTTCAGATATGATTTCCTTCATTATTTTGAGATGAATGTGTCCAAGCTTCTGGTGCCATAGCTTCACTTCATCTTCCTTGGTTATTAAACATGTGGAAAAGTAAGCAGTTATTTGAGGTTCCCAGAGATGACAGTTGTCTTTAGACCTTGTACCCCTCATCAAAAACTAATGATGATAAGATTATGTTAGAGGATAATAACATATCTAGAGAGGGGGGGGGGGTGAATAGATACATAATAAAATTCCAGAAAATTCTAATTTTGAAAAATTAGTTTTCTAAGAGTTTGAGCAGAAGTGCTTTTTTAAAATAAGTCATTCTTACGAACATTATTAGAAACTCAGATATGCAAACTTAAGAACAAAAAGATTATGGAATAAGAATTACAGTTGAATTAATACACTTGAATCACTTTACAACTTATTTAACGTTTATAGCAATTTACTAGTAAAGCTATTTCCAATGGAAATATTCAAAAGAATAAACAAAATCAATTTGTCAAATACTTGGTGTGCATGTGAATTTTAAGAATTTCCTTTAAGTTGTGTTGATAGACAAAAGCACTGATAATCGAAAGTTATTATAAGAAATATCAACACTTGATATAAATAAAAAACAGTCCAGAAAATTTCCAACAATTCAATTGATAACACAATGCTATTTGACAAACTAATTGATGAATATTAAAGCAAGTAAAAGTAATAAGAAAAGATACACGAGGAATTCCAATGGAATTAGGATAATTCTTACTATGTAAAAAAGTTGATACAAGAGAAGTGTTCAAGAGCAACTTCATAAACCCAATGCTTGTTGTTAATTCAACCCGTTCTCTGTAACACCCCAATTCTACTTGACAATTAATATAAAGATCAAAGTTATAAAAATTCGACAACCGAATAAGGATGCTACAATTTCAACTTAAAACAACGACATTCATTACAGATACATAACACACTAAACTGGAATGAACCAACAACAACATAATATTAATCCTTTAAAACCAACAACTTTCACAACTACGCAGCAGAATTAAATTTTCAACTTAAAAGAATATATCATATTTGTCCAACTAAAAAACTTCAAACAATAAGTATTTAACAAACAACAACTTAAAGTTCAATCAATTGAATTAATAACAATAAAATAACAAGCATCCATCCCCCCGAGTGTTACGTATCAGAGCAATGACACAAACTCAAACTACTGAAGGTAAGCCACCTTCACTCTGGATTACCTGCATGTTACCAACATCGGGGTAACATTCAAACAAAAGGGGTGAGATATCGAACAATATAATCAGATGTATGATAATATTACATTAGAATTAGTCTATGCCAAATCACCACTTCACAACTTTAAACAACGTCAATCATAACGAAAACATCAACGAAACATAATAAATAATTTACCAACACAACAACTCATTATGCAACGTGAAATGAAACTTGTTACTATACACATGCATGTGGTACCAGCGGAGCAGAACTCCCAACTTAAAAATGGAGCAGAACACCCAACTTAAAAACGGAGCAGAACTCCCAACTTAGAAATTGTCAATTAATAGAGGCATCAACAAGGCATAAGCCTTCAACTTAATATTTTGTCAATCCAGACCAACTTAACGAGCATCAGCTCCGACTTGATATGTGATGTCTGCGACACAACATGATTGTAACAACAACATCAACAACATAACAATGTTGGCATAAGCCTACAACTTAATAATAATTCAACACTGGCCATAGGCCTACAACTTGATATTTCAACAAAAATAATTAACGTAACATTGGCATAAGCCTACAACTTAGTACGTCACAATAACAATAACATGTCAACAATAGTAATCCGACAACAACATTAATAAGAAAACAACATTGGTCATAAGCCTAACAATTTAATACCATCTACAATTCATATTTTTCAGCAAAGTATTTAACACACTGTATCGACTAAAATGTACAACAATTGTTTCGTATAGTTATTCGAGCAAATAGAATAAATCCTGCTAATTACTTATCGGCTAAAAATCTATTATTTCTACTTTATACTAATATTCCTTATTAGTTTTCTGACAACTTAATACTACACTGCTATTCAATTCTGCTATATACATATACCAACTCCATTAAATTAACTCTACTATAATTAATTCTCTATTATTTACTGCTACTAAAACAACTCTACTAATTATTAATTTTCTGCTAACAACTACTAACTCTGCTACTCATTAATGTTACATGTTGTACTTATGCTAATTCATCAATTTATCACTTATATTATTAATAAATAACCTATAATGTTATCCATCCTTTTCTAACCCTGATATGCCTTTTTCGATAACAAACTACTAAGTAACAGAAACACAATACAGTCCCAGAACAATTAAAAGAAATATTGGGTAAGGGATTCGTGCCCCTCGGCATGCAAACCGTGCCCCTCGGCACAGAACATGGTGTCGGTCGGCACCCTTAATCAACATACATGTGCCGCTCGACACATGTCTATAATTCCAGTTGCAGTTCTGCAACTACGTCCAAACTTTCATGCGATCAGTAATTCCTTTCCTCCCCATGATCTCAGACCAACACAACAATTATACTCACATTAATATATACAAATTTCCAACACTCGATTCATCAATTGAATCACTACAACATTAGCACAATTATCACAGATGCCAAACAACAATTTATTCATACAACCATCACATACAGTAACAATTTCGCACAACCCAATTCCCACGTAACATGCATCATATACCCAATTATAGAGTCAGAACCCCACCCTTATCTTGGATTGAAGTTTGCTCTACAATTTTCCGATCAAATCCTGCTTTACCTCTTTTCCCCTTCTCTATAACTTCTACGCTCTTTTTCTCTCTTCCAACCCTTATTCTTCTTCTCTACAAAAACCTATTTTTCCTAACTGTCAATCTAATTTCTATTATTATAACCAAACTTAATAATAATAGTATTTCTATTGGGCCTAATTCTCACACCCCCTCCTTTACTACATACAACCACTTAAACAAGCCCAATAATTAATCTTATATCAGTTTAATATATTACTAATATTAATAAACTAATTAACCAACAAATAATTCAACTAATAACAACTTAGCAACTTATCACAACATATCACAATTCCAACAATTTCAACAAATAATTCGAAAATACTTCGGAAATATTTAATTAAATAATTAATAAAATATCGGGTGTTACATTCTCCTTTTTTGATCTTGAGAAAGACCAAGACACAATAGATGCAAATTGGCTATCTGGATCTTGCTACTCATTTACCTACTGTATCTTCAAAGCTTTCACACATCGTCAATTTCAACTATTGCAACACAAGACCTCAATTGTAATTCACCGTTCTCTCGCTACTTTCTTTGCATTCTTTATCTCTAAAAAATCCCTTGCATTCTTTATCTCCAAAGGAATTCACTTGGCCGCAATTATCTATTGAATGTCTTTCACGAAAACCCCCAAATCAATCAATGATCTTGGAGGATAAATCCACAGTTTTTCTGGATGAAGACTCCTACAAATCTCAACCCAATATCTTCGGCTACACAAGAACCTAATCAGACGTTATCAAACCTCGTCTAGATGGCACCCCAACAAAAGACCATTACAGTGGAATGTTAGCGTGTATGCATAGGTTAGAGGTTGAAGATGAAGAGAAAATGTAGGCTAATTTTATGGTATCATCAAGTTATGAATGATGTATTTAGAGTTTTGGAAATTTAGGGAAAAGGGACATATTCAGAATTAAAAAGATTTACAAAATTGACCAAAACAATCAACATGCGTCGACCTATATATCGTATGTGTCGACATATATGTTAAGTTTAAGCTTTATGTGTCAACCTAAAAGAAGGTATGTGTCAACCGAAACAAGTCAGAGGCTACATGCTTTAAAACAACCATAAATGTGTCTACCTATAAATCATATGTGTCAACATATAAAATAAGAATTTTTGCAATTTCAGAAATGCTTCAGTATCTGTCAATCTATGTAATGCATGTGTCAACCTGAGCCTTCCAAAGGCTATAGGCTTCAAACCAGAGTTACACGTGTCGATCTGAAAAACGGATGTGTCGACACATGCAATAAAAAATTATGCAGAAACTTGTTTTTAATGACTTGGATCAATTTAAAAATGATTTTTAATGAATCCTAAGACCACTAATGCATAGGAGTTCCATAAGACATAGAGATACCGTCCAATGTACAGAAGTTCTAGCTTTCCCCAATTTTGACATCATGCAAAAGATCTAATGAGGAAGTTGTACTCACATAATCTCCCTTTTTGATGATGGAACAACTTGTGACGATGCATTTCTTGTACTTATTGAAGATTCCCCCTGACTTTGTGCTTCCCAACTTCGTCTCGCACATGCTTCTCCCACTTTGAAAACATCAAAAAGAAAGATAACAAACCGTGAGAAGTATCATAGTTCCATAACAATACATATATATCACTCAGAGGCTATTTTGCATAAAAGAGCAATAATCACATATCCCCATATATATATATATATATATATATATATATATATATATATATATATATATATATATATATATATATATATATATATATATATATATATATATATATATATATATATATGTGTGTGTGTGTGTGTGTGTGTGTGTGTAATTATTCAAAATTTTAAATAACCGACAAAAAAAATTACAATAAATATAATGCAATGCATAAAGAATAAACAAGTAGAAAATAGAAAATATGTCAAGTTTCTTTTACAACATCACAATCAAGTAACGCATCATAGTGGTACTCCCTATGCCGCACACGCATGTGCGTAGCATAGTGACAAGAATATGTCGCTACTAAAACCAAAATAAAGAAGTTTGTCATACCATGTAGCCAAAAAAACAAGAAACATATATCACAAATATCATGCATAGACATATCTTAAGCACTAGTTCAAGAAATCAAGAATAAACAAAAATACACGCTTCCAAAACAAGAATAAACTTATACAAATGTGAAAGAATTAATACATGAAGTTATTATAAGCATATAGAATGAGAACACACAATGGTTATTAATCAGAAAATTTTGGAAAAGAATAATCATGGTTTTCATCATTTGAAAGAATATCAGGCATTTTAGGAAACCAACACGTAATCATGCATTAAGGAAAATCTTACTTTCAAGGAGAAATTAAAACAATATTACCTTACTCTTGATGAAATAGAAGTTCCACTCACATGATGTAAAATAATCAAACAAAATGTTAGAGTGAAAATATAGAGTGCAAGCAATATGATAGAATTAAGCAATATTAGAGATATCAATGATCCCCAATTCCCCACGCATGCTGATAAAAGGTCCGGTTGTGAGAGGTTTATTGAAAATATCAACAAGTTTATTGTTACTGTCAACATGCTCAAACACAACATCCCCTTTTTCAACATGATCGCGAAGAAAGTGGTAACGTACCTCAATATGTTTAGTGCGAAAATGTAGTACATGATTTTTTGGTTAGATTAATGGCACTAGTGTTGTCGCACATGATAGGAATACACAAAATTTTAATACTAGATTCGAGTAGTTATTGCTTAAGCCATAAAATTTAAGCACAATAACTATTGGCTGCTACGCATTCCGCCTCGCCCGTTGACAAAGCAACATAAACTTGCTTTTTACTATGCCAACTAATCAAGGATTTTGAACAAAATGTGACAAGTTCCACTAGTACTTTTCCTATCCAATTTGCAACTGAAAAAATAGGAATCGAAATATCCAACTAAGCTACAATCGTTTCCCTTAGAATACCAAAGCCCAAACTTATAAGTACCAAAAAGGTATCTAAGAATGCGCTTAACCGCTTGTAAGTGTGATTCCTTAGGAACGAATTGATATCATGCACACATACAAACACTAAACATAATATCGGGCCTAGATGCAATAAGATAAAGAAGAGAGCCAATCATACCTCTATACCTTTTAACCTCAACATCCTTACCCTTTTCATCTCTATCCAAGTTACCATTTGTTGCCATAGGTATGTCAATTTCCTTTGCACCTTCCATTCCGAATTTTTTAAGTAATTTGAGACAATACTTGGTTTGAAACACAAATATTCCTTCATCGAGTTACTTAATTTGTAGTTCGAGAAATTAGTTAACCTCTCCCATTAGACTCATTTCAAACTCTCCCTCTTTTGTGATATCACTAATAGTTTTGTCAATAGGATTATCCTTCGAGGTTCTCCATTCCAATGGAAGACCATCATCATCTTTTTTATTTTCATCTTCATTATTTTCTTGGTTGTCATCTTTCTCCTTCTCAATTTTCACTGTTTTAGGTTGATCAACTTCTTTGTCGGTGTCTTTGAGTATGTCTTCAATAGATGCACCTACACCATGAAGAGAAATACCTTTCCCATCACTATTTGGGCAAGTCTCATCAAAAGTAACATGAACCGACTCTTCAGCAATAAGTAATATTTTGTTATAAACTCTATATGCTTTACTAGATTGTGAGTATCCAAGAAAGATACATTCGTCGACTTTAGCGTCAAATTTCCCAAGGTTATCTTTTTCATTATTTAAAACAAAATATTTACATCCAAAGATATGAAGATGCGATACATTTGGTTTTCTACCTTTTAGAAGTTCATAAGGTGTTATGTTAAGTATAGAACAAATAAGAATCCTATTCAAGACATGACACGTCGTGCTAATGGCATGGGCCCAAAAATATTTTGGTGGACCATAATTATTGAGCCTTGTTCTTACCAACTCTGCTAAAACACGATTTTGCGTTCCACAACACCATTTTGTTGTGGAGTTCTAGGAGCTGAAAAGTTATGTTCAATACCTAATTTATCACAATATTATTCAAAGAGGTGGTTTTCAAATTCACTTCCATGATCGCTTCGAATGGAAACTATTTTAGAATTCAATTTATTTTGAGATAGCTTGGCAAAACGTGTGAAAGACGAGAATGTTTCATCTTTGCTACGTAAGAAAATAGTCCAACAAAATCTTGAGTATTCGTCTATAGTAACAAGACCATGGTAATTACCACCTATGCTTTTGGTCTGTGAAGGTCCAAATAAATCCATGTGAAGAAGCTCAAGAGGTCTCGAAGTTGAAACAACATTTTTAGGTTTAAAAGAAACTCTTGTTTGCTTTACCCTTTTGACATGCATCACATATGTGATATTTTGAAAATTTTATTTTAGGTAGACCTATTACTAAATATTTTTTAACTATTTTATTAAGTAGATCAAAGTTGACATGTGCCAAATGTCTATGCCAAAGCCAAGAGTATTCATTCATGGTGACAAGACATTTGGAATTATTTAAGGACACTTCTCTTAATTCTAGCATATAGATTCTATTAACCCTCACACCATTAAACATACAATCCTTCTTTTCATTATATTCTATTTTGCAACAATCTTTGACAAAAGTTACCTTATACCCATTGTCACACAATTGGCTATTGCTAAGAAGGCTATGTCTAAGGCCTTCAACTAACATAATATTTGAGATAGTAATATTTGAGGGATTACCTATACTACCTTTTCTCAGTATTGCACCATTATTGTGATCACCATAGGATACAAATCATTTCTTCTTTTCCATAAAGTCAGAGAATAGAGAGATATCTCCCGTCATGTGTCTTGAACATCCACTATCAAGAATCCATTTTCCCGTCATAGCATCAAGACACTCAACCTACATAATCAAACAAAAGTGGTAGGTACCCAATTCTCACTAGGTCCTTAGGAGTGAGTTAAATAATTGTTGCATTTGGGAAACCATTAGAAATTTCCTTTAGGAACTAGAAAACATCTAAATTTTCATTTTTCAATAGTGTGGCCTTTCTTGCAACAATAGTGACAAAATAATTCATGATGAATTTTACATTTTCTATTTGACTCCTTCTTAATCAAATTATAATTTTTATGAGGCTTTTCAATCTTTGAAGAATTAATAGCAAAAACACCTTGAGGTTGTGATGCCTTATCCTTTTTGGCTTTAAGAGTACTCACTTATTTTTTTCCAAATTTGACAGGTTTTACAACCGAACCGACTAGGTTCCCAATCCTCATCTTTATGTTTTTGACGATCCATAATGGAACAGTTTAATGCTTCAAATTGTTTATTTGTTTCTTCAACCTTTGCTTCCAAGTTTGTAATTTTTTTTCATTGTAAGCAAGTTTCTTAGAAGCATATAATGATTCTTTTTGTATATTATTAAAAGTAATTTTCAACTCTATAAAGGACAACTTATCAATATTATCATATTTAAAATGACTTACACTCTTTTTCTTATCTTGATGTTGATTTTACATGAAACAATAGTTTTCTTCTTCATCGCTATCACTTAAGATTTCATTACTTGAGGCATCACTATCACTATCCCAAGCAACGTAGGCCTTTCTATAAATCTTAGAGTTATTTCTTTGACCCTTTCCTTTCTTATTAGCAAGAGATGGACACTCCGGTCTATAATGACCCGACTTTCCACATTCATAGAATATACCTTTTACCTTATACTTTTTTGTTGTCTTCATCTTTAGAGGATGTGAATTGTATTCTAAACTTCACAAGATTATTGTTGGAGTGTTTGACACTATTCTTTCAAATGTATTAGTTGTATTTCCTTACAAATAATCCTATTTGTTCATCATCATAATTTTCTTCATCACTAGAATCAATATCATTAGTGAGCTCCTCCTTTGAGGACTTTGAACTTAAAGCCTTGAGAGCTTTAGACTTCAATACTTCCTCCTTAACGACTCCTTTTCCCTTTTTCTTTTTCTCAAGTTTCTTTTCATGTTTTTCCAAGCAATTGAGTTCTTGCTCGTGTTCTTCAAACTTTCCAAACAAGGTGATGAAATCAAGTGTTACAAGATTATTAGCTTCCTTGATCACGATGACCTTTGGTTTCCAATTCCTAGTAAGACATCTCAAAACCTTGTTAGTAGCAATGAAATTGGAAATAGGATTACCTAGTAAATTTAAACGATTAGTAAGATGCGAGAAACACTTTTGCATTTGAGCAATGGTTTCACCATGCTTCATACAAACGAGCTCAAACTCTTGATTAAGTGTATTAATACTAGCTTGTTTGACCTTATTATTTACCTTATAGGTAACTTGTAGAGCATACCTGTTGTACCCAAAAAATTTCCCTCCCTTTTCTTCAAGACATTACCGTAGGGTTCTCAAATGCTCAATGTTGCTCAAGAATTGATGAGACAAATTCTCCTCCTAAGCAATGGACTTACAACCAGGGTTTCACTTTTCTCAAGGAAGATTTGGTTTCTAAGGTCTCAAGTGGATTTCATAGTTTATTATATGTCTTCAAGAATGCTCATACCAAGTTTCATGCCTTGCATCACAAGTTTGCTCAGTCAATTGCTCAGATGATTGAAAATCAACTATATTGGACAAAAAGACAACTCTGGTCAACATACAGTCAAAATTAAATATTTTTAGTCAACATCAAGATTTTGAGGTTATATTCATAATTTGATCAAGGTTTAATCATGATTCATTAAGAAAACTCTTAAATCATCAAAAGTCAAAAGTTGCCAAATTAGGGTTTCCTTAAAGAGAAGTCAACTGAACTTTGACCAACCATAACATTCACATGCTTCATCATATATTCATCAACCAAAGCTCATTCATAAGGAAATTCAATTCTCTACAACTTTGTCTCTCTAAGCTCAAGTCCAAGAAATGCTTCATTTGAGAGATATGGGCCAATACATTATAGGGCATTTCAAAAGTCAACAAAAAGACACGTTTTGTCAAGGAAATTTATATCAAGATAAATCTTCAAATTGAAATATGGTAAACATAGAGATTGTAGATGACATCTTGATATTTCCAAAAAGTCAAAGATCACCTCCAAATGATAAAAATTGAGAGAGTTATGGCTAGTGCAAGTTTGGAAATTTTGAACAAAAGCATGAAACCAAAAGTGACCAAACTTAAATTTTTTGGGCTAGTGGGCTGATGTTTTGAGGCCCATGCGTGATATATGCCTCATTGTGAACCTCAAGACTTATTCATACACCCTGTGGACATTTTATTCTATTTATTTTTATTTTTATTTAAAAGTCAAAATTAAATAAAATAAAACAAAGGCTTCTTACAAGTCCAAGCCCATATCTTATTTGACCTAAACTCAAGCTATATATTCACTTCAATTCATACATGAAAGGGGACGAAAACCTTATGCAAGAGATAACTTCCAAAACTCTCAAAATCATTCAAACTAGGTCAACTTGAAACCCTAGCTTGCAGCCACTCTTGAGGCCTACTAACCCTTCCATTCACTTCCAGGAACGCAAAAGGGTAAGGTTGGATCGATTGCCGTGATCAAAAGGGCATAAAAACGTATATACATGTCGCGTAGGTTTTGATATTGCATGAATTGCATACATTTGTTTTCCTTGCATTTTAATATGTACTAACTCACTTAACGTATTCCTGAGGTTCAATAATGCAAGAAAGACCTATTGTGAGAGCCCCATGATAGCTGAATAATGCATAGCCATGTTCATGTCGATTTAATATATTTATGTTGTAGCTCCTAAACCATTGCAACTCATCCCAAACTAATCATTCCATTAGATTCGCAAGCCTTGATTTAGGGGGGTAGGGTCCCCGTGATTGCTAATATTTGTTTGTTTTGCATGAACGTAAAAGGAAGCTACTGGAGAAGACGACCAGAGCTAGGGCTTTGACGCCTCTCTGGTCATGCAATGTGGTTTTATATTATATATGTTTCATTTTAGTTTAAACAATGGATGTATCACCACCCCAGTGGTTAAACATGCATGCTAAAGACACTATAATGCCAAGGTGTGGGTTCGATCCCAACCTTTTGGCATTTTGAGTTTTTTTTCTCATAATTTTACATGTTTTGCAGGATAATAATAAAACACGTTGATTCTTCTTCCTTATCACAAGCGCACGTGGCACAGTGGTGGACCGATTGGACATGAATGCTAAGGGCATGGGTTCAACACCCACCCCTAGAAATTTTATGGGTTTTGCTCTATTTTTCTTATTCTTTCTTCTTTTCCCTTGAAATAAACCCTAGTTTTCTTTGAAAACCTTTTTTTTCCTAAAACCATAATCAAATTAGTTTTTTAGGTTGTTAGTTTAATTAATCACTTTGTTTAAATTAAAATCAAATTAGGTTTTTAGGTTTTTTATTTAATTAATCAATTTCTTTTTTTTAATTAAAATTAATTAGGTTTTTAGTGTTAATCATCATTAAAACCTTTTTATTAAAAATCACCAAAAACACGTCGCTTTCCTTATTCCTATTTTTACATTTTTATGTAGCTTCTTCTTCTCTCACTTTTTCCAATTATGTAATTGTTTCCCGGTTTGTAATTGTAATTAGGGTTACTTTCCACATTTCTCTTATGTAACTACCCCAGAGCATTGTAATAGTCTAGGGTTTTCTTTCCGCATTTACTTTTCGCATATTTACTGCTTTTCTAATTTACTATACTATTGTTAGTAATTAGGTCTTGTATGGAAAGATTAAAAACAAATGATAGCTAACCCTAACTACACGACTTAAATAACTGAATCACAACACACCTTGCACACTCGCACCTCTAAGGTAACCTCCCGTGTTGCCTTGGAAAAATTCATGTCTCTCGAACATAGGGATGCTTTAGTAAAGTCCCTCGAAAAAAAAGATCATAGTCCCTCGATGACCCTTCGATGTCGCCTTTGATAAATGATCTAGTCCCTTAACAAAAAACTACTAAAGCGCCCCCTGCGAGTTACCTTCAATGACTGTACGATGACCTGCGCCTGTCTCTTTACATCCAACAATAGGGCTTCCTACTAACCAATTGTAGGATAACAATATCTAAAGAAGAAGGAAAGTACAAGAAAGACCTTGAGTAGGTAGACTACTGTTAATCGCTTGCTCACAAAAAAACAAAACATTTTTCACACACACACTTTTAATAAATATTTTCAAACAAACACTTTGTACGCATTCTCGAGGACATATACAAGAATCATTACAGAGTTTCCTCGCAATTGCCATCTTTTCAAAATATTTTTCAAAAACACATTCACAAAGTAATTTTCAAAGTGAGCTAGCGATAAAGAGCCCGTAGATAACTACAGATGAAAAGGGTGCTAACACCTTCCCTTTTCATAACCTGCCCCCAAACTCAAAATTGAAAAAAAGATCTTTCCTGTTCTTTTCACCCTTTCCTTATTGGATAAAATAAAAGTCATTGGTGACTCTTGCTATCCTTGACATTTGCAATAAAACGTAAAACCAAGTCAGTTCTCCCACCGTATTACAGAACTGACGACTCTTCTGGGGAACAACTAAAAAAAAGGAGGAGTTACCTTAGAGATAGATCATTTTATCTGCTTTGTTTGAATTGTTTGCTTTACATTTAAGGGTTGCTCTGGTTTTACTTTCTTGCAAAGATCCTATACCCAGATCTGGGGGTACCCTTAGGTAAGTAGCTATATATCATGGAAACTGTACGACGTAGACCGATATGGTTGAAGTGATGGATATATTAGTGCGACACTTTGGTTTGTATTGGTGTCCCTTGAGTCAGTCAAGGAGAATACTAGGTTGCCGCATGGTGTCATAAGCACTAACTGACCTTTAGAACCTTAATTGACCCAACTTAGCCATTAGAAGGTAGTGAGATGGCCAACTTTGATACTCGATGCTACACTAATTGAGATTAGACTCTCGGGCTATTTTGATGGAAAGTCAGTTGCACTGCTGAAACAATGCCTGCGAGAAAGATCGATGATATGAGACTCCTAGAAATCGGTTACTATTCTTAGGACATGTTGAGCCAACTAAACTTAAAGAGGGTACTTACCTACGAACCCCATGCAATCCTTAAACCTAAGGCTCTTGCGTGCTTTTTTTGTGTTTGTTATCTGTTCAAACATGACATCATACCATAGCATTTTCAGTAATCATTTCAAGGATCTCAAGGGCCTATGATGCAGGCTTATCATGAACCAAATGTCTAGCAAGAGGCAAGGGGATTTATTTTCCGCTAACCAAATGCCATCAAAGATCAAAGTACTTTCGCTTGAGTCAAAGGCTAGGACCCACTCAACATGGTGAGCTTGATTCTCATAGAAGGACGTTCAATCACGCAAAGTTCTTCCATCAAAGCTGCAACCAGACTCAACTTGTAACATTTCCTTTTGTTTATCCCACGAGATCCTTGAAAACATTGCATACACATATCATGCATGTCATTACATAAAATGTATTTCCCAAGACATGTTTTCTCATCTTCTTGCTATTTATTTCAGTAAGAAGATATATCTCGAACAAACTGTGAAATATCTTCAAGCTCAGAACACCCAATTCCAAGAGACGCTCCTGAACTTAGCCAAGGGGCAGAAAGAGCTGATGGCGCTCATCTCCAAGAAGAAAAAGACTAGGAAACCGGCTGGTATCCTCAAGATGGGGAGAAGATTCAAAAGTCCCGCCAAACAGGTTCAAGCTTCTGATATCCCATCAGATGAAGATGACAATCAAGAAGAATATGACCGAAGTATCAAAGCTGAGGGGGGAAGCAACCTTGGTTCTGGTAAAATTCCTAATGAAGAAGATTATTCTGATGAGCAGTATCCTCCGGATGATGATAGATACAAACAACTAGAAGATCTTTTGAATACCATGGAAATCCTGAAAGTGCCTGGGTTAGATTTTGAAGAGCTGAGATTAGTCTCGGGTGTTGTCATCCCTCACAAGTTCAAGGTCCCTACTTTTTCCAAATATGATGGTGTTTCTTTTCCTAAGCTTCATCTGAGGTCTTATGTCCAGAAGATCCAACCCCATACTGTTGACATAAAATTATGGGTTCACTTCTTTCAAGAGAGCTTATCTGGGACATAACTGGAATGGTTCTATCAGCTAGAAGGAACCAATATACATACTTGGGAAGACCCGGTTGCTTCTTTTTACAAGCAATATCAATATAATGCTGACCTTACACCAACTTGTGTGCAACTACAAAGTATGACTATGGGCTCTGTTGTACCCCAATTTTTCCCCTAAGATCCCTTCATCGTTACCATATTGATTCAATCACAACAAGGTCACATTAGGGCTTTTGGTTCTCCTCCCTACCTTTAGCTTTGCTCTTTGAGGAATCACCAAGCACGTTGACTTGTTTTCTTTTGTGGTCATGAATATTTTGTCTTGATTTTTCCTTTTAATTAATAAAATACAATGTTGGTTTGTCTTACTTGTTACTAATGTAGGTAAAGGCAATGAGATTTAGCAAGTTTCTCCATGGGTTCATGAGTTTATTTCCACGCCCTAAGAAATAAAGCTTTACAAGTTCAAACCTCGCCATTGGATTTGTTTTGGAAGAAATGGCATGGCAAGGATATTTTGGTTCATCAAATTTCAAGGTTATCAAATTTGATTCAAAAGTACAAGGGGTTGATTGAAGAAGTTGTCATGCTTGGACAAGGCTTTGTTCCCATTGGTCACAAGTGCATATTTCTCTCAATTATCAAGATATGGAAGTGGTTTTGGTGGCTATGAATTCTAATTTTATTCCTCAATAACTTATATTTACAAAGCATTTGTGTTGGTACAAGAAGTTTGTTCAAAATCTTCAAAGTTCCTCAAAGCATTTTCTTGATCTAGGAGCTAAGGTTTTGAACTTCAAAGAAGCATATCTTGCTCATATTTTGGTATTTTTGGGTGATTCTAAATACATCCTTATCTTTAAAGGGTTATCAACAAATCACTTCAAAAACTTCAAGGAGTTTTCATGTGGAAGAAACTTGATGATGAAGAAAGATTACAAGTCCTCTAGATGAACCCCCAATTTGTCATGTGTGACTTCAAATGATCATAACTTGGTCAATTTTTATCAACTTGAGCCCTTTATTTTTCCACATTTATCTTGAGGATGTGAAGTTTATGCCTTCTTTTATGTTCAAAGTGAGAAAATGGATGGAAGATGCCCTAAGGATACAAAAGATTATAGGTCATTTCTTGATTTTTTTCCAACTTCAACAATTCATAACTCTCTCAATTTTAGGAGATTATGAATGATTCAAGTTTCAAAATGTCATTCAAGAGGTCTATTTCATGCCATCATTTTTGGTCAAGAGCAAATTCCAAGTGGAAGGCCATGTTTGGATGCAAAACATTATAGGTCACTTTTGAAGAAAAACATGAAATATTTTTAAGTATGGAAAGTCAACTTCTTTTTCCTAACTTTGACTCAATGCAACTTTCAGATCAAGCATCCATTTGATTCCATTCTTTTTCCATTTCAAAGATTGTAACATCATCTTTCTAAAGCATCAAGAATCATGCCATAAGACCCCTTGAGCTGAGAATGCCATTGATTTGAACTTGGTAACATGGAACTGAAGTTTCTTCAAAAGTCAGAATTTGAAATCATTGGTTTAGCTTCTAAACACTTTGTTTCTGTGCTTTTTACCTCTAAACATGTTTAGTGAACTTCCAGAAGTGATTAGCACAACAAAACGCGTGTTTTGGATGAGTTTTGATCAAATTAGAAGTCACACTTTTCTTGTTTGCAACTTCACACGATTTCCCTCCAAACTTGATCATTTCACACGCTTGGACATTCCATTTGATTCCCTATAAATAGAGGGTCATCCCCCATTCATTTCCCAAGCTTGGATATCCAGAATCACCTTTCAAAACTTGTTCCGTAACTCAAAATTCTGCAACTTCAAAATCTGTTTTCAAGCCTTTTTCAATCCAATTTTTCTATCAATTTACCTTCCTTGATCTTCCCTGAAGCTAACCATATAATTACATTCAAGAATCATGCCCTATATTGCTCCATAGAAGTCCAGTTTCAGAGCTCTGCAACTCAACTTCAATAGGTAGATTTCTTCATCAATTCTTCAAAACTTTGATATCATTGTGATGCTCTCATTGCCTTGGCTCTAGTTGCAACACTTAATTTTATCTGGAAACTTGTTTTGACCATGAAATTTCAAATCCCTTTTCAAAACTTTCTTTCTAAATTGCTTGAGCTACAGTTTATATAAATTTATCGCGAAGGTGTGGTTGTCTTCGTCTTGAAGAGACGAAGCGAATGTCATAGGTCTCGTGCTCTAATTTTACAGATTGAGCAACCCGGTTTTGTGACTGCCTGGAGGTTGAAGATGACCAACGTGTCATCCTTCAACCAATGAAACAGCGCCATTTGGATTTTTTTGAATTTCTGATTTACATTTGATTCAATGCTTTATTCACTAATGACCATGATATGCACAACGCGCCAGATCCCTTGGATTTGATTACTAACGCGTTTTGACTCTCATCCAATGGTCCACATATTTTTGACTTTATTTTTATTTTCTAATTTTTATATTTAATTGTTTTAAATTTCAAAAAATCATAGAAAATTCATTTTTAGTCAAAAAAAACTGAAAAAATTATGAAAAATATTTTTGATTTTTCTCTTTTTGATTTTTATTTTTTCACAATTTTATTTTGTGTTTTGATATTTTTTATAAATTTCCACTTTATTTGAATTGTTTTAAATGTTTAAAAATACTTTTATGCATTTTTAAATTTAGGAAAAAGTATGGAATAATTCATTGATATTGTGACAAATATTGGTGATCTCATTTATTTTTTATTTCTGACTTTGTTATCTTTTATCATTTTTGGTTTATTTTACTCATTTCTTTTAATTTTAAATATAGTTTCTAACTTTAAAAAATTACCAAAATTTTTATAAAATTATTTTACTTTATTTCTGATTTTTTCTATGGTCTTACTTTTTATTTCTTGATTAATTTGAATGTAGTTGATATTTTTCTCTTTTATTTCTATTTTAAAACATTTTTAAAACCTTTTTAATGAATATATTAAATACAATATTATTTTGTGATTATTTTCTGGCTGATCTTGGATTGAATTTTTGGTCATGAACTTTGTTAACATCATTGGATCCATGGTGTTGAGTCTAACTCCACAAAAATGGATGAATAATTTTAATAATAGTTGGATTTAAATTTAATTCAAATGTGGTTTGTATATTCTCTCCCACCCCTATTCATCGTGTCCCTTTCTCATTGCACTAAGTGTTATTAGAGCATGATCTCGATATCATGTCTCAAAATAAATGGTGCATAGATTTCTATTGACCAGCCTCAAAATAGTGCAACTTCTATATAAGTCCACTTACAATTGCTTAACATAGCGCTAAATTTTGTCCCGGTTCGAATAAATGATCATTCGTGGCCCAAACCTATGTTTGCAAGCCCAAGCATGTTAACTTGATCTCTTTGATCCAATAACCTTGAGATTCATTGTGTGGAGGCTTTACTTCTACCAATCCTCTAATGGATCTACAACACTTTTGGTCAGTGCGGATCACTTAAATATCGTTGATCATTAAATGGTACTTTTGAGGATTCCAAATGGATGATATACTTGACAAAAAGCAAATCCAACTTGTTGTGTGGAGGCTTTGGTTCTACCAATCCTCTAATAAGTTCCAAATGCAAGTTTCAAGATGGTAATCCAACTAACCACTAATTATTAAATTGTTTTTACTTTATACCCTTTTATTTTTTATGCTTTATGTACCATTTACTTTAAGCATTACACTTCATGTCATTTTTATTTTGCTCACTTGAGCCATTTTTTCTCTCTTCTAAGACACCTAATAATCAACATGAACCATAAAAAACTTTAATGATACTTGGACTATTTGGTTACTATCCTTGACATTATGGAGTATTGGACTTCTTGGACTTAGGATTAGAAACCTTGGACTATGTTGGAGATCTTGTGACCTTAATTGATATTTTGTTTGAATTTCTTGAGTTTTACCTCAAGACATTGGGTTCTTTGTTTATTTTGTGTGCAGGTTATTGTGATTACATTGTTTGTTTGTAATATGGAATTCACCCATATACAACCGTTACTCTGTCCAATTTTTCTGAAGACTTAATACACTTGAAGTTTGATTCTCACAAGAGGTCTAGTATCTTTGCTTGGTTGGTTTCAACCCAAAGAATGAGAATTCTATCTTGGCTCATAATGTCAAGTTTTGGCTTCTTGTTGGTTAGATGGTTCTTATCCCTAGCTTTTACCTTATGCTTTAGGATAGCCTCTTCTTCTCACCCATCTTCTTAAATTTCAAAAAAATATTCTCCCTCCTTTTGAAAACTCTTATTATTTTTTAAATTGAACTACTTTCATAATAAACTTGGACTTAAGTCCATCCATTTTCACACCATCTTTCACAAATAAACTTCAATCAACATTAATAAAACCTTGAAATTTTTTTGTGAGAAGACTAAAAACCAATCAATCTCATTCAAATCATTTTTCCATCTTGGCTTTCATCTTAAACTTTTCTCAAAAGATTCGACTCTTGTCAATCCTTGTAGTGAAGCAAACAAATATACTTCTATGATATGTAGTGAAGTGAGATATTTTCCACTTGGGTGTTGAGTGAGGCATTATTGATTTTAAAATCCAAACCATATCCTCCACTTTTAGATGATGCAAAATTCTCCTTTCTCATGATTGTGGATAGTAAGTATGTTTTTCCAGAAGGATAATGATGATGATGTCTTATCTCATAAAATTAACCAACACACTTGTGTTTTAAAATTTTCAAAAGGTGAACTATGTGTACCCTGATCCCCTATTGTACGAAAGGTGGTACGTAGGCACTAAAGATTCGCAACCGCGGCGGGTGCAAAAATCATAAAAAAATATATTTCTTCTCTCATCTCCACCATCTATTTTACATACAACATTTTATAGCCAAAATATACAGATTTTACAAAGAGGTTCCTGCGGAGTACCGTAGGTATTTAGGGTGCTAATACGTTCCCTTTGAATAACCAACCCCCTTACCTAGAATATTTCCCCCTCTTTTTGGGTAATTCTCCCTTTTCCCATTCCTTTGGAAATAATAAAGCGCGATGGTGATTTTTATTTTTATTTATACAAGTCTAGTCAATCCAATGGCTTAGTCTTAAACATTTCTACCACTACAGGCTCTCGTGATGGTTTTAAAGAGTATGCCCAGAAATGAAGATGTTTAGCTGGGACAGTGCAACCTCTTATGTCTGACAGGGAGCTGGTTGATATATTCATGGGCACTTTGGTAGGGCCTTTCTTTAATCATCTGATCGAAAGCTCTTCATCTGGTTTTACCGAGTTAATACTAATAGGAGAGCATGTCAAAGGTGGTATTAGAAGTGGAAAGATTCAAGTGGTTGTGTCTTCGAGTGCTGTAAAGAAGGCGTTCAAAAATAAAAAGGAAACCAATGTCATGTACGACCAGAAGGCTCGTACTAAAAATAATCGCAACCAATCTGTAGGAGCGATACTAATCGCTAATCATGCGCCTATGCAACAACAACAATAGGGAAACCAACATAGACTAGACATACCAAGAAGAAAATTTACAAAGATCAACATGCCATTGTCTCAGGCATTATAACACTTACTGAAAGTAGAACTGATTACACTAAGGGATCCTCCTCAGAATCACAACACCTCCTCTCCTCGTTATAATCCTAATGTGAAATGTGCTTACCATTCCAATAGCCCCGGGCACAACGCCAATAGATGCTGGGCCTTGAAAAATAAAATTCAAGACATGATTGAAAATAAATAAATTGAGTTTGATCTTCCCGAGACCCCCAATGTAATTACTACACCTATGCCAAAGCATGACAAAGGCATAAGTGCTATTGATGATGTCCTTTATTTTTCAGCTGTAAGTGAATTGTCTACTCCCCTCCCGATTATCAAGAAGAATCTGTTGCAGGCTGGTTTATTTCCAGGTTGTATTGAAAGATGTTACTGCTGCGCAGCCCAACCCAATGGCTGCAAGTTGCTGAAAGAAGGTATTCAACATCTAATGGACAATCACCTAATTCTGGTTGAGAAAATTCTATTTATTGAGAATTTGTTGCAAGACTTGGAGCTAGAAGAGGTATCTGTAATATCAGGCACTCCTATCAGGATCACTTCGAAGGGTCCTATAAGAATCACTTCCAAACCCAAAGTTACTCCCCTGATAATCACTTCACCCAGGCAAATTATGTATTCCTTGGACAAGGCTGTCCCTTGGAACTATAGAGATGATGTTCACTACCATGGAGTCAAGCAAGAATCATTGACCATTGAGAATAAAGACACTGAAGCTGATGATCCCAACATCGATAATATTGCTAGGACCAGTAAGGTTACTAGAAGCAAAAGGGTTTTCTCTCTGGAAATATCTCCGATGATTGTTGCTACACCGATACGAGTTACTGCGACCGAGTTAACTACTGAGACTCGAGGAAAAGAACAAATGAATGAGCCTGTCTAGATGGGGGAACCTAAGGAAGTCACCACTGATGATACCTCCAGGCAAGAGTTGGAGGAGGTATTAAAAATTATTCGGAAAAGTGATTACAAGATTGTTTAACAGCTGGGACATACTCCCTCTAAAATCTCCATGTTATCCCTGTTACTATGTTCAGAAGCCCATGCCCAAGCTTTAGTGAAGTTCTTAAAATCCGCTCACGTGTCACAAGAAATTTCTGTCGATCAATTTGGAAGTTATGTTGCTCTCCTAAATACTGATAATGGGCTAGGCTTTTCTGATGGCGATTTGACCCCTGAAGGAAAAAACCATAACAAGGCCATGTATATCTCTATTGAATGCATTGGCACTACTCTAGCTCATGTATTGATTGACACGGGTACCTCACTGAATGTTCTACCAAAGGGTGCTCTTGACAGACTGGATTGTGAATGGGTTGTGCTGAAACCCAATGATATTATAGTTTGAGCCTTTGTCGGGTCAAAGAGGATGTTACACAAAGAGGTAGTTCTCCCGATTAAAGTGGGTTCACAAGTTTTCAATTTTACCTTCTATGTGATGGATATCCGACCGACTTATTCTTTTTTACTCGGACGCCCATGGATTCATGGGGCAAGCGCTATTACTTCGACCTTACACCAAAAGCTGTAGTATCATGTGAAAGGAAAGGTTGTTACAGTCTGCGGTGAAGAAGAGTATATGATGAGTCACTTAAATTCATTTAGGTATGCAGAGATGGACGGCGAATTCATCGAGACTCCCTGTCAGACTTTTGAAGTAATCCCTCCTACCGCTATTGAATATGTCTCTGCTATTCCCAAGATTACCAGGTACCACCCAGAATGGCTTCTTTGAAGGATGTTAGGGCTTCTGTAGAAGAAGGTGGTTGTACTACTTGGGGTTAACTTCCTGACAATCCATATAAATCTGACAAATTTGGTTTGGGTTTTACTGTAGAGGCTCATAAGGTATTTTGTCGTGCGCGTTCTAGAAGACCATCATTAGGCTCCAACAACAATGGAGTCAACGCTATAGAAGATGCTGACAGTGATTATGACCTCAACAACTGGATCTTTCCTACCATCGACAACAGACTCAACAACTGGACGACCGAAGACCTTATCTAAATCTCCTTTAGTCAGGAGTAATTTCTATTTTCTGTTTTATTGCTTTTTCAAAGTTTTGGTTATGTAATATTTAAACAATGGCTTTAAGCCTTGTGTCTTACCCGAGGCACAACGGTTCATTTGTTAGGTTTGTCATTTCATAAATATATTTTCATTTAATAAAGCATTGGACATTTTGCATTCAAATTTTTTGCTCTTTGTCTTTCTTTTATTTTTATCACTTTCAAACAACTATATGTTCTTACACACACCCACATAATAAATTGCATATCCACATCCGCTCTGGATCCCGTTGATAACGATTCTGCTATTGCCACTTATGAATTTGAAAATCCGATCTACCAAGCTGAGGACGAAGGCTAGGAAGATTGTGAAATACCTGGAGAACTTGCCAGACTGTTAGTACAAGAGGAAAGGGCTATCCAATCGCATGAAAAACCAGTTGAAGTGGTAAAACTTGGGTACTGAAGCCGATAGAAAAGAAGTTAAGATAGGTGCCAACCTAGAAGAAAGTGTCAAGAACATGTTAATCCAGAATTTTGCATGATTATGTTGAGATCTTTGCTTGGTTGTAAGAAAACATGCCAGGGCTTGATATTGATAATGTGGTTCACCCTCTGCCGATGAAAGAGGGTTGTTCTCAAATAAAGCAGAATGTTCATCGGATGCGTCCCGAGATGTCAGAAAAGGCCGAGGCCTAGGTTATGAAGCAATTCAATACATGGTTCCTAGCTGTTACATCCTATCCTCAGTGGGTTTCAAATGTGGTGCCAGTACCAAAGAAAGATGACAAAGTGCATATGTGTGTAAACTACAGGGATCTGAATAGGGAAAGCCCCAATGATGACTTTCCACTTCCATATATTGATGTTCTGGTTAACAACATCGCTCAACACAAGGTATTTTCCTTCATGGACAGTTTCTATGGGCATAATTAAATCAAGATGGCACTTGAAGACATGGATAAAACTACATCCGTCACACAGTGGGGAACTTTCTGTTACAAGGTTATGCCTTTTGGGTTGAAGAACTCCGACACAACATATCAGTGTACCATGGTAGCTTTGTTCCATGGCATGATTCATCACAAGATAGAGGTTTATGTTGACGACATGATAGACAGGTCTCAAACTGAAGAAGAACATCTTGACCACCTACACAAGCTTCTTGGGAGACTGAAGAAGTACAAGTTGAGGTTGAATCTAAACAAGTACACTTTTGGGGTGAGGTCCGGTAATCTCCTAGGTTTCGTTTTTAGCGATAAAGGTATTGAAGTTGATCCTTCCAAGGTTAAATCCATTCAAGAAATTCCAATTTCCCGTAATGAGAATGAAGTCAGAGGTTTCTTGGGAAGGATGAACTATATTTCCAGGTTTATTTCCCATTTAACTGCTACTTGTGAGTCGATCTTCAAGTTTTTGAAGAAAGATCAGGTAGCAAAGTGGAACAACGACTGTCTAACAGCCTTTGGCAAAATCAAGGAGTACCTCTAAGAACCTCTGGTTCTGATGCCACCAGTTGAAGGAATGAAGTGGTGAAAAACACAAGAAGGGGGGGTTGAATTGTAAAACTGAAATCTAAAGCAATTGACAAGATATTTTTATCCTGGTTCGTTTGATCTCAAACTACTCCAGTCCACCCGTCAAGGTGATTTCGCCTCTCTCCAACGAGGTCTTAATCCACTATATTCAACTGAATATTACAGACTGCTTTAACAACTGCTAAAGCCTTCTTGATTCAAACCACAACCCGGTTTGTCAAGGCAACACTTTCTTATAAACAGATAAAACTATGTGTGTGGATGTTTTCTACAAAACTGTATCACAACTGTGATGTATACACAAAATGAAGCTTAGAAACTAGATTGCTAAACAGTAATGGAATATCAGAGTGTGGTTTAGCAAAACTGGTTAAAACGAAGATTATGGTTCAGCTTTTGTGCGTGTAGAGATTTGGAGAGCATTAGCCATTATAATCTTCAAAGCCTTGTTTATATAGCACTTGAGATGATGAACGTTGAATGAAATATTCTTGATTCAATGCTAATAACAAGCTTTCCTTATTGAGCAGATCTTGTCTGGAATGAGGCCGTTGGAATTAATTAGCTTTCAATGCACAGTACTGTTGCTTCCTTAACGCAAGTTCTGGCTTGGCTCATTCTGATTCTGCTTCGCTGCTGATGAACTATTGTGTTTCTGTATCAGAGTATTGAGCGCAGTATTTGTTCATCAGGCTTCAGCATGTATGTGAGTTGATCATCTGATTTTGACGTTCTGATGTAGCAACTTCTGATGCTGGTGTATGAAATCAAATTCTGATGCTGAATAGACGTGATCTTGCTTATGTCAATCAAAGTATCTGCAAGTCAGAACATAATAATTTAGGCAGCAAATAGTTCATTCATGAAACTTATAAATACTATATCTTTTCACTTTGTTATCATCAAAACTCAAATATAGGGTAGTAGATTCAAACATTGTTCTAACAATCTCCCCCTTTTTGATGATGACAAAAACTAGATATTTTAAATGAAAATAACGTGAAAAGGTATCTGAAAATGTATCAGAGTAAGAAGTACGGAGAAGTCAGAGTTTAAGAGATACTCCCCCTGAGTTGATTACTTCCCTTTGATTATACGTGTTCTTCAGGATCAGATCTTTTTCTTTCTTTGAACATCAGATTATCAGAGTCTTTGACTTATCAGAAGCTTTATGTCAGAGCAGAGCTTCAGAGCTTTTCTTGTCAGAGCTTTGCTTTGGATCAGAACTTTATATTGATCAGAGCAACTTCATATTGATCAGAGCTTCGTCATATTGATCAGAGCTTCTAGTCTTCAGAGTGTCCTTGTGCCTGTAGACTTTAAACAAAACAGAAAAACATTTCAAGTAATAAAGTTAGAATGTTTGAGAATTTCTGTCTAGTTAGCCGTTATTGATTTAAATATCATTCTTGTTCTCCCCCTTTTTGTCAGCAATCAAAAAGTGTTGGTGATGTGCTAAAACAATTAAGATCAGAAAAACTAATTATATTAAGATAGTTCAGAATCAGAGCAAGAAAATATTACAAAACATAATCAAAATAGTACATCAGAAAATCAAGAAAATATGAAAAAGGTCATGCATGAAAAAAAAAATTTAAGGTTGAGGGGGCAAGCGTGAGAACAGGCTCTCCAGCATGGCTTGAATCTTTTCAGAAGTCTCATTCTGTTTAAGAACCATGCTGACAACAGTGTCAATCTTGCTGTCCTGCACATCCATTCTTGCTTTCATCTTCTGATCGTTTTCATCCATCCGCTGCTGTAGACGCATGTCATTCAGCCTTAGTTCTTCCAGAGTCTGCCTGTCCAAGGCAGCTTGAGAAGCATCAGAAGGAGGAGGCTTCTCAGAACTTTCAGCAACATCCGCTGCTTGACTTTCATCCTGAATGGTCTTGTCTTCTTCTGATGGTTGCACCTTTGCAGCTTGCTGTTTCTCAGACCAAGGTTCACTGTCCAGAGGGAGCACGTCCTTTTTCAGAAGCATACTTTCAGCTTCATTCAGAAGTTTGCTGAAATTGTGTTGTGCCTGCTCATAGTTGATATCCTGCAACTTGAGAGCTTCAGCATGTACCCAACGTCTGAACTGTGACCAGAGCTGATCAGAAGCAGCTGGGTCAATCATCCCAGGACAGACTTGCTTCAAAGAAGCAATCCATTGCAGCACACCTATTTCAAAATTCAAAATACCAGAGCCAACATCTGGTTGCTTTGGTTTTGGGATGGCAATTTTATGTTTTAGATCAGCAAGACGGTCAAGACTGGTTAAGTCAATGAAAGTCCTGCTGGGGTTTTCAGAGGTTTTCTGAGAGGCTGTTTGTTTTGGAGGAGGGGTATCAGAGTCAGATATTTCGATTGGAGTGGGTGGTGTTTTGGGAGTCTTTGGTGGTGTCGATTCTGATGAGGATGGTAACTGGGGCATGATAACAGTGGTTCCACATGGCAACTGAATTTCCAGCGGTGATGGTTGAGGTGAGTGAGGGTCAGATTGAAGTGGAGAAGGAATTTCAGAGTGGTGAAACTCTGTTTGTAGTGAAGGTGGATTTATTTCTGGTTGGGGAGAGGGAGTTGGAATCTCTGATTGCTCAGGGATCAGAGGTTCTTCTGAGAGTGGTTGTTGTTTTTGTTGTTCTGGTTCTGGTTGTTGTTCTGGTTGTGGAGGAGGAACATTTTGTGGTTCAGAGTTTGGTTGAGCAGAGGCATGTTGACGCTCAATATCAGCCAGCACTTGGTCAAGTGCTGTTGTTGTTGAAATTGTTGGTTGTTTGGTTCTAGGTCTTCTGAGTTTTAATGCCTCAGAAGGGTCTTCTTCTTGTATGGTTTCATCAATGGTAGGGATGGGAATTGATATTCTATGAGAGGTTTGAGGAGGGATAGATGTTGGAATAGTAAAAGAATTTGAAATAGGGGCAGCAGATGAAATACCTCTTTTCTTTGGAGTCTGCTGAGATGATCCTTCTGATGGCGCTTTCCTCTTCTTTGTCTTCTTCAGAGTCACTTCTGGTTGAGGTTGATGCAGATCTCTGATATTCAGCTTTGGATCTATATCTTCTGCCTTGTACGCATCTGGGTACCTGAGAAACATCTCTGGTTTGGATTCCATTTCAGAAAATACCGGAAAATCACTCAGAGGCACTCTTCTGCTGGAGATATCAGCAGTGGAAGTAGCTCTGGGTTCCTTCTGAATATTTTCTATCAGCTTCATCTTTTTCAGATTCTTTGCATTCAGAGGTTTCCCAATTGTTGGTTCAATAGTGCTCAGCTCCTGAGCTTCTATCAGATGTTCAATCAGCCTATTCTCTGTCAGAATATCTGATATAAGCCTTCCAAACGGTATCCAGTCCCTCTTGGTTCTTTCTTCTTCCCTTGTTTCTTTCACACTGGTTTTGAGATGGTTGAACAGGAAGTGAGCCAGATTGATCTTTATCTTCTGATCAATAAAGTAGATCAGAAACTGCTGATCCACATTTATATAATCAGGAGAACTTGTTGGTTTCCTGTGGTTGAAGCACCCCAGAACAATCTTAGCCCATACTCTGCAATGATCCTTCAGATCCTTAATCTTGCTGCTGGGCATCCCAAGAGTGAAAATCCTGTTAGCTACCACACCTACATCAGCACATCTTTCAGCCATGTCCACACAACGGACGCCACCACCACTTTGACCGATTAGCCTTGCAATGAGATCTTCAGAAATCACAATCTTCTTCCCCATGACAGAAGAGATGACTAGATGTTTTGAAACCTTGGCGTGAATCCAAAATTCCTTGACCAGTGCTGGGAATGTTGGTCCAACCAACCTATCGAAATACCTCTCCCACTTTTGAGCCCTAATTTCTTCAGTTAGGTCAAAACCATTTTCCTTCAAGCTTTCAAAGTCAATGATTAACTCAGAAAGCACTTCAAGGTTCTTCACCGGAGTGAGGAGAGTTCTGAGTGGCACTTGATATTGCTCAGATGATGCTTTCTTCTGATTGCCTGCAGAAATGCTGCTGGAGGATGCCATTGTTCACACTAAAAAGGGTTTTGAGAATGAATTGAGGAAAAAGGTTTGCAAGAGATGAACTCAGAAATATGCAGAAAATGCTTGAGTGATAGTGAGAAAGCGTAAAGAATAAGAATGAGAGATTAATGTGCTTAAATAGAGTTTTCAAAATTATTTTGAAAAGATAAACGTTTTTAAGAGAGAGAAAAATCATGATTGCCATTTAAAAGCATGATTACTTTTCATTAAATGCTTGCTGATTTTGGGGGATTTGAGAAAGATACTTAAAAACGGTTACCAGACATGTGTCTCAATGCACCCAATCAGCGTTTTGCCTTCTCAGAAGCGTGCACGCGTTCTGCTTCAGAGATATGCTGATGATTGGATGACACTTGTTTGATGTAGTGATCAGCACGTCTGTCTTTTGAGCTTAGACTCTTAGATCTTTAGACTTGCATCTGATACAATCTGCATGTTCTATCTTTCTGAAAGGAGATTGATCAGAAGTTCACAGTAAAATAATTACATTCTGAAAGTAAATATATGGAATTAAAACATTTTCACTCTGGGCACACTTTCATGCTGAGATGTTTCAGAATGAAATTAAACCTATCTTCTGAAAGGGGTTTAGTAAAGATATCAGCCCATTGATGGTCTGTATCTATAAATTTTAAGTTCAAAATACCTTTCTGAATATAGTCCCTAATGAAATGATGTTTTATTTCTATATGCTTAGCTCTAGAATGTAAAATAGGATTCTTACTTAAGCAAATAGCAGAAGTATTATCACAAAGTATAGGAATGTTACTCTCAAAAATCTGGAAGTCTTCAAGCTGACTTTTCATCCAGAGCATTTGTGTGCTACATCCTGCTACTGCTATGTACTCAGCTTCTGCTGTTGACAGAGCAATTGTTGATTGCCTTTTGCTGGACCAAGAGATCAGATTTTCTCCCAGAAACTGGCAGCTTCCAGAAGTACTTTTACGTTCCACTCTGTCTCCAGCAAAATCAGCATCACAGTAGCCTACTAAGCTGTAATCACTAGATTTTCTATAAAACAAACCCAGATTAGTAGTACCTTTCAGATACTTGAAAATTCGCTTAACAACTGTTAAGTGAGATTCTCTAGGATCTGATTGGAATCTAGCACAGATACAAACACTGAATAATATGTCAGGTCTTGAAGCAGTCAGATAGAGGAGAGAACCAATCATACCTCTGTAGACTTTCTGTTCTACACTTTTGCTTACCTCTTCTCTTTCCAGAATGCACGTGGGATGCATTGGAATCTTTGATGGCTTACATTCTGAGAGGTCAAATTTCTTCAGAAGATCTCTGATGTATTTGCTCTGATGAATGTAAGTTCCTTCTGGAGTTTGATTGATCTGAATTCCCAGAAAGAATTTCAGTTCCCCCATGAGGCTCATCTCAAATTCTGCCTGCATACACTTAGCAAATTTTCTTCCAAGAGAAGGATTAGTAGAACCAAAAATGATATCATCAACATAAATTTGACAGACTAAGATGTCACTCTTAACTGTTTTACAGAATAGAGTAGTGTCCACTTTCCCTCTGGTGAATTCATTTTCAAGCAGAAAGTTACTTAGCCTTTCATACCAAGCTCTGGGAGCTTGTTTCAGACCATACAGTGACTTCTTTAGTTTGAAAACATGTTCTGGATGTTTTGTATTTTCAAAACCTGGGGGTTGGTGAACATAAACTTCTTCTTCTATATAACCATTTAAGAATGCACTTTTGACATCCATCTGATACAGAGTGATGCCTCTATTAACAGCAAATGAAATTAAAAGTCTGATAGATTCTAACCTGGCGACTGGGGCAAAGGTTTCTGTATAGTCTATCCCCTCTTGCTGACTATAACCTTGTGCAACCAGTCGTGCCTTGTTTCTGATGACTTCACCTTGTTCATTTAGCTTGTTTCTGAACACCCATCTTGTTCCAATGACGTTGAATCCTTTTGGTCTGGGAACGAGATCCCATACGTCGTTTCTGGTGAATTGATTCAGCTCTTCTTGCATTGCCAGAATCCAGTCATTATCCAGAAGTGCTTCATCAATAGAAGAAGGTTCAATCAGAGACACCAGTCCCATAAGTGTTTCTTCAGAGTTTCTGAAGCTTGCTCTTGTTTTGATTGGATCTTCCTTTCTTCCTAGGATATTCTCTTCTGGGTGATCCAAGCTGCTTCTGGGCAATCTCTTCTGAGGTTGATCAGCAACTGTTGTAGGATTTCTAGCAGTGCTCCTTTCAGACGTTGAAGGAATGTCTGTGTTGAGAGCTTCTGATGACTTGTCTTCAGAACCTGCAAATTCAATTTCTATACCTGCAAAAATTTCATTCTGCTTTGACTTTTCAGAGTCAAGCTTATCATCAAAACGAACACTGATTGATTCTTCCACAATCTGTGTTTCTGTATTGTATACTCTGTACCCTCTTGAGCGTTCAGAGTATCCTAACATAATACACTTCTGTGCCTTAGAGTCAAACTTGTTCAAATAATTCTTTGTATTTAATATAAAGCAAGTACATCCAAATGGATGAAAATATGAAATGTTGGGCTTTCTGTTCTTCCACAATTCATATGGAGTCTTTTCCAGAATAAGTCTTATTGAGATTCTATTCTGAATGTAGCACGCTGTGTTTATTGCCTCTGCCCAGAAAGTCTTAGCAACGTTTGTCTCATTGATCATGGTTCTGGCCATTTCTTGCAATGTTCTGTTCTTTCGTTCTACAACTCCATTTTGTTGGGGAGTTCTAGGACAAGAGAAATCATGCAGAATGCCTCTGTCATTAAAGAATGACTCAAAATCTTTATTTTCAAATTCTCCACCATGATCACTTCTGACTTTAACGATTCTAAGATCTTTTTCATTCTGAACTTGGTTACAGAAGGTAACAAACACAGAATGTGACTCGTCCTTGTGTCTTAAGAACTTTACCCATGTCCATCTGCTATAGTCATCTACGATTACTAACCCATACTTCTTACCACTGACTGAAGCAGTTTTAACTGGTCCAAATAGGTCAATGTGCAGAAGTTCTAATGGCTTAGAGGTGGAAACAACATTTTTGGATTTAAAAGAAGGTTTTGCAAATTTGCCTTTCTGACATGCTTCACACAGAGCATCTGAATTGAACTTCAAATTAGGAAATCCTCTGACCAGATTGAGTTTGTTAATCTGAGATATTCTTCTCATACTAACATGCCCCAATCTTCTGTGCCAGATCCACTGCTCGTTGTTAACAGACAGAAGACATTTTACATTCTGACTCTTTAGTTCAGAAAGTTTGATTTTGTAAATGTTGTTTTTCCTCTTAGCATTAAACAGGATAGTCCCATCTTTCTGACTAACTGCTTTACATGATTTTTGATTAAAGATTATATCATAACCGTTATCACTTAATTGACTTATGGATAACAGATTATGCATCAATCCATCTACTAGCAGAACATTATTAATAGAGGGAAGATTTCCATTACCTACAGTTCCAGAGCCAATTATCTTTCCCCTCTGATTGCCTCCAAAGCCAACGTGGCCTCCAGGCTTAAGTTCCAGGCTTTGGAACATATGCCTTCTTCCCGTCATGTGTCGTGAGCAGCCAGAGTCCAGGTACCATGACTGGTGTTTCTGACTTGCTGCTAAAGATATCTGCAACATGTATTATTTTATCCTTAGGTACCCAGATTTTCTTGGGTCCTGATTTGTTAGTTTTACCAAAACTCTGGTTGAATTTTGGTTTCACAGAGTGCTTACTGCTAATATATTTGATATCATGTGTGTGACCATACACAAAGTGTGAATTTAAAGGAGTGTGTTTGATGGTTAAGTCCATGACATTCTTTGGTGTAGGAACCTTACCTTGGTATCCTATTCCTTTCCTGCCGTTTCTGCTAACTCCATAGATCATTGAAGCCATTCTGCTTCTATCTATGCTTTTAGCTAGGAACTTCTGGAAACTGTGATCATACTCCTTGATGATCTCATCAGCGTTGCTGGGAGTTTCAGAAATTGGTTCCTTCTGAGAGTTTTGTAAGGTGTTTTCTAATTTTGAAATCTTATCTCTCAGCTCAGAATTTTCCAATTTGAGACTCTCAGACTTATTAGAGTCAGATTCAAGATTCCTTTTCAGGTCTCTGAATTTAGCTCTAATCTGCTGATAACGTTCCAGAATCTCATTAAGGCTTTCAGCAAGTTCAGCCTTTGTAAAGTTAACAGCGAAGTTAGGAAATACCTCTTCTGTGTCTGATTCTGAGTCTGATTCAGACGCTTCACTATCTTCTGAAATGTTTGCCATGAGAGTTATGTTTGCCCTTTCATCATCTGATTCTGAATCAGCTTCAGACGAGTCAGAGTCATCCCATGTAGCCATGAGACTTTTCTTCTTCTCTCTTCCAAACTTCTTTTTGGGCTTTTCCCTCTGAAGCTTTGGGCAGTCACTCTTGTAGTGTCCTTGCTCATTGCACTCATAGCAGATGATGTCTTTTGTGTTTGGCTTTTTGCTACTGGAGGAGCCTTCAGATCTTCTGTATCCAGAGGAAGAATCTGTCCTTCTGTATCTGGAAGAAGACTCGTTCTGATCAGATCTTCTGGGATTCCTGAACTTCCTTTGTCTTTGCTTCCATAGTTGATTTACTCTTCTGGAGAGAAGGGAAAGTTCGTCTTCTTCTGATGAGGATCCATCAGATGTTTCTTCAACTGCCTGCAAAACTTTAGACTCAAATTTTCTGTTAGATTTTAATGCTAAAGGCTTACCTTGCTTCTGAGGCTCATCAGCTTCTAGCTCTATCTCATGACTTCTGAGGGAGCTTATAAGTTCCTCCAGAGTGATTTTGGTGAGATCTTTAGCTAGCTTCAGAGCAGTAACCATAGGCCTCCACTGCTTGGGTAAACTTCTGATTATTTTCTTGACATGGTCAGCAGTAGAGTATCCTTTGTCCAGAACTTTGAGACCAGCTACCAGAATCTGGAATCTAGAGAACATAGTTTCAATGGATTCAGATTCTTCCATTTTGAACGCCTCATACTTCTGAATGAGCGCCAGAGCTTTTGTTTCTTTGACCTGAACGTTGCCCTCATGCGTCATTCTGAGAGAATCAAAAATATTCTTTGCTGTGTCTCTGTTGGAGATCTTTTCATACTCAGTATAGGAGATGGCACTGAGGAGGATGGTTCTAGCCTTGTGGTGATTCTTGAAGTCACGCTTTTGTTGATCAGACATTGATTTTCTATCAATCTTCTGACCATTTGCATTCACAGGGTGCGTGTATCCATCTGTCACCATATCCCACAGATCAGCATCATGTGCTAGAAAGAAGCTTTCAATTCTGTCTTTCCAATAATCAAAGTTTTCTCCATCAAAGACTGGAGGTTTGCCGCTGAATCTGTCTCTGTCCTCATTGTTGTCATTGCTGATGTGAGAATTGTTTCCTGCCATTGTGTTTTTCTGACGCTGGATCTTGTACTGACACGGTTAAGTGTTTTAGCTCAGAACCAGGCGCTCTGATGCCAATTGAAGTGGTGAAAAACACAAGAAGGGGGGGTTGAATTGTAAAACTGAAATCTAAAGCAATTGACAAGATATTTTTATCCTGGTTCATTTGATCTCAAACTACTCCAGTCCACCCGTCAAGGTGATTTCGCCTCTCTCCAACGAGGTCTTAATCCACTATATTCAACTGAATATTACAGACTGCTTTAACAACTGCTAAAGCCTTCTTGATTCAAACCACAACCCGGTTTGTCAAGGCAACACTTTCTTATAAACAGATAAAACTATGTGTGTGGATGTTTTCTACAAAACTGTATCACAACTGTGATGTATACATAAAATGAAGCTTAGAAACTAGATTGCTAAACAGTAATGGAATATCAGAGTGTGGTTTAGCAAAACTGGTTAAAACAAATATTATGGTTCAGCTTTTGTGCGTCTAGAGATTTGGAGAGCATTAGCCATTATAATCTTCAAAGCCTTGTTTATATAGCACTTGAGATGATGAACGTTGAATGCAATATTCTTGATTCAATGCTAATAACAAGCTTTCCTTATTGAGCAGATCTTGTCTGGAATGAGGCCGTTGGAATTAATTAGCTTTCAATGCACAGTACCGTTGCTTCCTTAATGCAAGTTCTGGCTTGGCTCATTCTGATTCTGCTTCGCTGCTGATGAACTATTGTGTTTCTGTATCAGAGTATTGAGCGCAGTCTTTGTTCATCATGCTTCAGCATGTACGTGAGTTGATCATCTGATTTTGACGTTCTGATGTAGCAACTTCTGATGCTGGTGTATGAAATCAAATTCTGATGCTGAATAGACGTGATCTTGCTTATATCAATCAGAGTATCTGCAAGTCAGAACATAATAATTTTAGGCAGCAGATAGTTCATTCATGAAACTTATAAATACTATATCTTTTCACTTTGTTATCATCAAAACTCAAATATAGGGTAGTAGATTCAAACATTGTTCTAACAAGGAAGACCTCTGATAATGTACCTAATCGTGTTAGAGAACTCAATGATATGTGTACTGGGGCAACATGATGAGTCTGGTCAAAAAGAGAATGCAATATACTACCTTAGCAAAAAGTTTACCGACTGTGAAACAAGATACTCACTGCTCGAGAAAACTTGTTGTGCTTTGGCATGGGCTGCTCGCTGACTAAGACAATATATGTTGACCCATACTACTTTGTTGATCTCTTAAATGGATCTTATAAAATACATATTTGAGAAACCCGCTCTCTTCGGAAGAATAGCCCGATGGAAAATGGTCTTAATAGAATACGACATTCAGTACACCACTCAGAAGGCAATTAAAGGAAGTATACTGGCAGATCATTTGGTGCATCAAGCTGTAGACGACTATCAATATATGAATTTTGAGTTCCCGGACGAGAACATTATACAAGTTACAAATTGCGAAGAACCTGGGCCATATGAAAAACCTAAGCCAGGATCTCGATGGACTATAGTTTTTGACGGAGCTTCCAACACACTTTGTAACACAATCAATGTTGTGATTATTTCCAAAAGGGTTGCCATACGCCCTTCACCGCCAGACTTTGCTTTGACTGTACCAACAACATGGCTGAATATGAAGCATGCATTATGGGTATCAAAGCTGCTATTGACATGAGGATCAAGTTCTTAGATGTGTATGGGGATTTAGCCCTAGTCATCAATCAGATTAAGGGATAATGGGATTCGAGGCACCCGAATCTCATTCCTTATCGGGAATGCTTGTTGACCTTAATCCAATACTTCGAGGAAATCACTTTTGAGCATATCCCACGAGAAGATAATTAGTTGGCAGATGCATTAGCAACCATGTCATCTATGTTCAAAGTCAGATGGGACAACGAAACTCCTCAAATTACAATTGAGAGTCTATACGAACCAGCACACTGCTACAAAGTTGACACTAGCGGAGTAGAAGAGAAACTTTGGTTTCATGAAGTAAAAAGGTACCTCGAGGCTCAAGAGTATCCCGAGGGGGCATGTATCAATGACAAAAATTCCTACGGAGGTTTTCTGCCAAGTTCTTTCTGAGTAATGGAATTTTGTACAAGCGTAACCATGATTAGACCCTGCTCCAGTGTGTGAACAAGAAGAAAGCTGAGAAAATTATGGAAGATATGCACGGAGGTACCTTCGGTACTCATTCCAATAGTAATACCATGGCTAAGAAGATTCTGAGAGCGGGTTACTATTATTCGACTATGGAAACAGATTGCCATCATCACTCAAGAATCTGTCACAAATGCCAGATATATGCCAAAAAAGTACACGTACCCCAGGTTCCTCTAAATGTCTTGACTGCTCCTTGGCCATTTGCAATGTGGGGAATTTATATGATTGGAGATATTAAGCCTACTGCTTCCAACGGACATTGGTTCATCCTCGTCGTTATTGACTATTTCACAAAGTGGGTTGAAGTAGCCTCATTTGCCTCTATCACCAAGAAAATAGTGGCTCGGTTCATCAAGAAAAATCTTATCTGTCGGTATGGCATCCCCAAAAGGATTATCATGGACAATGGTACTAATCTTAACAATACTATGATCATAGAACTCTGCATGTAGTTCAAGATTAAGCACCATAATTCTTCTCCGTATCGACCGAAGATGAATGGAGCAGTGGAAGCAGCCAATAAGAACATCAAGAAGATTATACAGAAGATGACGGTGATGTATAAAGATTGGCATGAGATGTTACCATTTTCTCTTCATGGCTATCACACTTCATTACAGACATCAATTGGGGCAACCTCATTCTCTCTAGTCTATGGTATGGAAGCGCTCCTACCTGTTGAAGTCCAGATTCCTTCTCTAAGGATTATGAAAGACACACGTTTAGATGAAGACGAGTGGATTCAGACTCGACTCAACCAGATGAATTTGATTGACAAGAAAAGGCTTGCAACTATTTATCATGGTCAGATGCACCAGAAGCGCATGATCAAAGCCTTTAACAAGAAAGTCAAGCATCGGGTATATCAGGCTGGTGACTTAGTAATAAAGCGCATCATCTTACCGCAAGGTGATCTAGGGTAAAATGAACTCCCACCTACGAAGGTCCATTTGTAATCAAGAAGATATTTTATGGCGGTGCAATGATACTTTCCACCATGGATGGTGAAGATTTTCCGCACCCTGTGAACGCGGACATAGTCAAAAGATACTACGCATGAAAATGACCTTCTAGGTTGACTGACCTAGGAAAAAATAAGAGCCTCCCAGCAAACCAAAAGGGATCAGAAAAAATTAGGGATATATATAAAGATTGTAATTGTTTCCCGGTTTGTAATAGTAGTTAGGGTTACTTTCCGAATTTCTCTTATGTAACTGCCCCAAAGCATTGTAATAGCCTAGGGTTTTGGTTCCACATTTAATTTTTGCATATTTACTAATTTTCTATTTTACTATATTATTGTTAGTAATTAGGTATTGTATGGAAAGATTAAAACAAACAATATCTAACCTTAACTACAAGACTTAAATAACTGAATCACAACACACCTCGCATACTGACACCTCTAAGGTAACCTCCCTTGTTGCCTTAGAAAAAAGTCATGTCCCTCGAACGTAGATATGATTTAGCAAATTCCCTCTAAAACAAAGATCATAGTCCCTTGATGACCTTCGATGTTGCCTTTGGTAAATGATCTAGTCCCTTAATGAAAAACTGATAAAATGCCCCTACGAGTTGCCTGCAATGACTGTACGATGACCCGCGCCTGTCCCTTTACATATAACGATAGGGATTCCTACTAATTAATGGTAGGATAGCACTATCTAAAGGATAAGGAAATTACAATAAAGACCTTGAGTAGGTAGACCGCTGTTAATCGCTTGCTCACAAAAAACGCAAAACATTTTTCACACAAACACTTTTCAATAAATATTTTCAAACAGACACTTTGTACGCATTCTCGAGGACAAATACGAGAATCATTACAAAGTTTCCTCACAATTGGAATATTTTCAAAATATTTTTCAAACACACATTCACAAAGCAATTTTCAAAGTGAGCTAGCGATTAAGAGCCCGTAGATAACTATGGATGAAAAGGGTGCTAACACCTTCCCTTTTCATAACCTGCCACCCGAACTCCAAATCGCAAAAAGGTCTTTCCTGTTCTTTTCACCCTTTCCTTATTTGATAAATGAAAAGTCGGTGGCAACTCTTACTATCCACAACATTTGCGCTAAAACGCAAAACCAAGTCAGTTCTTCCACCGTATTACAATACCATATAGATTTAGCGATTTGATAATGAGAAATGCGATAGAACTCATCAACACTAAGAGCAGATACGATGATGATCTTTTCTTTCCAATCGTGTGCCCACTTCTTATTATCATCCTTATTCCATAAGTTTTCCGAATTTGGTACGGTTGCACCATTAAAAATATATGTCACCAGTGTTGGACCCTTTTAAATGGCTTCCAAAACACCTTTGTCATATGAGTTGACATGAATTTTCATAAAAGCTTTCCAATAACTATAATTTTCTCCGGTGAAAATTGGGGCTCTTTTATAATCCCCTGTAGGTTTGTAAGCCATTTTCTAAAGAGTGTCGAAGCCGGAATGAATAGGGCTTTTGATGCCACATGTTAGACGACGACAACATATCTAGAGGGGGGGGGGGGGTAAATAGATACCCAATAAAATTCTAGAAAATTCAGGTTTTGAACAATTAGTTTTCTAAGAGTTTGAGCAGAAGTGGTTTTTAAAATAAGTCATATTTATGAACCTTATTGGAAACTCGGATATGCAAACATAAGAAAAAACATGGTATGGAATAAGAATGACAATTGAATTAATATACTTGAATCACTTTACAACATATTTAAAGTTTATAGCTAGTTACTAGTAAAGCTATTTCCAATGGCAATATTAAAAAGAACAAACAAAATTAATTTGTCAAATATTTGGTGTGCAAGTGAATTTTAAGAATTTTCCTTTAAGTTGTGTTGATACCCAAAAGAACTTATAAACAAAAGTGATTATAAGAAATATCAACACTTTATGAAAATCAAAAACAGTCCACAAAATTTCCCATAATTCAATTGATAATGTAATGTTATTTTACAAATTGATTGATGAATATTAAAGCAAGTAAAATCAATAACAAAAGAGATGCGAGGATTTGTCTTCACAGTTCTCCACTTTCATCCTCGTGTGTGGGTATGTCTGCGCCTAATTCCAATGGAGTTAGGACAATTCTTACTATGAAAAAAAGTTTATACAAGATAAGTGTTAAAGAGAAACTCCATAAACCCAATGCTTGTTGTTGTTGATTCAAACCCTTCTCCTCTTTTGATCTTGAGAAAGACCAAGACACAATAGATGCAAATTTACTATCTGGGTCTTGCTACTCCTTTGTGTACTTTATCTCCAAAGCTTTCGTGTACCGTCAATTTTAACTATTGCAACACAAGACCTCAATTGTAATTCTCCGTTCTCTCGCTACTCCCTTTGAGTTATTTATCTCCAAAGGTCCATTGCATTCTTTATCTCCAAAGGACTTCACTTAGCCATAATTACCTCTTGAATGTCTTGCATGAGAACCCCTGTTCTACCCTAATTTTTCCCCCTAAGTTCTCTCATTATCTCATATTATCAATACACCAAGATCACACATTAGGGCTGGTTCTCCCTTTCTACTTCATCCTATCTTTATGTTTGCACTTGAAGGATCACCAAGCACCTTGAATAGTGTATCTTAAACATGTGTTTGTTTAACTAACATCAAGATATATATATATATATATATATATATATATATATATATATATATATATATATATATATATATATATATATATATATATATATATATATATATATATATATATATATATATATATATATATATATATATATATATATATATATATATATATATATATATATATATATATATATATATATATATATATATATATATATATGTGTGTGTGTGTGTGTGTGTGTGTGTGTGTGTGTGTGTGTGTGTGTGTGTGTGTGTGTGTGTTTCTTTAAATGTTCATATTGTAGGTGATGACACAATTGCATCCATCTCACCATCTAACTTAGGGTTTTGAGGGATGGTCCTCAATCAAATGGTTCTATAATGGATTGCAAGATCCTAAGCTTCAAGGCTATGTCTAAGATATCAAAAAAAATTTGTCCAAAGATCTCTCTCACCATATTTAGGTCAAGTTTTCCTCAAAGTTGGTGGTGGTATTCATCAAGAAGATTCATAGGTTCATGTGTTTATTTCCATGCCCTCTTCAACAAGTTTCATTGAGAATTAAGCTCCACCTTTGAGTGTGCTTCAAGATAACATCATTTCAAGGTCTAATGTGATCCATCATGCTCTATTCTGCAAAGAAAGTTCAAAAGGTTCAAGGTTGGTTCAACAAGTTTGACCTAATTGGGCAAGTGCTTGATTCAGTGATCACAAGTGCATAACTCTCTCAATTTTCAATATTTTGAGTTGGTTCTTTTTGCTATAGATTCTTATCATAATCTACAACAACTTCTCTTCACATGACAAGATCCAATTGTGCAAGAAAAATTATCAAAAGTTGAAAGGGGTTCCAAGTCATTTTGACACTCTCAGAGCTAGGGTTTGCTGACTTCTAAGGACCATATCTTGCTATTCTTTGAGATTTTTGATTGATTCCAAAGCCATGATTCTAAGGGTCCTTAACATGTTATATTCAAGGGTTTAAGGCTAATTTTGAATGGAATATCACTAACGGTTGAAGAAGATTACAAGCCCTTTAAAAAGGCTATCAAATTCTCTTGTGTGACTTTAATGGATCATAACTTGGTCAATGTTTATCTCCTTGAACTCTTTATTTTTATAGAATAATATTTGGGATGTATACTATAACTTTGTCAATATTCAATACTTGAAAATGCTTGGAAAGGTGTTAAATAATTGAAAAGATTGTAGGTCTTTTGTGAATTTCCCCAAATTTGTTCATCATATTCAAAAGACTATAACTCTTTCATTTTTTATGTTTTTTGAATTATTCCAATTGCACAATGCCATTCAAGAGGTCTAATTTATTTCATCCTCAAGAAATATGAGCTAATTTTGAGTGGAAATGCATGTAACTTTGAAGAACATTATAGTTCATTTTGAGGTTCCATACTTATAATTGTTCTAAGTGTTAAATACCCGTGTGTTTTTCCTGATTTCAAACTTGAATAACTTTTTGCTCAAGCATCCAAATGATACCTTTCTTAGCACATTGTGAAGTTTGTTGTGATATATTTCCATTGCAAAAAGAATGAGATCATAAAGCCTCATGAGTTGTATGCACCATGGCTGCAAAGTTGGTACCATGAAACTGAAGTTTTCTTTAAAAGTCAGAATTTGATTTTCATAATGTGCATTATAATCACCAATTTTGTGTGTGTTTTTCACTTAAACATGTTTAAAAAACTTGCTTAGACTTGTTTGAGCATCAAAACACAACAATTAAGTGAGTTTTGAGAGATTACAAGTCACACTTTACTCATGATGCATGTGCACACGAATTCCACTCATACTTGATCATTTCTCTCGCTTTTTGTTTCCATCATGCTCAACTATAAATAAGGGACACATTCCACTCAATTCCAAAAGCTTGAACATCCAAAACCACCCTACCAAACTCTCTCCTTAGTTCATATTTATGAGTTTTAGAAATCATAATTTCCACCCTTCCAGCTCCAATTTCTTTGTTCATTCTTCATCACTGAACTCTACTGAAGCTAACAGAAGAAGAATTAAGCCTTAAGGTGCTCTAAATTGCGCTAGCCAAGTGAAGTTTCAGAGAAATTTCTTCATACTTTGTTCAGGTAGTTTAAGACACCAAATCTTCTAACTCAAATCACTGGAATAGTCTATGACGTTCACTAATGCTTGCTATTAATTTAATTTTTATTAATTGATGCATTTGTTTTCGAATTCAAATTTCCAAAATTGCTCTGGTTTTTTCCAAATTGGCTACGCTGTGATTTAAAGAAATATTTTTACAAGTATATGGTTATGATCATCTTGAAGAGACGCATCTATTGGTACCACAATGAACATGTAAATTTTCCATTTGAAGGATTCCATACTTGCCCTAGTTGCAGGTGACTGGAGGTTGAAGATGACCTACATGTCGTTCTTCAATCAATGACATACAACCAATTGTTTTAATTCTATGGGCCTCACTTTTGTGTGTGATATGTGCGCGCATTGACTTGGATCCATCGTACTCCATCACCTGAGGGCCCTTGGATGTGATAACATGTATACGTGAGTTTAGATCCAAGCGTGTCAGATCCATCAGATATGCTAACTAACGTGTTTTGACATTGATCAAATGGTCCAGATTTTTTTGGTTTATTATTTTATTTTCAGTTTTTTGTTTTAATTGTTTTAAACTTTAAAAATTCATAAAAAAATTCATTTCAACTTCTAAAAATGTGAAAAATTATCAAAAATACTTTTGATTTTTCTCTTTCTTATTTTTATTTTTTCAAAAGTTTATTTTATGATTTGGTATTATTTATGATTTTGCACTTTATTTGACTTGTTTTAATTGTTTAAAAATACTTTTTGATCTTTTAAAATTCTGAAAAAATTATGGAAGAATCCAATGACCTCTTGACAAATATTGGTGACCTCATTTTATTTTTGATTTTTGATTTTACTATTTTTCACAAATTTTGGCTTATTTTGATTATTTCTTTATATTTTAAAATTAGTTTCTAACTTAAAAAAATTCTTAAAAAAAATTGTCAACACTTGTTGACTCATGTTTGACCTCTGATATTTTTTTTAGGATTTTTATTTGGTATTTTAATATATGTTGTGTATTTTACCAATTATTTCCTTTTTATAAATCATTTAAAATTTGTTTTTATATTAAATACATTTTATTATTTTTTGATTGGTCCTAATTTGGAGACACTTGAGTGTTATTTTGGGACAAGTTCCTCAACCTCATTAGATCTTGGGTGTTGATAGGTTGAAAAACCAAATCCACCAAAATGGAAGAATGACGTTGATGATATTTGAAACCCTAATTCTGAAAAAGTTATCGAATAATCCAATGACCTCTTGACAAATATTGGTGACCACATTTTTTTTATTTTACTATTTTTCACAAATTTTGGCTTATTTTGCTTATTTTTTTATATTTTAAAATTAGTTTCTGACTTTAAAAAATTCTAAAAGAATTTTGTCAACACTTTTTTGACCTATGATATTTTTTTAAGGATTTTTATTTGGTGTTTTAATACATGTTGTGTATTTTATCAATTATTTCCTTTTTATAAATCATTTAAATTTTGTTTTCATATTAAATACATTTTATTATTTTTTGATTGGTCCTGATTTGGAGACACTTGAGTGTTATTTTGGGACAAGTTCCTCATCCTCATTGGATCTTGGGTGTTGATAGGTTGAAAAACCAAATCCACCAAAATGGATGAATGACGTTGATGATATTTGAAACCCTAAGTTCATATGATACATTGAGTGCACTATCATTCCCATCCCTTTTCATCTTATCCCTTTCTTGTTTTTACTTGTGCTACATGTTTTTGGAGAATAATCTACATATCATTTCTATAACATGTTTGGTACATAAATTTCTATTGACCGGCCTCAAAATAGGTGTGGCTTCTGCATAAGTCCACTTACGATTACTTAACATAGCGTTAAATTTATCCCAATTCGAAAAATGATCATTTGTGGCCCAAACCTATGTTTGCAAGCCCAAGTATATTTAATTTGAAACCTTGGATCCAATAACTTTGAATTTTATTGTTAGGAGGCTTTGATTCTATCAATCCTCTAATGAACTTCATGAATTTTGGTCTAAGTGAATCATTTGAACATCGTTGATCATATGTGGTTGCCTTGAGTACTTAAAATGAATGATATACTTGACAAAAATCAAATGAAACTTGTTATTGATAGGCTTTGATTTTATCAATCTTCTAATGAGTTTTCAAAAGCAAGCTTCAAGTTGGTCATTCAACTAACCTTTTTTTTATATTTGACCTCTAACTTCTAATTCACTAACATTTCACTTTACTTTATGCCTTTATTTTTGCCTTTACTTTTATGTACCATTTATTTTTTAGCATTTACATTTCATGACATTTTTTATTTTGCTCACTTGAGCATTTATTTTTTATGTAATTTTTTTTCTTTGCTCACTTGAGTTTCTTTTCTTTTAAAGACACTTAATAATCAACTTAAACATTAAAAGCTTTAAGGTTACTTGGACTATCTGGTTACTATCCCTAGCATTATGGAGTTGTGGATTCCCGGGACTTAGGATTAGAAGCCATGAGACCTTGGAACTTTGTAATCTTTGGTTTATATTCTTTGTGAAGATTTTCTGAAATCCTTGGGGCTTACTCCAAGGCATTGGTTTGAATTTTTTCTATGTGTAGGTTATTCTGATTTTCATGATTTGTATTTGATTGAGAATTCCTCTGTATTAAGTTGTTACTCTGGCCAATTTTTGTCAATGAAGACTTTGCTTGGTTCTTAATTCATTTGAAGCTTGGTATTCCTCAGAGGTTTTGTCTTTTTGCTTGCTTGGTTTTAATCCAAAGGATGAGAATTCTACATTGACTTCTATGATATGTAGTGAAGAGATCTATTTTCCACTTGAGTGTTGAGTGATGGATTTTAAGTCCAAGTTATATCCTCCACTTTGAGATGACACAAATGCTCATTTCTCATAATTATAGGTAGTAAGTATGTTTTCCACTCGGATATGACGATAACGTCTCTTATCTTAAAATTAACCAACACATATGTGTTTTAAATATTTTAGGTGAACTATGAGTATCCTGATCCCCTATTATATGGAAGATGGTATGTAGGCACTAAAGGTTCGCAACCACAGCAAGTGAAAAATTGTAAAAAAAAAAACTTCTTTTCTTATCTCCACCATCTTATTTTGTATACACCTTTTATAGCCAAAATACACATATTTTCAAAGAGGTTCCTGCGGAGTACCGTATATGTTTAGGGTGCTAATATCTTCCCTTTGCATAACCTAATAGAGAAAGATAAATTGAACATAAAGAGAGAATAATACTTTGTTATTGATTCAATAAAAACTCTCTTAGATGAGTTTGTTACAATTAGATTGTTATATAAAGGTTGCAGTGACAATTGTCACTGCCAGCTCATCAAGCTAAGCTAACTATAGAATATATCTATTACAAACTACAATTAACTATTATAAACAAACAACTATATGATTACTCTATTATTTCCCCTTCAAATGGTATTTCTTGTCTTGGGATGCCCATTGGCAATATAAGACTTGTCAGCAACCCTTAAGTGATCTCTGAGAGCAAAAAATCTGAGGGCATAAAGGTGTTTGGTTAGGATATCAGCACTTTAAAACTCAACAGGAATATGCTTTACACAAAAGGTTTTATTTAAAACCTTTTCTCTGAGAAAGAAGATATCAAGATCCATGTGTTTGGTGTAACACCCCAAATTCTACCCGGTAGTTATAACTAAAATCAGAGTATTTAATAGCTTCCAACACATTTGGGATATCACATTTCAACATGTTACAACACATAAATAGATACATAACACTTTAATTTCGGAGGATCATATAACAACTTTCATCAGCTTTTAAAACAAAACCACTTCTTTTATTAATAACGCAGCAGAATCATAATTACAACTTCAAGTAGCATCATATGTTTCGTTCAACTAAAACAATTTCAACAAGTAAACAACTATTTGTTCATTTCCCCCCAAGTGTTACGTATCAGAGCCACCAACCGACTTTGAACTAATAAGGCTAAGCAAATCTTCATTTTTGATTACCTGCACGTTACCAACAGAGGGCAACATTCAAACAGTAAGGGGTGAGATTCTCAAATCGTATAAGTGAGCGCATGATAAATCATATATTAGAATCAGGTCATGCAAAAATCACCACTTCACAACAACAATCGCAGCAGGATATCGTCAAAATCCAACAATTAATGAATTAACACAACAACTCAATTGTACAACTTAGATTGCGACTCAATGTTATGCAAATGCATGTGGTACCATTGGAGCAGAACTCCCAACTTAGAAAATCTTCCAATAAATAGAGGCATCAACAAGGCATAAGCCTTTAACTTAATATTTTGCCAATCCAGGCCAACGTGGTGCCAATCCAGGAAAACTTAATAATGCATATGTATGTGACTCAATGAGTGCAACAAATCACATACAACAACAAAAATCACCGTCACAAAGGCGTAAGCCTATATCGTCACTTTACCAATAATTAGAGGTACTCATCATCGCTTCAACACTGGCCATATGCCTACAACTTAATCAACTTATCAATCACAACATATAAACAACGACATATTCAATAACAACGATGTATTCGACAACGACTTATTCACAATAATGACCCACAACACAATTCTTCCTACACTTCGCATCATCACAAAATTATCACAACATCATAACCACAACTATTCAACTTTGGCAACAAGCCTATATCACTGTTATTACCAATTAATAGATATAAATCTTCGTCATAAAAATTTATGTATCTTCACAAAATATTCACAACATCATAGCATCAATGCATACCATAAAGAAAACACAAACATGATAATCGTTTCCAAAATACTCCCATAACTCTTTATGTTTTAGTTCTTCATTATTTAATTATCCTCCTAATATTCACTTCTAATTAACTAACTGGCAGTATATCTTTTCTTCTGCTATTTAATCAATCCTCTAAAATAGTTACTGCAACTTTACTAATTATTTCCAACTCTGTCTTATTTCTACAGGCTGTTAAAATTATATTGTAACTAGTAGATTAAGATTACTAACATAAGGGCTACTTCTATTAATATTTTCTGCTATAACATACTACTTGTGATAATTGTTCAATTTGTTCCCCAACTACTTTTCATTCGTATTAATGAATTCTATAGTGATACCATATAAAAATTGTATAACATATTGCTACAGAAAGAAAACAAGTGCCTCTCAGACAGTTCCGAACGACACACCCTACCTACAACAACACCCAGTGCCGAACGACACTCTTCTTCCACAAATGTCCAGTGCCGAACGACACTCTTATCTCTTTCAAGGCTGCCGGCTGGCAACACTCACCACTAACAAGGTGACGATCGGCATGCCTTCTCCTTCTTATAATTTCCAACCTTCCTGTTACTTCTCCAGTTTCCTTCGACCCACATATTTTCAACGAAACAATAAATCAACAACACATAGGAATACGAAAGTTTCACCAATATCCATCACTAATTAATTCATAACATCAATTGCCACAAACAAACACAAACAGTAATAAATTTACGTCGTAAATCCCCACATATAAATACTCATAAGCCCTATTATAGGATAAGAAAATCCACCCTTACCTTGGATTGGAGACTGCTCTATAATTCTGATTGCAACCTGCTGCTTCCATAACTCCAAACCTTCATTCTTCTTCTCTTCTCCATGTACTGCATCCTTTTCTTTTCTCTTTTTCTAAAACCCTTATTCTTCCTTTTCTCATAAAAACCTAATTCCTTATAATTTCTATTATTAATTCTATTGGGCCTAATATCAACACCCCCACTTTTACTATCACCAACCATTAATTAAGTTCATATAATAAATCTAGTATTATTCCCATACTAATTCTACAACTTAAACCAAATAACAACTTAGCAACTTAAATCAATATTTCAACAATAATTCTCAACTTCGAAAATTTCAACAACATTTCAACCATTAATCCGCAATTAATTTAATTAAATTATTAATTAAATTAACGGGCGTTACAACTCTCCCCCACATAGAATATTTTCGTCCTCGAAAATCTATTCGATACTACCGCTCTTAGTACGAATTTTGCATCCATCTCATTGATTTCCAAGTCGCGTCTGGAAACACTTTGACCACTACTTTCCTGATAACTCAATAACTTATCACGATTCAAATCGATTACTCACATGTCAATCATTTAACACTTCGCAACATAATCGTTACTAGCATCTCAACTACTCCCCCATAATCTGCCATATCAACATTTAGAGTAGCAACAACTATAACACACTTATAATTGAATATACATCATCTCAATATCATCTTAACAACCCTTTCAACATCAAAACACATACACAATTTCATTTCTGTATGCCAATTATCAATAACTCTATTAATATCATCGTATCACCCTTATAGTGACATCAACATAGTCAACATAATCAACTTCGTCACGTTATGGAGTATCATTCTTCACTTACGGAAATCAACAATAACATATCAATAACGATAACAAAATCGTTACAACATCAACTTAACTGTATAACTCAGCAAGCATACTCATAGCTCACCATCAACCAACAACCACATTAATATCCTTATAAAAATCTGCAAATATTTACGAGAAAACACAGTACTCTGGCACATCATCTCTACATTGGCAATCTACCAAATCAAGCATGTAGATTAAGACACACCATTCCCATAGACTTCTGATGTTTTAATCCTTCACTTCTAACGAGTCGTACACACATAGCAATTGCACCACATCACGCTTCAGCTGCACAACTCTGATAATCTACCTTAAGTCACCGTCCTCGTTACAATTTCCATCAACTATATGATTTACATGTTTCAATCTAGTTTCAGACGTTCTTAACATCCACCATAAAGCAACTTTTCACTTGATAATCTCAATCCTTCACTTCGCGACGTTAGCTCGCATATAATTTTCCACTCTGATTTGTTCAACACCTCTCAATCCTTTCTTAGAAATTCCTCTATTACTCCACACAACCTGGTGAGCAACTATCCTCACGATATAACACCCATCACTTTACACACCATTAAGATAGCACATCAAATCTATACCATCTGACATGGTCTCGTCTACTATTAACAAGAGATTAAGGGTGATCAGTTCCTCAATTTGTCAATATATAGCCGACAATCATAATGGAGTATAAATTATCGTTACTAACTATAATAGTGTTCCTTTAGAACTTGTACTCAAGTCACCTAAAGCAGCATAATCCAATAATTTCCAATGAGGTTTACAAATACTCCTATAATTTCCCTTTCATTCCAATCACACTTTCAATATTATCATCTTATCTAACAACATTTCATATATATCTACACCTCAACCAACTACGATAGTAATCATCTAAGCTCAACAAGCTACTAACCTCTATAACAGACTTCGTCGTTCTCCAACTTAGAACTGCATCCACCTTGAATGAATCTACATACACTTTCACTTGGAAATAAAAATTACTCAAGAGAACTCTTCTCCCAAAACTATAACACATCCTGACAACTTAGCATAAATCTTCCTCCTTTTCGACACCGTAAATTCCACACAACTTTGCACTATCGTCTTTCGTTATAATTAATAACACCAAAGCTTTCCAAATGATACCTTTGATTTCACAAATTAATTTAAATAAATCTTCCAATTTCTCCTTTAATTCACCCAACTCGGACGCTGACGTCCCGTACAACACTGAAGAACAAGTCTAGTCCCAAACACAAGCTTAACAATAAACTGCACTTACTTCCAATATCATTACATGATAAATGAATATATTAAAGCTACTAGAACCATTTTTAAAATGAATCTCATTTTGTTAGCTTTCCAACGCTTCAAACGGAACTCAAATCGGATGTCAGGAACTCTAGTTATGAATTTTCGAAGTCCCACAATAATTCTACAGTTTCCTGCGATTCGCTTACGGAAATTCCACTCTGAAACTCATTTGTCTTCAACTTAGACATATTTCAAACAAATCTTAACATATCTCATACTCCCAAACTTATTATAACTTGAGAGATGCATTCCTTCGCCAAAGTTCAAGTTCCAAAACACCAGGGCAACAATTCCTTTTGCAACGCTACTCACTTCTTCATGTTTCGACTCAGACTCACGATTCACAACTACTTATCAACGTCAACTACTTCTGACAATCACTTATGTTATCCCAACATAAAAGTTACCGCAACTTTATTACTCTATCATTGTTCAAACATCGACATCTTACACTTGCTTCATAAATCAACAAATATTACATTGCTCTTCATTCTTCGAGAAGTAAGCACCAACAATGTATGATCAATTCCTCTCAAGGAAACCTAACTCGACTAACAACAAGACTTTGAATCCAAGTCACCTTCAAATTCGGGAACAACAAGACTCCAACAATTCTTACATTATCATCGTCGGCAGCACACCGAACCAACACCTTTCAATTGAACATATTCGAGAAGCAAAGCTTCTCCCCCACTTATCTTCAACCAACTTCCTGCATACAACTCGATTAGAAAAATAACAAGCACCGACAGTGTTTCACACACTTGTCATGCACTAAGAAATAAATAACATTAGACAACTTGGTCGGACAGACCGACCTGCTCTGATACCACTAATGTAACACCCAAAATTCTACCCGGTAGTTATAACGAAAATCAGAGTATTTAAAAGCTTCCAACACATTTGGGATATCACATTTCAACATGTTACAACATATAAACATATACATAACACTTTAATTTAGGAGGATCATATAACAACTTGCATAAGCTTTTAAAACAAAACCACTTCTTTTATTAATAACGCAGCAGAATCATAATTACAACTTCAAGTAGCATCATATGTTTCGTTTAACTAAAACAATTTCAACAAGTAAACAACTATTTGTTCATTTCCCCCTGAGTGTTACGTATCAGAGCGACCAACCGACTTTGAACTAATAAGGCTAAGAATATCTTCATTCTTGATTACATGCACGTTACCAAGAGAGGGAAACATTTAAACAGTAAGGGGTGAGATTCTCAAATCGTATAAATAAGCGCATGATAAATCATATATTAGAATCAGGTCATGCAAAAATCACCACTTCACAACAACAATCGCAATAGGATATCATTAAAATGCAACAATTAATTCATCAACACAACAACTCAATTGTACAACTTAGATTGCGACTCAATGCAAATGCATGTGGTACCATTGGAGCAGAACTCCCAACTTAGAAAATCTGCCAATAAATAGAGGCATCAACAAGGCATAAGCCTTCAACTTAATATTTTACCAATCTAGGCCAACGTGGTGCCAATCCAGGCCAACTTAATAATGCAGATGTATGTGACTCAATGAATGCAACAAATCACATACAACAACAACAACAATCACCGTCGCAGAGGCATAAGCCTATATCGTCACTTTACTAATAATTAGAGGTACTCATCGTTGCTTCAACACTGGCTATAGGCCTACAACTTAATCAACTTATAAATCACAACATATAAACAACAACATATTCAATAACAACGATATATTCGACAATGACTTATTCACAGCAATGACCCACAACACAATTCTTCCTGCACTTCACATCATCACAAAATTATCACAACATCATTACCACAACTATTCAACTTTGGCAACAAGCCAATATCACTGTTATTACCAATTAATAGATGTAAATCTTCATCATAGTAACTCCTGTATCTTCACAAAATATTCGCAACATCATAGCATCAACGCACACTATAAAGAAAACACAAACATGATAGTCGTTTCTAAAATACTCCCATAACTCTCTATGTATTAGTTCTTCATTATTTAATTATCCTCCTAATATTCACTTCTAATTAACTAACTGGAAATATATCTTTTCTTCTGCTATTTAATCAATCCTCTAAAATAGTTACTGCAACTTTACTAATTATTTCCAACTCTGTCTTATTTCTACAGGCTATTAAAATTATATTGTAACTACTAGATTAAGATTACTGACATAAGGGCTACTTCTATTAATATTTTATTCTATAACATACTATTGACAATAATGGTTCAGTTTGTTCCCTAACTACTTTGCTTTCGTATTAATGAATTCTATACTGATTCCATATAAAAATTATATAACATATTGCTACAGAAAGAAAACAAGTGCCTCTCTGACAGTGCCGACGGCACACCCTACCTGCCACAACACCCAGTGTCGAACGACACTCTTCTTCCACAAATGTCCAGTGCCGAACGACACTCTTCTCCCTTTCAAGGCTGCCAACCGGCAGCACTCACCACTAACAAGGTGACGATCGGCATGCCTCCCCCTTCTTATAATTTCCAACCTTCCTGTTACTTCTCCAGTTTCCTTCGACCCACATATTTTCAATGGAACAATAAATCAACAACAGATAGGAATACGAAAGTTTCACCAATATTCATCACTAATTAATTCATAACATCAATTGCCACATACAAACACAAACAGTAATAAATTTACGCCGTAAATCCCCACATACAATTCCTCATAAGCCCTATTATAGGATAATAAAATACACCCTTACCTTGGATTGGAGATCGTTCTATACTTCCGATTGCAATCCGCTGCTGCCATAACTCAAAACCTTCATTCTTCTTATCTTCTCCATGTACTGCATCCTTTTATTTTATCTTTCTCTAAAACCCTTATTCTTCCTTTTCTCATAAAAACCGAATTCCTTATAATTTCTATTATTAATTCTATTGGGCCTAATATCAACACCCCCACTTTTACTACCACTAACCATTAATTAAGCCCATATAATAAATCTAGTATTATTCCCATACTAATTCTACAACTTAATCAACCAAATAACAACTTAGAAACTTAAATCAATATTTCAACAATAATTCTCAACTTCGACAATTTTAACAATATTTCAATCATTAATCCACAATTAATTTAACTTAATAATTAATTAAATTAACGGGTGTTACATTTGGTTTTTGCATGATGCACATGGTTATGAGATTGAGATATAGTACTTAAGTTATCACGGTGGAGAGTTAGAGGCAAAGATGAAATCTGCAACTCAGTTAGGATTGATTGTACCCAAAGCACTTCAAAAGCAGTGCTAGCCAGGCTTCTGTATTTAGCCTCAATGCTGGATCTGGCTACAAATATCTGCTTTTTATACCACCAGGAAATGAGATTAGGGCCTAGATATATGCATGAACCTGATGTAAATTTCCTAACATCAGGACCTGATCCCCAGTCAGCATTAGAAAAAGCAGTAATTGGCAAAGGTTTGAGAGGATTTTGCAGGAAGAAAGTGTAGACCATGATGAATGGTGCCTCTGAGATATCTCAGAATTCTGTTAACAGCCACCCAGTGAATCTTCATAGGCTGAGATGAAAACTGACAAGCTTTGTTGATAGAAGAGTTAATTTCAGGTCTTGTGATGGTAACATACTACAATGCTCTAACCACAGACCTATAATAAGTGGGGTCTAGAAAATAGTCTGATCCTTGCTTGGTCAGTTTCAGATTAGACATCATATGAGTAGGAAACTTTTAGCTTCACTCATGTTAGTCTTAACCAAGAGATCCTTGATGTACTTAGTTTGAGATAGGAAGAGAGTTCCATTAGAGAGTTGAGTGACTTCGATACAAGGAAAATAATGAAGAGAAACCAATTGTTTAAGAGAAAATTAAGCATGGAATTTTTTCACCATCTTTTGGATATGAGTGGGAGAGTTGCTTGTGACAATTATATCATCTACATACACTAACATAAAAGTGGTGTATGAGGAGGTTATCATAGTAAATAGAGAGGGGTCACATTTATTGGTGAAAAAGCAAAGACTGTGAAGAGCTGAGGTCAGTTTCTCAAACAAGGCCCTGGGGCTTGTTTTAAGCCATAAATATCCTTGTTTAGCTTACAAACAAGGGTAGGATCATAGTTGACAAACCCAGGGGGATGCTGCATATACACTTCTTCAGTCAAAATACCATTTAAAAAGGCATTGTTGACATCTAATTAAGTGATCTACCACTGGTTGGAGATACCAAGAGTTAAAATAACTCTAACTGTGTCTGGTTTAACTATAGGAGAAAATGTCTCCTGAAAATCAAAGCCATGAACCTGATGAAAACAGTTGGTCACTAACCTAGCCTTGTATGTATGAAGGGTGCCATCAGGATTCTGCTTTATCCTAAAGACCTATCTGCACCCAATAGCTTTACTGTTGGGAGGTAAAGTGGTAAGAGTCCAAGTCTGATTGTGCAGAAGAGTTGTGTGCTCAGCTTTCATGGCTTCAAGCCATTTGGGATCCTTGAGAGCAGTTTTATAGGATGTAGGTTCAAACATAGTGAGTAAAAGAGTAGGATGAAGTCTAGGTTTTACAATGTCATCCTTAGAACGAATGAGCATTGGGTGAACATTAAAAGGATGAACAAGAATGATGGGAGAAGCAGATACATTAGTAGAGGAGGCAACATGAGATGAGGGTGCAATAGAAGATGACAAATTGTTGGAGTGATCAGGAGAAGAATGCAGAGTGTTAGACATCTGTTGTGGTGATCCTGAAGTAAAAAGAGGAGAAGAAGATGATTCCTGGACAGATGCAGAAGTAAGAAAACTAACTGCAGGGGAAGTGAGTGCAGGATAAGCATGTGTAGAGGAAGATGGGATATGTGTTAGGTTTTGAGATGGCTGGGAAAAACATAAGGGAAGATGCACAGAAACAGGATGGGAACAAGGAGTTAATGCAGATTTAGTAGGGAATATATCCAAATAAGGATATCTTGTCTCATTGAATATTACATCCTTTGAGATAAAGAGTCTACCATCAGCATCCAAGAATTTGTATCCCTTATGTTGAGCAGAATAACCTAAAAATAAACACTCCTTAGTATGATAAGCAAACTTATTAGAATTATAGGGTCTGAAGTATGGATAACAGGCACACCCAAAGATTTCAAGAAAGTTGTAGTCAGGTTCAATCTGAAGAAGTGAAAAACACAAGAAGAGGGGTTGAATTGTAAAACTTGAAAACAAAGGCAGACAACACGTTATTTTTATCCTGGTTCGTTTGATCTCAAACTACTCCAGTCCACCCGTCAAGGTGATTTCGCCTCTCTCCAACGAGGTCTTAATCCACTATATTCAACTGAATATTACAACTGCTTTAACAACTGCTAAAGCCTTCTTGAGTCTACACCACAGACGGGTTTCTCAAGGAAATTCTTTCTTATAGATAAATGAATACTATGTGTGTTGAATGTTTTCTACAAAAACTTTATATCACAACTGTGATAATGCACAAATTAAGCTTATGTGAAACTAGGATGCTATGACTATAGAGTAAACAATTTGAGAGATATAGCAAGCTGTATGAGTGAGGATGAAGATGATTTGCTTTAGGTGTGTAAAGAGTTGTAGAGCATTAGCCAATTCATTTCTCACTGACTTGTTTATATAGCCTTGGAAAAGATACGTTGTAGTCAATTATTCCATTTCAATGCCCATTACGTAATTTCCATATTCAGAAGATCTTTGTCTTGGAATACAGCCGTTGGTAATAAAGTGTCTTGAATGCACAGTACCGTTGTCAATTAAGCGTGTTATTGGATTTGGCTTATTCTGACGCTTCTAGGTGCTGATGATATTGTTTTGGTCTTGACCAGAGTTTAGAGTATGTTAAGCGCAGATCTGTTCATCAAGCTTCAGCGTAAGCACATGCTTTGATCTTCTGATGCTGGCATATGATATTTCATCTTCTGATGCTGGCATATGATATTTCATCTTCTGATGCTGATGTTGACATTCTTATGCTGATATCCATTAGAGTTTCTGTAAATGCACAATATAATTTTTAGGTAGCATATATGTCTCATATGAATTATACAATTTATTTAATCTAACATTTTGTTATCATCAAAACTTTAACTTAGGGTAGTAGATTCAAACTTTCTTCTAACAATCTCCCCCTTTTTGATGATGACAAAAACCAGATATTTTCAATTGAAATTTAAAGAAAAAAATATCAGAGATAACCAAATAATAAATTTGTATCAGCGATAAACAGAAAGGTATCAAAGATAAGAAGATAGGGAATAGAAAGGTATCAGAGTTATGATCAAAAAAACTCCCCCTGAGTTTATTACTTCCCTTTTAATTCCATGAGTCCTTTAGCATCAGATCTTTATTGAACTTTCTTTGAGCATCAGATCTTTCCTTTACTAGAGAAGAGCTTTAGTGTATTAGAGTTCATCAGATTCTTGTACCTGTAAGCTTATGCAGAACAAAGAAACATTCAAGTATATCAGAGTGTTAGAATGTTTGAGACTTTTGTCTCAGTAATCCGTTATTGAAAAATATCATTCTTTCTCCCCCTTTTTGTCAGCAATCAAAAAGTGCAAATAATTGAAGTTAAAAACGATCAGTGCAGAAAAACGATTGTATTCAGTTCAGAGCTCAGAAAATATTACAGATAACATGTAAAGAAAACAGTGAAAACATCAAGAATAAAAATTTAAGAATGGGGAGGAAGGCGTATGAATAGAGCTTCTAGCATGTTCTTAATCTGATCAGTGGTTTCCTTCTGCTGATGCACCATGCTGACTACTGAGTCAATCTTACTATCCTGAACATCCATCCTATCCTTCATTCGTTGATCATTCTCATCCATTCTCTCCTGCAGTCGAAGATCATTTTGCTTCAGCTCTTCAAGAGTCTGCCTGTCCAATGCATCTTGAGAGATGTCAGAATCAGGATGCTTCTGAGAGCTTTCTATAATAACTTCTTCTTGACTTAAATCTTCAGCTGGAATCGTCTGTTCTTCTGCTGGTTGAACTGTTGAAGCTGGACACTTTTCTTCAGATGATTGAACAGAAGGTGAGCTAGGTTGATCTTGGACTTCTTTGCAATAAAATAAATCAGAAATTGCTGATCTATGTTTATATAGTCAGGAGAGCTTGTAGGCTTCCTGTGGTTGAAGCAGCCAAAAATAATCTTTGCCCAAATTCTGTGTTGATCTTTCAAATCTCTTATTTTGCAGGAGGGAACCCCATGTGTGAAAATCTCTCTTGCAATTAGGGCAGAGTTTGCACATCTATCTGCCATGTCAATACAGCGGATACCACCACCAGTGTATCCAATCAGCCTTGCAATGTGATCTTCAGTAATCACTATCTTCTTTCCCATGATATACGAAGTAACCTGATGAGTTGAGGAAGACGCATGTATCCAGAATTCTTTAACCGAAATGGGGAACATTGGACCCACCAACCTATCAAAGTACCTTTCCCAACCTTGTGCCTTAATTTCTTCAGACAAATCAAAGCCATTTTCCTTCAAGCTGTTGAAATCTACTATCAATTCTGATAGAACTTCCAAGTTCTTGACCGGAGTGAGGAGCATTCTAAAAGGAATCTGATATTGTTCAGAAGAAGCATCTTGCTTGAAACCTGCAGAAGGAGTGCTAGAGGATGCCTCTTTCTGATGTTGAAGGAGTGTCTTTGTTGAGAGCTTCTGATGACTTGTCTTCAGAACCTGTGAATTCAACTTCCATACCTGCAAAGACTTCATTCTGCTTTGACTTTTCAGAGTCAAGCTTATCATCAAAACAAACACTGATTGATTCTTCCATAATCTGTGTTTCTGTATTGTATACTCTGTACCCTCTTGAGCGTTCAGAGTATCCTAACATAATACACTTCTGTGCTTTAGAGTCAAACTTGTTCAAATAATTTTTTGTGTTTAACATAAAACAAGTACATCCAAATGGATGAAAATATGAAATGTTGGGCTTTCTATTCTTCCACAATTCATATGGAGTCTTTTCCAGAATAGGTCTTATGGAGATTCTATTCTGAATGTAGCACGCTGTGTTTATTGCCTCTGCCCAGAAGATCTTAGCAACGTTTGTCTCATTGATCATGGTTCTGGCCATTTCTTGCAATGTTCTGTTCTTTCATTCTACAACTCCATTTTGCTGGGGAGTTCTAGGACAAGAGAAATCATGCAGAATGCCTCTGTCATTAAAGAATGACTCAAAATCTTTGTTTTCAAATTCTCCACCATGATCACTTCTGACTTTAACGATTCTAAGATCCTTTTCATTTTGAACTTGGTTACAGAAGGTGACAAACACAGAGTGTGACTCGTCCTTGTGTCTTAAGAACTTTACCCATGTCCATCTGCTATAGTCATCTTACGATTACTAACCTGTACTTCTTGCCACTGACTGAAGCAGTTTTAACTGGTCCAAATAAGTCAATGTGCAGAAGTTCTAATGGCTTAGAGGTGGAAACAACGTTTTTAGATTTGAAAGCAGGTTTTGCAAACTTGCCTTTCTAACATGCTTCACACAGAGCATCTGAATTGAACTTCAGATTAGGAAGTCCTCTGACCAGATTGAGTTTGTTAATCTGAGATATTCTTCTCATACTAACATGCCCCAATCTTCTGTGCCATATCCATTTCTCGTTGTTAACAGACAGAAGACACTTTACGTTCTGACTTTTCAGTTCAGAAAGTTTAATTTTATAAATGTTTTTTTTACTCTTTCCACTAAATAGGATAGTCCCATCTTTCTGACTAACAACTTTACATGATTTTTGATTAAATATTATATCATAACCATTATCACTTAATTGACTTATGGATAACAGATTATGCATTAATCCATCTACTAATAGAACATTATTTATAGAGGGAAGATTTCCATTACCTACTGTTCTAGAGCCAATGATCTTTCCCCTCTGATTGCCTCCAAAGCCTACGTGGCCTCCAGGCTTAAGTTCCAGGCTTTGGAACATATTCCTTCTTCCCGTCATGTGTCGTGAGTAGCCAGAGTCCAGGTACCATGACTGGTGTTTCTGATTTGCTGCTAAAGAAATTTGTAACATGTATTATTTTATCCTTAGGTACCCATATTTTCTTGGGTCCTGATTTGTTAGCTTTACCAAAACTCTGGTTGAATTTTGGTTTCACAGAATAATTACTACTAGTATATTTAATGTCATGTGTGTGACCATACACAAAGTGTGAATTCAGAGGAGTGTGTTTAATAATTAGATCCATGGCATTCTCTGGTGTAGGTACCTTACCTTGGTATCCTATTCCCTTTCTGCCGTTTCTGCTAACTCCATAGATCATTGAAGCCATTTTGCTTCCATCTATGCTTTTAGCAAGGAACTTCTAAAAGCTGTGATCATACTCCTTGATGATCTCATCAACGCTGCTGGGAGTTTCAGAAATTGTTTCCTTCTGAGAGTTTTGTAAAAGATTTTCTAATTTTGAAATTTTATTTTTCAACTCAGAATTTTCCAATTTGAGACTCTCAGTTTTATCAGAGTCAGAATCAAGATTCCTTTTCAGATTTCTGAATTTAACTCTGATCTGCTGATATCTTTCCAGAATTTCGTTAAGGCTTTCAGCAAGTTCAGCCTTAGTAAAATTAATTGCAAAGTCAGGGAATACCTCAACGGTGTATGATTCAGAGTCTGATTCAGAAGCTTCACTGTCTTCTGATATGTTAGCCATGAGAGCTATGTTTGCTCTCTCATCCTCTGATTCTGAGTCAGCTTCAGACGAGTCAGAGTCATCCCATGTAGCCATGAGACTCTTCTTCTTTTCCCTTCCAAACTTCTTTTTGGGATTTTCCCTCTGAAGCTTTGGACAGTCACTCTTGTAGTGTCCTTGCTCGTTGCATTCATAGCAGATGATGTCCTTGGTGTTTGGCTTTCTACTTCCTGAAGAGCCTTCAGATTTTCTGTATCCAGAGGAGGAGTCTGACCTTCATTATCTGGAGGAAGACTCATTCTGATCGGATCTTCTGGTATTCCTGAACTTTCTTTGCCTCTTCTTCCATAGTTGATTCACTCTTTTGGAGAGGAGGGAAAGTTCGTCTTCTTCTGATGAGGACCCATCAGAGGTTTCTTCAACAGCCTGCAAAACTTTGGAGTCAGATTTTCTGTTAGATTTTAAAGCTAAAGGCTTACCTTGCTTCTGAGGTTCATCAGCTTCTAGCTCTATCTCGTGACTTCTGAGGGAGCTGATAAGTTCCTCCAGAGAGATTTTGTTGAGATCTTTAGCTAGCTTCAGCGCTGTAACCATTGGCCTCCACTGTTTTGGCAAGCTTATGATGATCTTCTTGACATGATCAGCAGTAGAATACCCTTTGTCCAGAACTTTGAGACCAGCCACCAGAATTTGAAATCTTGAGAACATCGTTTCAATTGATTCACTTTCTTCCATTTTGAATGCCTCATACTTCTGAATGAGCGCAAGAGCTTTAGTTTCTTTGACCTGAATGTTGCCTTCATGCATCATTCTGAGAGAGTCAAACATACTCTTTGCAGTGTCTCTGATAGATATCTTTTCATATTCAGCGTAAGAGAGGGCGCTGAGGAGAATAGTTCTGGCCTTGTGGTGATTTTTGAAGTCACGCTTTTGTTGGTCAGACATTGCCTTCCTGTCAATCTTCTGACCACTTGCATTCACTGGGTGCGTGTATCCATCTGTCACCATGTCCCACAGATCAGCATCATGTGCCAGAAAGAAGCTTTCAATTCTGTCTTTCCAGTAATCAAAATTCTCTCCATCAAATACTGGAGGTTTGCCGCTGAATCTGTATTTATCTTCATTGTTGTCATTGCTGGTGTGTTGATATGTTCCTGCCATTGTGTTTTTCTGACGCTGGATCTTGTACTGACACGGTTAAGTGTTTTAGCTCAGAACCAGGCGCTCTGATGCCAATTGAAGAAGTGAAAAACACAAGAAGGGGGGTTGAATTGTAAAACTTGAAATCAAAGGCAGACACCACGTTATTTTTATCCTGGTTCGTTTGATCTCAAACTACTCTAGTCCACCCGTCAAGGTGATTTCGCCTCTCTCCAACGAGGTCTTAATCCACTATATTCAACTGAATATTACAACTACTTTAACAACTGCTAAAGCCTTCTTGAGTCTACACCACAGACGGGTTTCTCAAGGAAATTCTTTCTTACAGATAAATGAATACTATGTGTGTTGAATGTTTTCTACAAAAACTTTATATCACAACTGTGATAATGCACAAATTAAGCTTATGTGAAACTAGGATGCTATGACTATAGAGTAAACAATTTGAGAGATATAGCAAGCTGTATGAGTGAGGATGAAGATGATTTGCTTTAGGCGTGTAAAGAGTTGTAGAGCATTAGCCAATTCATTTCTCACTGACTTGTTTATATAGCCTTGGAAAAGATACGTTGTAGTCAATTATTCCATTTCAATGCCCATTACGTTCTTTCCATATTGAGAAGATCTTTGTCTTGGAATACATTCGTTGGTAATAAAGTGTCTTGAATGCACAGTACCGTTGTCAATTAAGCGTGTTATTGGCTTTGGCTTATTCTGACGCTTCTAGGTGCTGATGATATTGTTTTGGTCTTGATCAGAGTTTAGAGTATGTTAAGCGCAGATCTGTTCATCAAGCTTCAGCGTAAGCACATGCTTTGATCTTCTGATGCTGGCATATGATATTTCATCTTCTGATGTTGATGTTGACATTCTTATGCTGATATCCATTAGAGTTTCTGTAAATGCACAATATAATTTTTAGGTAGCATATATGTCTCATATGAATTATACAATTAATTTAATCTAGCATTTTGTTATCATCAAAACTTTAACTTAGGGTAGTAGATTCAAACTTTGTTCTAACAATCTCCCCCTTTTTGATGATGACAAAAACCAGATATTTTCAATTGAAATTTAAAGAAAAAAATATCATAGATAACCAAATAATAGATTTGTATCAGCGATAAACAGAAAGGTATCAAAGATAAGAAGATAGGGGATAGAAAGGTATCAGAGTTATGATCAAAAAAACTCCCCCTGAGTTTATTACTTCCCTTTTAATTCCATGAGTCCTTTAGCATCAGATCTTTATTGAACTTTCTTTGAGCATCAGATCTTTCCTTTACTAGAGCAGAGCTTTAGTGTATTAGAGTTCATCAGATTCTTGTACCTGTAAGCTTATGCAGAACAAAGAAACATTCAAGTATATCAGAGTGTTAGAATGTTTGAGACTTTTGTCTCAGTAATCTGTTATTGAAAAATATCATTCTTTCTCCCCCTTTTTGTCAGCAATCAAAAAGTGCAAATAATTGAAGTTAAAAACGATCAGTGCAGAAAAACGATTGTATTCAGTTCAGAGCTCAGAAAATATTACAGATAACATGTAAAGAAAACAGTGAAAACATCAAGAATAAAAATCTAAGAATGGGGAGGAAGGCGTGTGAACAGAGCTTCTAGCATGTTCTTAATCTGATCAGTGGTTTCCTTCTGCTGATGCACCATGCTGACTACTGAGTCAATCTTACTATCCTGAACATCCATCCTCTCCTTCATTCGTTGATCATTCTCATCCATTCTCTCCTGCAGTCGAAGATCATTTTGCTTCAGCTCTTCAAGAGTCTGCCTGTCCAATGCATCTTGAGAGATGTCAGAATCAGGATGCTTCTGAGAGCTTTCTGCAATAACTTCTTCTTGACTTAAATCTTCAGCTGGAATCGTCTGTTCTTCTGCTGGTTGAACTGTTGAAGCTAGACACTTTTCTTCAGATGATTGAACAGAAGGTGAGCTAGGTTGATCTTGGACTTCTTTGCAATAAAATAAATCAGAAATTACTGATCTATGTTTATATAGTCAGGAGAGCTTGTAGTCTTCATGTGGTTGAAGCAGCCCAAAATAATCTTTGCCCAAATTCTGTGCTGATCTTTCAAATCTCTTATTTTGCTGGAGGGAACCCCATGTGTGAAAATCTCTCTTGCAATTAGGGCAGAGTTTGCACATCTATCTGCCATGTCAATACAGCGGATACCACCACCAGTGTTTCCAATCAGCCTTGCAATATGATCTTCAGTAATCACTATCTTCTTTCCCATGATATACGAAGTAACCTGATGAGTTGAGGAAGACGCATGTATCCAGAATTCTTTAACCAAAATGGGGAACGTTGGACCCACCAACCTATCAAAGTACCTTTCCCAACCTTGTGCCTTAATTTCTTCAGACAAATCAAAGCCATTTTCCTTCAAGCTGTTGAAATCTACTATCAATTCTGATAGAACTTCCAAGTTCTTGACCGGAGTGAGGAGCATTCTGAAAGGAATCTGATATTGTTCAGAAGAAGCATCTTGCTTGGAAACTGCAGAAGGAGTGCTAGAGGATGCCATGTTCACACAAGGGTTTTTGAGAAAAAGCTTGAAAAGGGTTTCTTTGTGAAAGAAGATGAACACACAGTAAGAACACAGAAATATTTTGAAGATTGTAAGTGACGGCAAAAATGAATGAATGATGTTTAAGGCGTTTAAATAGGTTTCAAAAAATGTTTTGAAAACATAAACATTTTAAGAGAGAGAGTTAAATCATGATTACTCGCATTTAATGTTGGCTAATTTTGGGGGATTTAGAAAGATATTTGGAACGGTTACCCATGACATGTGTCTCAATGCATCCAATCAGCGCTTTGCCTTCTCAGAAGGGTGCACGTATGTTCTGCCTCAGGAATTAGCTGATGACTGGATGACACTTGTTTGATTTAGTGAACAACACATCTATCCTTGAAATGAAACACTCAGATCTTTATGGATACAATCTGATACAATCTGCATGTCTAAATTTCTGAAAGAAGATTGATCAGAAGTTCACAGTGAAATAGAACAAATTCTGAAGGTTAATATATAAAATTAAAACATTTTCACTCTGGGCAGAGCTTCATGCTGAGATGTTTCAGAATGAAGTTGAACCTATCTTCAGAAAGTGGTTTTGTGAAAATATCAGCCCATTGATGGTCTGTATCAATAAAGTTTAAGTTTAAAATGCCTTTCTGAATATAGTCCCTAATGAAATGATGTTTTATTTCTATATGCTTAGCCCTAGAATGCAAAATTGGATTTTTACTTAAGAAAATGGCAGAAGTGTTGTCACAGAGTATAGGAATGTTACTCTCAAATATCTGGAAGTCTTCAAGCTGACTTTTCATCCAGAGCATTTGTGTGATGCATCCTGCTGCTGCAATGTATTCAGCTTCTGCTGTTGATAGCGCAATTGTGGATTGCCTTTTGCTGGACCAAGAGATCATATTTTCTCCCAGAAACTGGCAGCTTCCAGAAGTACTTTTACGCTCTACTCTGTCTCCAGCAAAGTCAGCATCACAGTAACCTACTAAGCTGTAATCACTAGATTTTCTATAAAATAAACCCAGATTAGTAGTACCTTTCAGATACTTGACAATTCTCTTAACAGATGTTAAGTGAGATTCTCTAGGATCTGATTGGAATCTTGCACAAATGCATACACTGAATAAAATATCAGGCCTTGAAGCCGTCAGATAAAGAAGAGAACCAATCATACCTCTGTAGACCTTCTGTTCTACCTTTTTGCTTACCTCTTCTCTTTCCAGAATGCACGTGGGATGCATTGGAATCTTTGATGACTTACATTCTGAGAGATCAAATTTCTTCAGAAGTTCTCTGACATATTTGCTCTGATGAATGTAAGTACCCTCTGGAGTTTGATTGATCTGAATTCCCAGAAAGAATTTCAGTTCCCCCATGAGGCTCATCTCAAATTCTGCCTGCATACACTTAGCAAATTTTCTTCCAAGAGAAGGATTAGTAGATCCAAATATAATATCGTCAACATAAATCTGACACACTAAGATGTCATTCTTAACTGTCTTACAGAATAAGGTTGTGTCCACTTTCCTTCTGGTGAATTCCTTTTCTAACAGAAAGTTACTTAGTCTTTCATACTAAGCTCTGGGAGCTTATTTCAGACCATACAGTGACTTCTTTAGTTTGAAAACATACTCTGAATTTTTTGTACTTTCAAAACCAGGGGGTTGGTGCACATAAACTTCTTCTTCTATATAGCCATTTAAGAATGCACTCTTGACATCCATCTGATATAGAGTGATGCCTTTATTAACAGCAAAAGAAATTAAAAGTCTGATAGATTCTAACCTGGCGACTTGAGCAAAGGTTTCTGTATAGTCTATCCCCTCTTGCCGACTATAACCTTGTGCTACCAGTCGTGCCTTGTTTCTGATGACTTCACCTTGTTCGTTCAGTTTGTTTCTGAACATCCATTTTGTTCCAATGACGTTGAATCCTTTTGGTCTGGGAACTAGATCCCACACGTCATTTTTGGTGAATTGATTCAGCTCTTCTTGCATTGCTAGAATCCAGTCGTTGTCCAGAAGTGCTTCATCAATTGAAGAAGGTTAAATCAGAGAAACAAGTCCCATGAGGGATTCTTCAGAGTTTCTGAAGCTGGCTCTTGTTCTGATTGGATCTTCCTTTCTTCCTAAGATTGTTTCTTCTGGGTGATCCATGCTGCTTCTGGGTAGTCTTTTCTGAGGTTGATCAATAGATGTTGTTGGATTACTCGCAGTGCCTCTTTCTGATGTTGAAGGAGTGTCTTTGTTGAGAGCTTCTGATGACTTGTCTTCAGAACCTGTGAATTCAACTTCCATACCTGCAAAGACTTCATTCTGCTTTGACTTTTCAGAGTCAAGCTTATCATCAAAACGAACACTGATTGATTCTTCCACAATCTGTGTTTTTGTATTGTATACTCTGTACCCTCTTGAGCGTTCAGAGTATCCTAACATAATACACTTCTGTGCTTTAGAGTCAAACTTGTTCAAATAATTTTTTGTGTTTAACATAAAACAAGTACATCCAAATGGATGAAAATATGAAATGTTGGGCTTTCTATTCTTCCACAATTCATATGGAGTCTTTTCCAGAATAGGTATTATGGAGATTCTATTCTGAATGTAGCACGTTGTGTTTATTGCCTCTGCCCAGAAGATCTTAGCAACGTTTGTCTCATTGATCATGGTTCTGGCTATTTCTTGCAATGTTCTGTTCTTTCGTTCTACAACTCCATTTTGCTGGGGAGTTCTAGGACAAGAGAAATCATGCAGAATGCCTCTGTCATTAAAGAATGACTCAAAATCTTTGTTTTCAAATTCTCCATCATGATCACTTCTGACTTTAAGGATTCTAAGATCCTTTTCATTCTGAACTTGGTTACAGAAGGTGACAAACACAGAGTGTGACTCGTCCTTGTGTCTTAAGAACTTTACCCATGTCCATCTGCTATAGTCATCTACAATTACTAACCCGTACTTCTTGCCACTGACTGAAGCAGTTTTAACTGGTCCAAATAAGTCAATGTGCAGAAGTTCTAATGGCTTAGAGGTGGAAACAACGTTTTTAGATTTGAAAGCAGGTTTTGCAAACTTGCCTTTCTGACATGCTTCACACAGAGCATCTGAATTGAACTTCAGATTAGGAAGTCCTCTGACCAGATTGAGTTTGTTAATCTGAGATATTCTTCTCATACTAACATGCCTCAATCTTCTGTGCCAGATCCATTGCTCGTTGTTAACAGACAGAAGACACTTTACATTCTGACTTTTCAGTTCAGAAAGTTTGATTTTATAAATGCCAGAAAATTAGTGCAATTGAACTATCTTGACAGTGCAATTGAACTGAGTATGGATATATGCCAGAAAATTAGTAAAAATAGAAACTACATCAGATTTCAGTTTGAGTAGAAAGATCCATGTGAATTTAGTGTGTGCATCAACACATGTGAGCATATATTTGAAACCAGTAGTAGACAACATAGGTGCATTCCCCCACACATCAGCAAAAAAGGATCAAATGGAGCATTATAAGTGGTAGTGGAAGCAGTAGATGGTAGTCTGTGTACCTTACCCAAATAACATGTAACACAAAAATCAAACTTAGATTGCTGAGGAATAGGAAGGTTGCACTTGTTTAAAACAGACTTAAGGACCTCATGATGAGGACGTCCTAGTCTTTTATTCCATTTTTCATACAATGAAGGCCCTAAATAATTGGCACCTTTATTTGAGCTATAATTGAAAGTACTAGAATCGAAATTATTGCTAGTGAGTGTGTGAACAACAAGTGGATTATTTCTAGTAGAGGGAGAAGATAAAGCCTGTAGAAATCCAAATGAGTAGAGTCCATATTTTCCAAGAGAACCTTGAAGAACAACTTCAGAAGTTGCCTTAGATTTCACAAGGCAAATATCAGGGTGGAATTCAAAATAAACTTGATTATCCCTGGAAAACTGGTAACATAGATGAGATTCTTGGTGATCTTAGGCATATTATAACCAACCCCCGTATCTAGATTCTCCCCCTTTTTTGGGTTTATTCGCTCTTTCCCCATTTCCTTTGGAAACGATAAAGCGTAGTGGCGATTTTTATTTGATATGTACGAGTTAAGTCAATCCAATGGCTTAGTCTCAACATTTCTACCGCTACAAACCCCAAATCAATCAATGATCTTGGAGGACAAACCCACAGTTTTTCCGGATGAAGACCAATACAAATCTTAACTCAATATCTTCAGCTTCACAAGAACCTAATCGGACATTATCAAACTTTGTCTAGATGGCACCCCAACAAAATATAATTATAATGGAATATTAGTGTGTATGCATAGGTTAGAGGAAGATGAGGAGAAAATGTAGGCTAATTTTATGGTATCATCAAGTTATGAATGATGCATGAATGATGTATTTATAGTTTTGAAATTTTAGGGCAAAAAAGACTTATTCCAAATTAAAAAGATTTACAAAATTGATAAGAAAAATCAATATGTGTCAACCTATATATCATATGTGTCGACCCATACAATAAGTTTAAGTTGTATGTGTCGACCTGAAAGAAGGTATGTGTCGACCAAAACAAGTCAGAGGGTACATGCTTTAAAACAACAACAAATGTGTCGACCTATAAATTGTATTTGTCGACACATAAATTAAGAATTTCTACAATTTCTTAAATGCTTCAGTATGTGTCGACCTATGCAATACATGTGTTGACCTGAGCCTTGCAGAGGCTACATACTTCAAAACTGAGTTATATGTGTCGACCTAAAAAATGGATGTGTCGACACATGCAATAAAAAATTAAGCAGAAACTTATTTTTAATGACTTGGATCAATTTCAAAATGCTTTTTAATGATTCCTAAGACCTCTAATGCAGAGGAGTGCCATAACACATAGATATACCATCCAATGTACAAAAGTGTTAGATTTCCCCAGTTTTGACATCATACAAAACATTTAAAGAGTAAGTTGTACTCACAGATTAGCAGTTAGTCCTTCCACCATAAGAACATCTTCTAGACTAAGAGAGCCATCATACAACAATTTTCCAACTCCCTTTATTTCACCTTTGAATCCATAACTAAATCTAACATAACCAATAGGCTGAGACCTGCTATCCACCAATAGATTTTTAATCCCTATCATATGTCTAGAGCATCCAGTGTCAATGTACTAGTCTTCTCTAGTTGAATCTCTCAAAGAAGTATGAGATATAAGGTTAACATCCCTATCTTTAGAACTTCTCTTTTTACTTACTTGATTAACCCTTAAATGAGCTGAAAGCTTTTGAACTCCATACAATCTATAACAAAAAGGCTTTATATGACCATAATCACCATAATAATGACATCTCCAAGTTGAGGAATTTATTTTAGTTGGAGTTTCATTATATCTCCCTGGATGTTGTAACATGTGGTTGGACATGGTGATCATCTTCTTCTTTTCAGAAGGAATGATTTTTTCTACAGACCTTTTCCTCAGAATATTATCAAATTGATAATTAACATATGTATCTTTGTCCTCTTTCATAAAATTAGTTCCATTTTTTATCCTTCTAGAGGAATTTGTCATGTTGTTAAGCTTGAAATTTAAGAACGTTATCTCATTTTGTAGATGACAGGCAGTACATACAAGTTCCTTCTTTTCATTCTCCAATTCAGCTATGATCCTTTTCTAATCTTCTACTTTATTAAGGATTTCTTCACACTTGTTATAAGTTTCCTTGTATGACACATCCAAATCTTCATAGAGAATATTTTCATCACAAAATTATACCTCATCTGCCCATCTTCCAGCAAGAGAAGTCACGAGTTTGACAGTCTCATAATTAGGATCATCTTCTGACTCATCATCAAACCAAGATACAGAAATCCCCTTTTTCTGTTTCTTTATATAGGTAAGACATTTTGGTCTAATGTGACCAAATCTTTCACACATAAAACATTGAACACCTTTGCTTTGATTGGACTTCTCTTCAGCTCTGAATTTTTCTTGAGAATCATAGTTGTTGCTGGTGTCAGATGGGATATTCTTGACATTTGGTCTTCCCTTTCTGTCCAATGTCTTCAGAATTCTATTGAATTTCTTACCAAGTAATACAATGGTATTTGCCAATCCTTCTTCAGTATCCAGATCATTATGACTCTCTTTATTTCGACATTGGATACAAAATCTATGTATTTGTTGTTCTTCTCAGTTTTATCACTTACAGCCAATTCAAAAGTTTGAAGTGACCCAACAAGTTCATCAACTCTCATGCTGCCGATGTCATGAGCTTCTTCAATGGTTGTTACCTTCATATTAAATCTCTTAGGTAGAGACATGAGAATATTTCTAACAATATTTTCTTCTTGCATATTTTCTCCCAAGGCACTAGATTCATTTGCTATTTCAAGAACATTCATGTGAAAGTCCTGAATGCTTTCATCATCATTCATCTTTAGGTTCTCAAATTTGGTAGTGAGTTAAAGTATGAACATATTAACTTTGGATGTGCCTTCATGAGTTGTCTTGAGGATTTCCCAAGCATCTTTAGCTACATTACAAGAATTTATTAACCGGAAAATATTCTTGTCCATATTGAATAGAGCATTCAAAGCTTTGTAATTTCTAAGAGCTAATTCATCTTCCTCAGACCAATCTTCTTATGGCTTCAGAGATTCATTCTCATCTTTGTCCTTCACAAAAGGATGATTACATCGTTTCACAAAGGCTACCATTCTAACCTTCCAATAGTCATACTAAAACCATACGTACTCTTGATATCAGGGTCATCTAGGACTATGAAAGGTTTCTATAATATTCTAGCACTCGCGTCTCTTAAAAAAATAGAGCTAGAAGGATTGATGCATACTTTACCTCTTACAATATAAGAATATTGGTAAACTCACTCTAATTTCCATGTACGCCAATAACAGACGGCCAGCCTCATGGAACATAAACTACCTACTAGATCTCCTCATATCAATCCTAGTTTTGCAGTCTCCGTGACTTCCTAAAGATCTTTTCCGTCAAGCATGGCTTTATGGCACGACATACCACCTTGATCGGATTATCCTAATGGTTATGGACTACATTCAAAAAGTGCAGAAGGTCTCGACATTCCTCGTATTTATTTAAATTGATCCCTTCTGTAACTAATGTCATAGTGTACACTCTATCTTGTGATACATCTAAGTATTCAAGATTCACAATTGGGTTTCTTTAACTTATGCCCTAGGGTTACCTAAGATTCTTAATTTAACTTATAATAACTTATTAATCTCAAACATTATACATTAATACATTAATACAAGCCTTATGAAACTTTAACACAATATATATCTTTGAATTAGATTTCTAATGCAATTGATCTTGCCTAAATCAGAGTTACCAAACTTAAGTTATGCTAATTACAAGCTAACCCTATATCTAGGCAGAGAAAATTATCTGGTGTCCGTAATTATGCCTTTGGACTGTAAATCTTCTAGAGTTTTTTTCATTTGAGACCGCAAGTATTATAGCTTGGCAGTAATCCTTGCGTACAACCGTAATGGAGCCCGTAACCCATTCTTACGACTGTAACAAGCCCATAAAGCGTTATGGGATGACCATAATGATGCCTTATAATTATAATATGCCTAGAGAGTTTCAAAACATGCATTTTTACATATTTCCAACTAAAACTTAACTCAAAATGTTATAATATAGAGAGGCACAACAAACACATCAACAATGATTTATACACCTGCAACCACAATCAATCATGAAAGAAACATATTAATTTGAACCTAAGACCCTAATTTCCACATGAAATCCCTAACTTAGGCTTCAATAAATCTTTGGTGTCTTGCTTTCCTTCTCTTAGGTGATAAATAATTTCCTTACATGCAAAATGAAATATGAACCTTGCACACTCCACCTTCCTCCTTTTTCCCTCTTCATGTGTTCCACCCCTTACTCACTCTACCCTCTAAAGTTTCATATTTCTAATTAAAAATTGAGGAATAATGACCAACATGCCATCCTCTAACTCCTTAATACCAAAAGTGTCCCTTATTCCTCTAGTTTGGTAACTATTAAGTGTTAAAGATAAAAATCACATTTTCTTAAGACAAGACAAGGTATAAAGATATAATGAATATTATAATAAGTACTTCCTAAACTTAGATATATTGGAAATAATATTAGAATGTTTTTCATTAACAAATATATAATAATTAATAATTTGAATCAGAAAAACCTGATGTGATCCTTAAATCAAGAGATGAAAGTGTTTATGACTTTCAGGAAAAATTGAAGAATGAAGAAATTTTATAGAAGTTGAACGAATTAGTTAAATTACTTAAAGATGAAGGCATGATCTCAAAGATAGCAACCTCATAAAACTCTTACTAATCAACTCATGTGTTATCCTTCGTAATAATAACTTCAGTAGTTGAACGATCCTCAAAGGATTCAACATCAAATGAATGAACTTCATTTATAAGAGGATATGAAGAAGAAGTCTCATACAGTGAAATATTTGATAGAATAAAGGAGAATAAAGCTTCTACAAATGATGAAGACTCATCCTCAGGAAGAACCTTCGAAGAATCTTTGTCCAATGAATAAGATGAAGTCTACCTAAAAGTATCTTACGAAGAAGAAGACCATGAGGCGAAAAAATCGTTATATAAGCTTCTATTTAAATTAGGTGCTAAGTTAATTGAGAAAATGATAATATTAAGAAGTGTAACACAAACCTTAAGGATTGTGTTGAGTTTCTAGAAAAGAGTAATAAAACTCTTATGCCTAAAATAAATAATATTAGAAACTTAGATGTAAGATGTGAGACTTGTGTCTCGATGAAAAAGGAAGTAACAAATTTTCATGAAAACCTGATCTTACTGGGATAAGAATAATATTTAGTGGCCTTTAACACTTGAGTTTCTACGGCTGTTGAGAAAAAGGGGAGGGGTTGTACTTGCAATATACTCCAATGATAAAGTATGGTTCAAAGTGAAAAGAGAGCAAGTACATAATTGGTGAGAATGAATAGAATACCTGACCCTCTAATGAAAGAGGGTATTTATAGTTCCTCAGCACTGGACCAAGGTCTCCCATCGTGGGTTGGACTCTCTGGCTCACAATGGATGACTTCCAGGATCCTACCTGAGAAAGGAAGATCAGCACGTGGTCTTCATCCTAGGTCAACTGCCCCGTGATCTTCGGATGATAAAAGCCTTGTTCTTCATGGAGGGAAGAATAACTCTGTGGGATATGGAGAGAACTTGGCCACGTGTCCTCAGAGGGGTACATGAAAAATATGCTCCCCAATGGTCATAACAGTCTGGACCATTTCTTTGGGCCTTATTGAGGTACTGATAGATTGGGATATGCTTGACAGTGGGCTAGCCACAGGCCCAGTCTAGAACAAGAGCCCCCCCAAGTTATTACTCCTAGACAAAGGAGCTATGACTTAGAATCAGCTTGCATGTCGAGGTGGAAAGGATTCAGATATGAGTGACCATCATCTGGGCGGGCATCCACGAGAATTTTTTGCTCGTAAAGTTCCTTCACGTTTCCTGGAGATATGCTTTTGAGGGAATTGACCCGGAATGACTTGTCGTTCTTGCTTGACAAAATAGGTTTGTTGCCAATTTCTCAAGGTTGTGCTTAAGGCGGGCTTACTCGAATTTGTTGAGCACGACTGATGATTTGGTATTGTCTCCTCTTGCTAGTTATGCTCGACTGTAATCAGATATTGGTTTTCTTCCAGAGAACTTTCCCACAAGAAGCATTGCTAGGTTGGCGCTCATGTGCCCATCAATTGGGATGCGTAATGTTGGAGTCTCGGGGTATGTTCCCAAACAATGGAATTTGAGGAGTGGTCGTGTGAGCTCGACACGTGGGAATATGTAATGCTGTCTTAGGAGAGCAGATGTCAGACCGCTTTGTGTGCCATGCATGACGGTTAAGTAATTTATCAATATATCCTACAATAGCCTAGGGCCTAGGAAATGATGATCTACCGCGTGTTTCCCCGTGTGGTGGGTTTGGTTATAGAAGAGTAAGGAGAGGCTCATTTGAAACAATATAAATTTTTGATCTCTTCTTCATCTCCTGCTCCTCTTATGTCCGTTGTCATTGTCTCCTCTTTCAACGTTGTTGCTACTGCCGTATACTCTTCCCTTCCAAGTAAGTGTTCTATCCCTATGCCAATTTTAGAATTTTTTATTAGAAATTTTGGTGACCATGAATCCTTATATCAATTTATCAATGAATGTATGCGTTTTCCGACGAGTTTCATGAAGTTTTCGATGAGCGCATGAATTTCACGGCGAGTCTCATGAGGTTTCCGATGAGTGTATGAATATCTCGGCGAGTCTCATGAGGTTTCCGATGAATCTCATGAGTTTCCCGATGAGGACTCATGGGCTTTTGCTGGGTTTTATGATGGGGAGATTTCTCCCCAGAAGGAAGGGAAATTCATGTTCACCATCTTATTGCGGAGATTCTTGCATGAATAGTTGTATCTTCTGTCGGTGATAGGATCCTCGTGTTTCTATGCTCGCAGACAAGGGCCCTGGTCGAGGATGTATCCTCGAGCCTTTCTTTTCCCTTTCACTTGTTTTATGGTGGAAGTGTGGATTTGATCTTACCGTCGAATTCACTATTTCCCCTACTTTTCATGTAAAATGGCCCAACAAAATGTTGAAGCCAATGTGCTCGACGTGGATGCCAGGAGTAATTTGGATTGTGTGGGGAAAGAACCTTTAGAGATTACCTCGATATTTTCCCTCAACTCTTCTAACGCATTTAATGTTGTCGAGGATTGAGAAGAAGAGGTCGTTGTGTCTTGGATACTCTTGCATCTTAAACTAACCAGATCTGCTCGGTGTTCCCGGGGTTGCGTTCCCTGATGTATGAATTTTCTTTAAAAGATAGGAACTTGCCTTCCCTTCAATTTTCTTCAGGCGGGGATCTTGACATGGTTGGATTTGGCTCCTTCCCATTTTCATTCAAATGCACTCGCGTTTGTGCGGGCGTTCGAGCTTGTGTGTCGATATCTTGAGATCGGTGCCACCATACTCCTATTTTTTAGAGTTTTTCATCTTTATAGGAAGTATGCCGGTGGACGGCACAACTTGGTGTCTTTCAAGCAGACGAGGAAGCTTTTCAGAATGTAAATGGACTATGTTCACTCCTTTAAGGACATATATTACATTGTGAAGCCCCTTTTAGAGGCAGTTGTGAACTCCTTGTATGACCACGTGGTCGAGCTTGAAAATGGTAGGGAGTTGACAAGGTTTCGAGCAAAGTTCCCTCTCGAATGGAAGATGAATCATTTCGATAAGGGGACTGCCACATATATTTTAAAGCCTGGAGAGTTGGATGCTGAGGACCAGCTTGCTTATGGGAAGCTCATGGAATTTGTTGAGGGTTTCTCCTCTTCTATGTGCATGAATAAAGTTGGGGTTTCATTTTGAAAGCGGACGGGGAGCCCTGTTATTCCTCTAGGATGATTAATACAAAGGCATTCCTCGAGTGTAATTCCGATGAAGAAGCTTTAAGGCTCTTAGGTAGCGAGTGTGTTCATAACTAGTGTGTTCTTATGTTTCCTTGTTACGCTAATTGTTCCTTTATTTGCTACAGGTCAGATGTCGAGCCTCTATTAGTGCATGGTCAAGATAGTGGCCAACAGAGATGCCAAAAAAATATCGAAAAGTTGTGTCGCCCAAATCCAAGGGCATGCGAGGACTGATAACACCATGGTTAGTTCAACTTCTTCGCCTCAGGGGAGTCAGTCCCCTCAAGAGAGTCCTTCCAAACGGCAGCGCAGGGATGACACAGAGCATGTCGATCTCACTGGTCGGTCAGTCGGGGAGACGTTTATGATGCACCCTATTAGCTTCAGTAAGGATAACTCTTTGTTCATCCATAAGGAGGAGTCGAAGGCCATCCTGACTGTTGACAAGGTGGACAGGAGAAAAGCGCTCACTAAGGACACAATTGTTGTGATAAGGGTTTCGGAGACTGTTATGGCCCTCAATGATGTGTAGACTTGTCCGTTGAAAGAGTTGAGGAAAGTGCAGGCCTAAAATGTAACTTTGGAAGCAGAGGTGACCAAGGGGAGAATGATCTCTTCCACTATAAGGAGAAGTACCAAATCCATACTAGGCTATACATATACATAGATAATCTGAAAGAGAAGCTAGCCAGAGTGACTTTGGAGAATGAAAGACTCCAGGCCTAAGTGACCAAATTAGAAGATATGATGACGCCTGTCGAGAAGGAGACCGAGGAGGAGAAAATCTTGACGACTCGGGCTGAGTTGATGTCTTGTCTTTGAGTACTTGAACATGATTTCTTGGATACCCTCAGGATGGGTTTCAAAAGTGCACTGGAGAAACTCCAGCTCGTCAACCCCAGGGTTCGACTTGTCACTAATGGGATTTGTCCTTTCCACCAGGTAGTTGATGGCTAGATAATCAATCCAAAGGGTTTCGGTGCCGAAAGGGGGTCCCCACATGATGAGGAGGAAGACGTTTGATTCCTTGTATTCGAATGGCCTGCGTACCATATGTTTGTTCGGCCTGCATGCCAATATTTATTTTTCCAATGTTTGGATATTGGACTCTGCCCATTTTTTCTAATATTTTAACAATGTTGACCTTCGTGGTCGGAGCTTTTAATGTTGTTGGTTGTATGCTTCAATTTTTCTTGTTGAGCACTTAGTTTCCTCGTTGTTATTTATGTTTGCAACATATAGTTTATTTAGGCGTGGGGATTCTTGCTCGACAGAATTAGCGTATGAGTAAAACTTCATCGTCAAATGTTTTGCATGATGTTAAAACAGGAAAAGCGAGAACTTTGGTATATTGGGCAATATCCTTTTGTCTTATGGCACTCCTCTGCATTAGAAGTCTTAGGAATCAATAAAAATCACTTTGAAATTGATCCAAGTCATTAAAAATAAGTTTCTGCATAAATTTCTACTGCATGTGTCGACACGTCCGCTTTTCAAGTCGACACATGCAACTCGTTTTTAAAGTTTATAGCTTCTGTAAGTTTCAGGTCGACACATACATTGCATAGGTCAAAACATACTGAAGCTTTTCTAAAAATGCATAAATTTGTATTTGATGTGTTGATACATCCGATTTCTAGGTCGACACATTTGCTAGCGTTTTAAAGCCTGAAGCTTATGTTTCTGTTCGGTCGACACATAGACCCATACAGGTCGACACATACAGTATAAGAATTAAGTATGTGTTGACACATACGATATATAGGTTGACACATACTTTTTGGGTGGTCAATTTTTTAAATCTTTTTTAATTCCAAATTTGTTCTTTTTTCCCAAAAAGTTCCAAAACAATAAATACTCATTCATGCATCATTCATAACTGGTTGAAACCATAAAATTAGCCTACTTTTCTCTTCATCTTCAACCTCCAACCTATGCATACACACTGACATTACATTGTAAAAATATTCTGTTGGGGCGCCATATAGACGAGAATTCATAGTGTCCATTCATGTATTGGGTTGAGATTTATAGGGGTTTTCATCCAGAAAAAACCACGGGTTTGTCCTCCAAGATCATTGGTTGATTTGGGGGGTTTTGTGCAAGACATTCGAGAGGTAATTACGGCCAAGTGAAGTCCTTTGGAGATAACAAATGAAATGGATCCTTCGGAGATAAAGAACGCAAAGGAAGTAGTTCGAGAACGGCATATTACAATTGAAATCTTGCGTTGCAATAGTTGAAATTGAAGGTGCGCGAAAGCTTTGGAGATAAAGAACACAAAGGAGTAGCAAGATCCAGATAGTCAATTTGCATCTATTGTGTCTTGGTCTTTCTCAAGATCAAAAGAAGTGAAGGGGTTCAATCAACAACAAGCTTAGGGTTTGTGGAGTTACTCTTAAACACTTCTCTTGTATCAATAATTTTACATAGTAAGAATTATCCTAATTCCATTGGAATCAGGCACAGACGTACCCACACGCGAGGACGACAGTGGGGAACTGTGAAGACAAATTCCTCGTGTCTCTTTTATTTTTAGTTTTACTTGCTTTGATATTCATTAATAAATTTGTCAAATAGCATTACGTTATCAATTCAATTATAAGAATTTTATGAACTATTTTTTATTGTAAATCAAGTGTTGATATATCTTATAATTACTTTTAATTATAAATGGTTTTGTGTATCAACACAATCAAAGGAAAAATTCTGAAAATTCACTTGCACACCAAGTGTTTGATAAATTGACTCAACTAGTTCTTTTAGTATTGCCATTGGAAATAGCTTAAGTAGTAACTTGTGATAAACGTTAAATAAGATGTTAAGTGATTCAAGCATATTAATTCAATTTGTTATTCTTATTCTATATTGAGTTTGTTATTACAATTTGCATATCTAAGTTTCCTATAACGTTCGTATAGACGACATTTTGAAAAAGCTTTTGCGTCACTCTTTGATAAAATAATTTTTCAAAATCAGTTTTTTGTATTAATTTTTAAAAGGGGTATCTATTCACCCTCCTCTAGATACGTTGTCATCGTCTAACAAGTGGCATCAAGTGCCCAGTTCATTACGGCTTCGACACTTTTAGAAAATGGCTTACGAACCTAAAGGGGGTTATAAAAGAGCCCCAATTTTCACGGGATAAAATTATAGTTATTAGAAAGCTTGTATGGAAATTCATGTCAACTCATATGATAAAGTGTTTGGGAAGCCAGACAAAATGGTCCAACACCGGTGACAAATGTTGTTGATGGTGCTACCGCACCTAAGCTGGAAAACTTATGGAATGAGGATGATAATAAGAAGTGGTCATACGATTGGAAAGAGAAGAACGTCATCGTATCCACTCTTGGTGTTAATGAGTTCTATCGTATTTCCCATTGTCAAACCACTAACGCTATGTGGGATGCTCTACAAGTTACCTATGAGGGAACTAATAAGGTTAAACAAGCTAGAATCAATACACTTAATTAAGAGTTTTAACTTTTTCGCATGAAGCAAGGGGAAGCTATTGCTAAAATACAAAAGCGATTCTCGTATCTTAATAATCACTCAAATTTACTAGGTAATCCTATTTCCAATGTTATTGCTACTAACAAGGTGTTGAGATGTCTTACTAGGAACTGGCAACCAAAGGTCATCACAATCAAGGAAGCCAACAATCTTGTAATACTCAATCTCACTGCCTTGTTTGGAAAGTTAGAAGAACACGAGCAAGAACTCAATTGTTTGGATAAACATGAAAAGAAGCTTGAGAAAAAGAAAAAGGAAAAGGGGGTTGTTAAGGAGGAAATCTTGAAGTCTAAAGATCTCAAGGCTTCAAGCTTAAAGTCCTCAAGGGATGAGCTCACTAATGATAGTGACTCTAGCAATGAAGAGAATTCAGATGATGAAGAAATGGGATTATTTGTAAGGAAATATAATCGATACATTCAGAAGAATGATGTCAAACACTCCGATAATAATCTTGCAAAATTTAGAAGACAATATTCCTCCTCTAAATATGAAGACAACAAAAAGGACAAGGCAAAGGGTATTTGTTATGAATGTGGAAAACCGGGTCATTATAGACCAGATTGTCCATCCCTTGCTAAGAAGAAAGAAAAGGGCCAATGAAACAACTCTAGAAATTCTAGACAAGCCTATGTTGCTTGGGTTAGTGATAGTGATGTCTCAAGTAATGAAAGCTAAAGAGAGAGTAATGAAGAGGCAAACTATTGTTTCATGAAAAATCATCATTAAGGCAAGAAAAAGGTTGTATGTCATTCTAAATACTCTAATATTTCAAAGTTGTCTTTTAATGGGTTGAATAATCAATTTGAAAATCTACAAAAAGAGACTTTATATGGTAACAAAAAGTTGGCCTCCCAAGAAAAGATTTTTACTTATTTGGAGGCCAAGGTTGAAGAAACAAATGAAAAATTTGAGGCATTAAAGAAACTCATTGTAGATAGTTCAAAGTATGTATAGGAGGATGAACAATCTTGTGAATTTGGATGTGAAATATGTCAAATTTGGCAACAAGAAGTGAGTAATCTTGAAACCAACTTAGATAAATACATTATCCCATTGATACTATTGCTATTAGATGTTTAAAGGTTGAAAATCCTCATAAAAATTATAACTTGATTAGGAAGATGTCTAATAGAATAGGTGACTCTCATCATAGGATATTTTGTCACTATTGTTGCAAAAAAGGCCATACTAATGAAAAATGCAAATTTAGGTGCTTTTTGGTTTCTAAACGGAATTTCCAATGGTTGCCCAAATGCAAGAACTATTTAACTCACTCTCAAGGACCCAATGAGAATTAGGTACCTACCACTTTTGTTTATTTTTTGTAGGATGAGTTTCTTGATGCTATAATGGGAAAATGGATTCTCGATAGTGGGTGTTCAAGACACATGAGGGAGACATATCTCTCTTCCCTGACTTTATGGCAAAGAAGAAAGGTTTTGTATCCCACGGTGATCACAAAGGTGATATACTCGGAAAAGGTAGTATAATTAATCCCTCGATTATTACTATCTTAAAGGTTATGTTAGTTGAAGGCCTTAGACACAATCTTCTTAGTATTAGTCAATTATGCGATAATGGTTATAAGGTAACTTTTGCCAAAGATTGTTTCATAATAGAACATAATGAAAACAAGGATTGTATGTTTAAGGGTGTGAGAGTTAGTAATATCTATATGCTTGACTTAAGAGAAATTTCCTTGAATAATGCCCAATATGTTGTTACCTTGAGTGAAGACTCTTGGCTATGGCATGGACATTTGGCTCACGTTAACTTTGATCTACCTCACAAAATAGTTAAAAAAGATTTAGTAATCGGTCTACCAAAAATGAAAATTTTGAAAATATCATATATGTGATGCATGTCAAAAGGGTAAGCAAACATGGGTCTCTTTTAAATCAAAACATGTTGTTTCAATATCGAGACCACTTAAGCTCTTTCACATGGATTTATTTGGTCCCTCGGTGACTAAAAGCATGGGTGGCAATTAGTATTGTCTTATAATTGTAGACGATTACTCAAGATTTTGTTGGACTATTTTCTTACATATCAAATATGAAACGTTCTCTCCTTTCACATGTTTTGCCAAGTTAGCTAAAAACAAGTTAAATACAAAAATTGTTGCCATTCGAAGTGATCATGAGGTGAGTTTGAAAATCATCTCTTTGAAGAATATTGTGATAAATTTGTAATTTAACATAACTTTTTAATTCCTATAACTCCACAACAAAATGGAGTTGTGGAGCATAAGAATCATTTTTTAGCGGAGTTGGCAAGAACAATGCTCAATGATTATGGTCTGCCAAAATATTGTTGGGATGATGCAATTAGCACAGTATGTTATGTCTTGAATAGGATAGTTATTCGTCCCATTCTTGAAAAAACTCTCTATGATCTTTTAAAAGTGAGAAAACCAAATTTATCTCATCTTCATGCCTTTGGATCTAAATGTTTTGTTTTAAATAATGGAAAAGATAATCTTGGAAAATTTGTCGCGAAAGCCAACGAATGTATTTTTCTTGGATACTCTCAATCTAGTAAAGCATGTAGAATTTATAGCAAAAGATTACTTATTTTTGAGGAATCAGTCCATGTTAGTTTTTATGAGACTTCCCATAATAGTGTTGAGAAAGGTAGTTCTTTTCATGGTGTAGGTGCATCTATATAAGACATACTCAAGGACACCGATAGAGGAGTTGATCAACCTAAATCGGTAGAAATTGAGAAGGATAAATATGACAACAAAGAAAAGAAAGATGATGAAAGTCGTGAAGAAAATAATGGTCTTCCATTGGAGTGGAGAACCTCCAAGGATCATCCAATTGACAAAATTATTGGTGATATCACTAAAGGGGTAACTACTCGCTCTAAGATAAGTATTTTTTTGTTATCATTGTGCAAGAAAAATTGAATCAATTTGAAAGAAATGACGTTTAAGACCTTGTTCCTCGTCCACAAGATCATCAAATTTTAGGAAGTTAATGGGTATTTAGAAATAAACTTGATGAACATGGTGTGATAACAAGAAATAAGGACCGTCTTGTGGCTCAAGGGTATAATCAAGAGGAGGGCATTGATTATGAGGAGACTTATGCTCCTGTTGCCCATCTTGAGGCTATACACCTTTTATTAGCTTATGTATTCTCTAAGAACTTCTAATTATATTAAATGGATTTAAAAAGTGTGTTCCTTAACGGATACATAAGTAAAGAAGTGTATGTTGCTCAACCTCCCGGTTTTGAAAATTATGGTTTTCCTAATCATGCGTTCAAGCTAAAATGTGCATTGTATGGTCTTAAATAAGCCTTTAGGGAATGGTATGACCGACTTAGTAAGTTTTTGCTAGAACAAGGATACTCTAGAGGGAAAGTAGACACTACACTCTTTAATAAATGTCAAGGAAATCATATTTTAGTAGTTCAAATTTATGTTGATGATATCATTTTTGGATCTACTAATATGCATCTTGTCAATGAGTTCTCTAAGCTTATGCATGAAGAGTTTGATATGAGTCTAATGGGAGAGTTAAAATACTTTCTCAGACTACAAATTAAGCAACTTAATGAAGGAACATTTGTATGTCAAACCAAGTATTGTCTCAAATTTCTCAAAAGATTCGGTATGAACGATGCAAAGGAAACTGACACACCTATGGCAACAAACGGTAACCTGGATAGAGATGAAAAGGGTAAGGATGTTGAGGTAAAAAGGTATAGAGGCATGATTGGATCTCTTCTTTATCTTACCGCATCTAGACCCGACATTATGTTTAGCATTTTTATGTGTGCATGATATCATTATGTTCCTAAGAAATCCAATTTAAAAGTCGTTAAACGCACTCTTATATACCTCAATGGTACATCTAAGTTTGGGCTTTGGTATTCCAAGGGAAACAATTATATCTTGGTTGGTTATTTTGATTCTGATTTTTCCGGTTGCAAATTGGATAGGAAAATTACTAGTGGAACTTGTCATATATTTTCAAAATCCTTGGTAAGTTGGCATAATAAAAAGCAAGTTTTCGTTGCTTTGTGAAACACCGAGGCGGAATACTTGGCAGCCGGTAGTTTTTGTGCATAAATTTTGTAGCTTAAACAACAACTACTTAATTTTGATATTAAATTCTCATGTATTCCTATCATGTGTGACAATGCTAGTTCCATTAATCTAACCAAAAATCCTATACTACATTCACATACCAAACATATTGAGATACATCACCATTTGCTTTGTGACCATATTGAAAAAGGGGATGTTGTGTTTGAGCATGTTGATAGGAAAAATCAACTTGCTGATATTTTCACTAAACCACTCGCAACCGAACCTTTTGTCAATATACGTGGGGAATTAGGGATAATCGATATCTCAAATGTTTCTTAATTCTATTTAATTTCTTGCGCTTTATACTATCACTCTAACTTCGTGTTTGAGTATTTTACATCATGTGAGTGCAACTTCAATCTCAATCAAGAGTGAGGTAATATCGTTTCAATTTCTCCTTGAAAGTAAAGATTTACCTTGATGTATGTTACTAGTTTCTCCCAAAAATGCTTGATCTTCTCTTAAATGATGAAAAACATGAATGTTCATTTCCAAATTTTTTTATTAATAACCATTGTATGTTCTTGATCCATGTGCTTATAATGAATTCATGTATTAATACTTTCAAATTTGTATAAGTTTGCTCTTGTTATGCAAGCATGTGCTTTGTTTATTTTTTTGCACTTGTGCTTGAATTATTTGTATGCACGCTATTTGCATTATATGTTTCTTGTTATCTTGGTTTCATGGCATGAAAATAGTCTTCATTTTAATTTTAGTAGTGATATATTCTTGTTGCTATGATAGGCACATGTGTGTGCGGCATCAGGAGTCCTATTATGAAGCATTACGTGGTTGTAACGCTACAAAAACAACTTGACATTATTTCCATCTCTTACCTATTTAGTTCTTATGTCGTGCATTACATTGGTTGTAATGTTACTTGCTCGTTATTTAAAATTTTGGATCATCATATATATATATGGGGATATGTGTTTGTTGCTCTTCTATGCAAAATTATCTTTGATTGTTGTATTCATTTTCTTATGGTACTATGATACTTCTCGCAATTTTCTATCTTTCTTTTTTATGTTGTAAAAGGGGGAGAAGCATATGTGAGTCGAAGTAGGGTGAAAGTAAGGAAGCACAAAGTCAGGGGTTCAATAAATACAAGAAATGCGTCGTCACATGTTTTGCCATCATAAAAAGGGGGAATATATGAGTAAAACTTCATCATCAAATGTTTTGTATGATGTCTAAATGGGAAAAGCAAACACTTTGGTATATTGGGAAGTATCCTTTTATCTTGTGGCACTCCTCTACATTAGAGGTATTAGGAATCATTAAAAATCACTTTGAAATGGATCCAAGTCATTAAAAGTATGTTTCTGCATAAATATCTACTGCATGTATCGATACATCCGCTTTTCAGGTTGAAACACGCAACTCATTTTTAAAGCCTGTAGCTTCTGTAAGTTTCATGTCGACACATACATTGCATAGGTCTACAAAAACTTAATCTTTTCTGAAGATGAAGAAATTCTTATTTTATGTGTCGACACATCCATTTTTTAGGTCAACACATTTTCTAGCATTTTAAAACTTGTAGCTTTTGTTTATGTTCGGACAACACATAGACCCATAATGGTCGACACATACATTATAAAAATTAAGTATGTGTCAACAATACGATATATAGGTCGACAATATTGTTTGGCTGGTCAATTTTTTAAATCCTTTTTAATTCTGAATTTGTCCTTTTTTCCCTAAAAAGTTCCAAAACTATAAATACTCATTCATGCATCATTCATAACTTGGTGAAACCATAAAATTAGCCTACTTTTCTCTTTATCTTTAACCTCCAACCTATGCATACATACTTACATTACATTGTAACGATTTTCTGTTGAGGTACCATCTAGACGAGGATTGATATTGTCTAATTGTTTATTAGGTTGATATTTGTATGGGTTTTGATCCAGGAAAACCACAGTGTTAGTTCTATATTTTTAGGATAGGCATGAATTTTAGTAAAACAAATATAGCAAAATTATGTTAAATATGATGTGATTACTTGCTATGAAGAATAAGTTGAGCAAGAAGTCCTATTTTATGTTGAGACATATTGAGATGAGAAGTTCTCATCATCTGGAGCAACATGTCAGGTAAGATATCCTATGCAGGGTCATTCGACATCGTGCCTTTGCTGAGCTGGAAAGTTGGATTCTATTTTGATTTAATAGATGTAGAATATTCTGTAAATTTTATGCTATCCTATGTGGCACTGTTTTATAGGTCTGTAAGATTCAAGTCAGAATCAAGAAGAATATTGAATTTCTAATTATCGTGATAAATTAGGAAAGATTTGCTTGAAGACCTATTTTGTAGAAGAAGTTTCTGCTGATTTTTAGAAACGGATATGTTGTGATTTGAAGCCCAAATCCAATTTGGAAATAGGTTATACACATAAGTGTTTGTAACATAGAAAGGCACGGGTCCAAGATGTAGATCATTAGGGCTTTGTCTTTGTGCCACTCTCTAGGAGAGTTGGTTTGTGTTTTCCTCGAAACTGTGAAGCAAGAGTGAGTATTTTTCTTGGAGGAATCTTGTAAGTAACTCCAAGTGTTATTCTTAGTCAAGAGTCTTGACTAGGTATTATTTTAGAAGTGAGTCTTCTAATATTGTCATGGAAGTGTGTCTTCTGGTTTTGCATCATGGAAGTTGGCCTTCCTGTTTTGGTCCAATCATTGTCTGTGATTGACGAGGGAGTTGAGGAGGGCCTCATACCTAGGTGAGTCTTAGGTAGAAGTATAACACGGGTAGTGATTAAGTAAGAATTTGTAAACGGGGGAATTTAGATTTGAATTAATACTATTATAGTGGACTTATCTCTGGCTTGGTATTCCCCAAGAGTAGGTGTTGTTGTCACTGAACTGTGTTAACAATTCTGGTGTGTTGTTTACTTTTCAATACTGTTTATGTATGTTTATACCTTGCCTGTGTGTTTTGTTCATATCAGATATCTCAACATGTCATAGGATATCTGAAGTCTGATATACCAGAATTTCAATTGGTATCAGAGAAGGCATCCTGTTTTATTTCTGCGTGAGATCCTGGGATGATACTTTTTGGTTCAAGGGCAAGGAAGGAGGTATCTACTAAAAAGTTGTTTGAACTTGGATAATTCATATTGTTGTTTGAATGGTCCCTTGAAGTGGAGGATGTACTATTAGTGAAAGGGTGTGTATTGGACCTATCTATTGTTATCAGGCATGTAGCTTTGGTGGTGAGCTGTTGTGTTGGGTTTGATTTATTTTCAAACCTATGTTGACCTGTTGCACCTAGAGTGTGGTGTGTTTGTGCAAGGGTTATTGTTAATTCTATGAATTATGTAATTGACATTATATTTGGTAAAACTAATAGAGCATTGATATGTTAGATAGGATGTATTTACTTGCTAACAAGAACAGGTTTTGCAAGAAGTCCTATCTTATGTTAGGACACGTTGAGTTGAAAAGTTTTAACATGTGGAATAACATATCGGATAAGATGTCCTATGCAGGTTCATTTGACATCACGCTGGGATGAAGAGATCTATTTATTCTATTAAGGCACAATAACAGAATGTAGTTTAGGATATTATATTATCCTATGTGGAGTTGTTTTGTTAGGTCTAGAAGATTCAATCAGAATTCAAGAAAAAAATATACTTTCTATTTATGGAGATAAATTAGGAAGATTTGATTGAAGACCTATTTTGTAGCAGAATCTTCTGCATAATTGTAACATCTATTGAGTTGTGATTGTAGGCCCAAATCCAGTTGGGATATAGGTTATAAATAGAAGCTTTGTAACCTAGTTTATACACCAGCCAAAAATATAAAGATGTAATCATTAGGGCTGAGTCTGTAGCCACTCTATAGGAGAGTTGGTGTATATGAACCACTTGGATTGTGAGATGATCATTGTATTCTCCTCGAAGCTTGGAACCAAGAGTGAGTATTTTTCTTGGAGGAAGCTTATAAGAAACTACAAGTTGTGTTCTTAGTCAATAGTCTTGGCTAGTGAATTTTCATAGAAGTGTGTGTTCTAGTGTTTGTGTATTTGAAGTGTAATCTTCATTTAGGTGAAAGGTCGTCGATACACTAAGTGGGACTGGGAATGTTAGAAATTGTTGCAGTAATTGGGAGTGAGTAGGTATACTCATATCTAGGAGTTCCTAGGTAGAAGTTGCATTGGGTAGGGATTAAGTGAGAAGTTTTAAATGGGGGAGGTTATTTTTGAATTGATACTACTGATAGTGGATTTCCTTCCTCGCTTGGTAGCCCTCAGAGTAGGTGTTACTGTTACCGAATTGGGTTAACAATTTGGTGTGCACTTTACTTTCCAATATATTTTTTTAACTGGTTATACCTTATCTATGTTATTTGTGTCAGATTAGATGTCTCGACATCCTCTTAAGACACATGAGTTCTGTCATACAAGAATTTCAATTGGTATCAAAGCCGGCATCCTGTTCTGTTTATGGATGAGGTCCTGGGATGACACTTTCTGGTTATGTGAAAGGTAGAAGGTTTCTACTTAAAATTTGTTTGAATTTGGATAGTTCATATTGTTTTTGAATGGTCCCTTGAAGTGGAGGATGGACTATTCATGACAGGAGTGGACCTGTTCGTTGTGTTCATGCGTGTAGCCGTGATAGAGAGCTGGTGTTTTTGGTTTGATTTATTTTCAAGCCTATGTTGACCATGTTCACCTAAAATGTGGAGTTTGTGTGCAAGGGTTTGTTGTGCCTGAAGGATGTTAAGGAGGTGTTATTCGTTCCGCTGCATGGTATCTGTTGTAACCCTGGTTGACATGGCATTAGGGTTTAGTCTCCTCGACAGGTGTATCCTATAGTGATAGAATATGTGCAAGATTGTTTCAACCATCTTTCTAAAGTGGCCAACGATACTTGAGTTTAGTTCTCAAGTCCACTCATAAAGGCACTTTAGTGTGTGGTTGATGTATCTTTCAAGAAACCCGTCATTTATTTGATAGATTATTGAAGAAAAGATAGAGCCATGTATTTTGGTTTCTAAAAGAGTCTTCCTAATTTTTGACCTAATTAGGAGAGTGACTCTGAGTCTTGCAGTTGTTGGTGTTGTTGGAGCTTGGATTTTTTTTGGCCTTGAAGGTGATCAAGGGATATTTTATTCTGGAAGCAGTAACAACTTTAGAACCAAGCTCAATTTTGGGTTCCAGAAGAAGGGAACCGATGTCCTACCAGATGTTGGGACATCATGTCAACAGGTGTGCATCTTCATTTTGACTAACATATGCTTTGGGTTCTAAATAAATGTGTGTTAATTGCATGTGTTTGGAATCTACTCTTGATCTGGAAGAAAAAGCATCTGGGTTAACATGTCTTAGATTGATGGGGGTGGTTGAAAGTTGATCAACCAATTGGCTACTTCTTGGTTTAATTTGTTTATGATCCATGTTAGTAGAAGTGCAGAGGTTGGGCTCTAGTGTCGAGTAGAGTTGTGTTATCTTAGCCAGGTTCCTTGTACATAAAGGTCATTTGTCAAGGACATTATCTCAGATATATGAAGGATCCTTCTGATCAAAGGAACCAGATTTAGGGAATCCTGTTTGTGTCCATAAGATAGATTCGGTCTTGAGATAGTTATGTGGGTATGCACTAACCACATATTATGCTGCTATGAAGAAGGAGAATGTGTTATTATTAAAATGCTCATAGCAGGTAATGAATAATCTTAAATATGGAGTTGAAGATTCTTGAAGAGATGTCAGACATAATGTCTGAACATCCTTGTGTTGAGGATTTATTTTTCTCAAAATGTTTGACTGGTGTTTCTCTCAAACAGGATATAGGTTGCTTACTCAAACTTGATATCGCTTATCAGGTCTATGAGAACATGGTACTCGTGTTTTGCTAAAAATGGAAGAGACATACAAGAGGTTGTGTGCAATAGGAGATGCATTAACCCGGTTTAAGTTAATATTCAGGATGATTAACTTACAGTCATGTTGTGATTCAGTTAGATGAATATTATCCAATTAGTTAAGGCTGGAGAATGGGAGAAACAAACTTCTCTGTTCATATTATGATTATCAATAAATACCATAGGTGTTATTCTATGCTTTTTAGAGGGAATCTCCTTGTTATTATAAGAAGGATGGAACTTTATAGGAGGTCTGGATTGTGTGTTTATGAAGAAGCCTCATGTGGTGGGGTATTAGACGCTTATTGGAATCTGTATATATGATCAGCTATTGAAGTATGGTTCTCTTGTTTTCTCCTTGTTGTACACCAAAGTTTTCCCTCCCTTTCCTTTAAAAATTATCTTCTAGGGTTTTTCAAGGTGTTCAAAGCTTTTCAAACCTCCAAACATCTCAATTAATTCGTCAAGGGCTCGAGTTTGCAAAATGCTCAAAGTTTCTCCTGTCCACTACTTTTGTACTAGGGTTTTGACTTTTGAGTGTGTGACACCTGTTGTGATCAAGAGTCATGAAAATTTATCTTCTTTTCATCTTTGCTCAAGGGTTTCTCCCTCATGAAATTAGGGTTTCAAGTTTGGGACATCATTGATCAGAAATTTAGGTTTCTATGGCTGGCAATGGCTCTCTTTTTGACTCAAATTTGGATCAGCTAGTTCCTTATTAAATTTGGTTTATGGAACTAAGTGGATCAAGTTTCTCATCTGTGGAGAACGATTATGTTGATTCATCAATAAGAGTTTGTCTAGTGTTGTGTCAGGATTTCTCTATCCTTTAATTTTATCTTTATTCTTAAGGATATCCTTACGGATTGAGCTATTGATTAAGGTCTCGTCAAGTTTTCATTTGTTGAATTGGTTTTTCAAACGTGAGAAGATTTGGGTTAATGGATTCTATTGAGGTTAAGAGTCATTGATCAAATTTGGTTTATGTGGAATATATTCTTCTATGTGCTTTGGTTAGGAGATTTTTCTTGATATACATGTTGGACACCAAAAATAATTCAAGAAACTTAAGATATGCAATTTGTGTAAGATTCAAGCTCATTAATTCAAGAACGAATAATGCTAAGATTTATTGTGTAAATTTCTTAGAATTCTTAGTTTGTGGCATTCATTACACCTTTTCAAGTTCACTATCTCATGTTCACAATCCATTCAAAGTTCTAGAGTTTGCAATTCTAAATTCGAGGGGTCAAAGCCCATATCATTCTTTCTTTTCAATTCTTTCATTTAAAACAAACAACTTCTACAATTTTGTATTACCATTCTCAAATCAAAATCGTACATTCCTCAAAATTGTTGTTTGTTACAAGATTCAAAATTCAAATTCAAGAAAAGAAGTTAAAATACATTTAAGGGCCTACTATATTTTTTTCCTATTTTTCTATTACAAAACAGAACACAAGATTCTTCTTGCTCCTAGCCTTCAAGCTTCTTCTTTAAGCCATGCCACAGTTTCCTTGCCATCTTCCTCCACTCCTCATCAATTATACATGAAAAAAAGCAAGAAAAAATTTAGTGATCAAGCAATTCAAAAGGAACAAAATTACAAACAAAGTTAAAATCATCATTAGGGTGGTTTCTAAGAATCAGAAAATGGGGTGTTTTTATGTGCTAAGGCCTTAAACAATTAGTTTCTATCATGGGCCAATACTATTTCAAATCACAAAGTGTTTTGGTTCACAATAGAGGGAAAAGAAAACAAAATTTCAATTCAGCCCAATAGAAAAAAGCCTCATACATGTTGTTTCACAAAATCAGAACATACATCATTGGCTTAGAAAATGTTACCTTTTGCAAATCACAAAGACAAAGTTGGTTCACAAAATGTACAAAGGATCAAATCAGATTTCAAAAAAGACTCATCATGTTCTCACGCAACCAAGAGATGAAAGCCTCATACTTATGTTGTTTCAATGAAAAGATCAGAGCTATAATGAAAAGTCATAGGCCAAGATTACTTTACTACAAATCTCAAACAAATATGTTTAGTTCACAGAAAAAGAGAAAGCATAGAAAGTACCAAAGTCTGCACAAAATCCAGCATCCATCACAAATAAATATAAAACAAGCAACCATACAACAAGTGCAGCCCCAAAAGCAACCAGTACAGAAAACCAGCAAAAGCAAAGTACATCAAGTACAATCCACAAGCAACCATACAGCAAGTACAGCCCCAAAAGCAAGCAAAAGTCAGCATCCATCATAAATGAATAACACATCCAGTAAGCAAGGTCAAAGAAGAAAATACAATAAAAGTTGATTTTGTTAAAGTGACAAACCAATGTCTCTCTCAAAGCCATCATTAATTTATCACAGAAAAATGAACAAGCCAACCAATATAAAAGGCAGCAATATTATGCAAGAAAGGGAGAGAGAATTTTTTCCAGAAAAGAGAAATATACATAGATACATAGAACAAAAATCGCAGCACCCATCAACATAATCCTTTTCCAAATTCAGCTCACCAGATATACAAACTATATAGAACCATAAGAGATTACACAGTTTAAACATCCAAAGGCCAGAAAGTCCCAACAAACAGCAACGCTTATTTTTCACAACTTCCAAAGATCCAAAGATCATGTTTGTCTTGATCTAGTCCATTCATTTTCACTATATTAAAATTATACTTTTACTCCTTTTTGTATGATATTCAACTCTGGATTACAAGTTGTAAGCCTTTAGAGGGAGGATGACGAAAATAATACCATAATCTCATACAGTTTGCTTTTGGACAGACTTTGCTGATGATGTACATGCGTTGTTTCAAATCCCAAAAAAGTGGAGTTATAAGGAAGATAATCCCTAGGCAACCCCTTTGATCTAAAGAAGTAGGAGTTTTCTTTTCCACACAAACTAAAACCTTTAATCATAACCTGGGGCATGGTAGTTTCTCAGTTGATTCAAATGGGCATTTAGTTGTAAGTTGTCACTTCACAAAAAAAATATTCTTCTGAATCAAAATATGGTGTTGGTTTCCCATAAGTAAGGAAGTCTTTAGAAAATCCTACTAGGTCAAAACCTATGAAGGAGACTTAAGAAAAATTGGGGCATCCCACTGACTGTAATCTCAAAACAAGAACAGTCAGGAAAAAGTTAGGGATAATAAATCAAAAAGGAGGTCACTACAAATCCTCGACAATATGAAAAATGTCACAAAAATGATTGCCTTCTAGATGAACTTCCAATATCCAAACCATCACCAAAATATCATTCTAGATTCTAGTAGGAGATAAATGTGCGATTGAATGAGTATTAGGACTGGAGAACACCATAGAGAATGGGTTGGGTACAAATAAACTTTGAGCCTTACACTTTGTTTCTTAAACCGTGAACCATATCACGTTACAACCCTTTAAAAGTCCTAATTAAAGTGTAGGTTAGTTTGAGAGCATGCTGTTACAAAAGGTATCCTGACTCCTATAAGATTTACTATAGATCCCGAGTTGAATTCATATTCTTACAAATTTTTGTCGCTCTTTAAAAGTGTCATTTTCAAATTATTTTCTTAAGACAGACATAAACTTTGCATTGTTTGAATACCACTATTTGCATATGGCTAATTTTTTGATAACAGAGAAATTCGCACGACGGATATCCAGTGAATGATATCTCTCTCAATAAATAGAGTCACTTCAAATGGAAAGACACCTCTAATGACAAATCTATCACAATCAAGGGGCACGACATGATCGTTATCCAACACATCTGGGGCAGTCAAGTCGAGGTTCAAAGAATCTTTCAAGAAATGTTGAATAACCAGGGGCAAATCTCAATCCAAATCAGTCAAGAGGAAATATTACGTTGATCATGGGCTTGAACAAAATCCACTATGAAGACTTCCGGTAACATCAAATTGCTTGTCTGTGCCAATAGTATCGGATGGTTTCAATATCATGTCTTCGGATCCGTCCATGACAGTTCTTAGAGACTTGATCAAAAGATCTTCGATACCACCAAATTTCTTGTATGTGCCAGTAGTATCAGATGGTGTCAGTATCATGTCTTCGAATCCTCCCATGACAGTTCTTAGAAAATTCTGAGACTTGACCAAAGATCATGGGTACCACCAAATTACTTGTCTGTTCCAGTAGTATCAGATGGTGTCAGAATCATGTCTTCAGATCCTTCCATGTCAGTTCTTAGAGACTTGATCAAAAGATCTTCAGTACCACCAAATTTCTTACATGTGCCAGTAGTATCAGATGGTGTCAGTATCATGTCTTCAGATTCTTCCATGACATTCTTAGAAAAGATACATAGGAAGTTCAAGACCACCAGAAATGTGATCAAAACTTCAAACATCAAGTGCACCAGACTAACTCTAGGGTCAAACAGGCTCTCACATATGAAAGATCACGTACGATCGAACAATTAATTTCTGGCATTTCTACAACACTTACTACCATATACAGTGACAATTCTCCACACCATATGAACATGGACATAGTTAGAAAATACTCCGCATGAAAAGAGGCCTGCTAGGTTCACATACCTAGGCAAAAATTAGGGATATATGCAGAAGATTGTACACCCGGTAAGTTTAAAACCTGAATGCGCGGCTTGGGCAAAAATGGGTATCCTGATGGGTTGAAAACCTGATAGGGTAGTCCAGGCAAAAGTTAGGGATTAAAGCGTACGACTATGTCCCATCATTTTTTCTATCAGTAAAAGATTTGTCACTCTGACAGAGTTCAAACTGTCTAAAAATCCCCACAAGGCCAATTTCATGGATGTCCCCACAAGAGTTACAGTAATCAAATTATCCCCGCAAATTTGGATTCATGAAATCCTCAGCCAGAGTTTCAATCTTCAAAAAACTCTCTCCCAGCTGATTTGGTCTTAAAAGTTTGAAGCCTGTTGGAGTTCTTCCTAAAGATTTCATTCCACCAAAAAGGTCGTCTGAAATTTCTATTTAATAGGGTTTATTTCCCCAACGAAACTATGAATTACCTAGTTTTCCTTTTAGACTGATACTAAGCGAAAGACAAGACCCCTTAACCTCTGGTTAAGTCATTACCATCCTCAACGGAGTCGTTACTATCCCTGAAAGTTACTAAAAAGCCTAGACCTGACCAGATAATGGTTCAACTTCATTCCTATCCAAGAAAGTTACTACGAAGCCCGGACTTGACCAGATAACAGTTCAACTCCATCCTACCCTAAAATTGCTAAAACCTAGACCCGACTAGATAACAATTTGAGTTTCTAAAACCTGGACCCGACCAGATAACAGCTAATCTTAATTTTAAGTTACTAGAGCCTGGATCCGACCAGATAATAGTTTGACTTCTTTAATTGCTGAAACCTGGACCCGACCAGATAACAGTTTGAGTTTTTGAAGCTTGGACCCGACCAGATAACAATTAATCTCAAGTTACTAAAGCCTGGACCCGACCAAATAATAACTTAACTTCCTCAAATTACTGCAAAGCCGAGACCCGACTAGAAAACAAATTTTAAGTTACTAAAGCCTGGACCCGACCAGATAATAGTTTGACAGGCGAATCAAAACCTCTTCTGGTTAGATTTACTTCTTCTAGTTAATAATATGCGATCAACCAAGACCTCTTCTAGTTAGATTTATTTCTTCCAGATTAAAGACAGACGAATCAAAGACCTCTTCTGGTTAGATTTATTTCTTCCAGTTAAAGACAGGAGTCAAAGACCTATTTTGGTTAGATTTATTTCTTCCAGTTAAAGACAGGCAGATCAAAGACCTCTTCTGGTTAGATTTACTACTTCCAATTAAAGACAGACAAATATCATTAACATTTCCCATATAGGTCAGAGATTAATTCCTAAAGCAAGTCGGGGTAACTATCTCTACGACCAATAAAAAGCGGGTTCCGGATTAATACCTGAAACAAGACAGGAAAACTATATGTGGACAACTAATTATAGATTAATACCTGAAACAAGACAGGACAACTATCTACATGAGCAGATTGAAGATTAACTCCCGAAGCAGGATGGGGAAACTATCTTTCATTCTCTTTGGTTAGATAAAGATCAATTCCCGAAACATGAAAGGGCGACTATATTTATCACGAATGGTATGAACTCCCAAAACAGGACTGGTTTACCAATAAATTGATTATAGATCAATTCCTGAAACAAGATGGGGCGACTATCTACATGATAAACACTTCCTTCAAGACATCATTGTTTCAGTTTAAATCGGCCATTGATTTATCCTAATTTTGTTCTAGTTAAATCGCTCCGAAGATTTATACTGATTCGTTATTCGGTGAAAAATTACTCAAGACATTTGTTGTTTCAGTATAAGTCAATCAAAGATTTATTCTGATATTCATTCCAATCTCTACCCCTGTCACTTTGGGTGGCATCTATAAGTTCATCTCCAACGACTCCCTATCATTCTGGATGGCATCTATAAACCCATCTCCGACAATTCTTTGTCACCTTTGGATGGCATCTGTAAGCCCATCTCCGACAAACTTTTCATTATTTTCCAAATGGCATCTGTTAAGCCCATTCCCGATACATTCAACCAATAACACCAGTGAGTGAAAAATTTTGGGCACTCAAGTGTTCAATCATCTTCCACCTTCAAGCTACGAACGGCGACATGCCATTCTCGCTTTTCAGGTTTAAGAAAATTGAACAGGGGAAGCTGTTGTACCCCAAAATTTGCCCTCCCTTTCCTTTAAAAATTCTCTTCTAGGGTTTTTCAAGGTGTTCAAAGCTTTTAAAACCTCCACACATTTCAATTAATTCGTCAAGGGCTCGAGTTTGCAAAATGCTCAAAGTTTCTCTTGTCCACTGGTTTTGTACTAGGGTTTGACTTTTGAGTGTGTGGCACCTGTTGTGATCAAGAGTCATGAAGCTTTATCTTCTTTTCATATTTACTCAAGGGTTTCTCCATCATGAAATTAGGGTTTCAAGTTTGGGATGTCATTGATCATAAATTAGGGTTTCTATGGCTGGCAATGGCTCTCTTTTTGACTCAAGTTTGGATCATCTAGTTCCTTATTAACTTTGGATTATGGCGCTAAGTGGATCAAGTTTCTCATATGTGGCGAACGAGTCTGTTGATTCATCATAAAGAGTTTGTCTACTGTTCAGTGTCACGATTTTTCTATCCTTTAAGTTTATCTTTATTCTTAAGGATATCCTTACAGATTGAGCTATGGATTAAGGTCTCGTCAAGTTTTCATTTGTTGAATTGGTGTTTCAAACGTGAGAAGAGTTGGGTTAATGGATTATGTTGAGGTTAAGAGTCATTGATCAAATTTGGTTTATGTGGAATATATTCTTCTACGTGCTTTGGTTAGGAGATTTTTTTTTGAGATACATGTTGGACACCAAAATTAATTCAAGAAACTTAAGATGTGCAATTTGTGTAGGATTCAAGCTCGTTAATTCAAGAACGAACAATGCTAAGATTTATTGCATAAAGTTTCTTAGAATTCTTAGTATGTGGCATTCATTACACCTTTTCAAGTTCACTATCTCATGTTCACAATCCATTCAAAGTTCTAGAGTTTGCAATTCTAAATTCGAGGGATCAAAGCCCATATCATTCTTTCTTTTCAATTCTTTCATTTAAAACAAACAACTTCTACAATTTTGTATTACCATTCTCAAATCAAAATTGTACATTCCTCAAAATTGTTGTTTGTTACAAGATTCAAAATTCAAATTCAAGAAAAGAAGTTAAAATACATTTAAGGGCCTACTATATTTTTTTCCTATTTTTCTATTACAAAACCGAACACAAGATTCTTCATGCTCCTAGCCTTCAAGCTTCTTCTTTAAGCCATGCCACGCTTTCCTTGCCATCTTCCTCCACTCCTCATCAATTATACATGAAACAAAGAAAGAAAAAAGTTAGTGATCAAGCAATTCAAAAGGAACAAAATTACAAACAAAGTTAAACTCATCATTAGGGTGGTTTTTAAGAATCATAAAATGGGATGTTTTTATGTGCTAAGGCCTTAATTAATTAGTTTCTATCATGGGCCAATACTATTGCAAATCACAAAGTGTTTTGGTTCACAATAGAGGGAAAAGAAAACAAAATTTCAATTCAGCCCAATAGAAAAAAGCCTCATACATGTTGTTTCACAAAATCAGAACATACATCATTGGCTTAGAAAATGTTACCTTTTGCAACAAAGACAAAGTTGGTTCATAAAAAGTACAAAGGATCAAATCAGATTTCAAAAAAGACTCATCACGTTCTCAAGCAAACAAGAGAAGAAGGCATCATAGTTATGTTGTTTCAATGAAAAGATCAGAGCTATAATAAAAAGTCATAGGCCAATATTACTTTACTGCAAATCTCAAACAAATATGTTTAGTTCACAGAAAAAGAGAAAGCACAGAAAGTACCAAAGTCTTCACAAAAATCCAGCATCCATCACAAATAAATATAAAACAAGCAACCATACAGCAAGTGCAGCCCCAAAAGTAACCAATACAGAAAACCAGCAAAAGCAAAGTACATTAAGTACAATCCACAAGCAACCATACAACAAGTACATCCCCAAAAGCAAGCAAAAGTCAGCATCCATCATAAATGAATAGCAAATCCAGCAAGCAAGCTCAAAGAAGAAAATACAATAAAAGTTGATTTTGTTAAAGTGACAAACCAATGTCTCTCTCAAAGCCATCATTAATTTATCACAGAAAAATGAACAGCCAACCAATATAAAAGGCAGCAATATTGTGTGAGAAAGGGAGAGAGAATTTTTTCCAGAAAAGAGAAATATACATAGATACATAGAACAAAACTCGCATCACCCATCAACATGACCCTTTTCCAAATTCAGCTAACCAGATATACAAACTATATAGAACCAGAAGAGATTACACATTTCAAACATCCAGAGGCCAGAAAATCCTAACAAACATCAATGCTTATTTTTCACAACCCCTCAAAACCGTTTTCAATTTCCTTTCACAAAATATACAGAGATACAAAAAAAAATATACAGAATCCGAAACAACAACAAATGCCACCATTTTCCAAACCCTAAAAAAGCACAGATACAAAAATATACAGAGGTACAGAACACAAACCCTAAACCAATTTTATCATCATTTAAAAAAAAACATAACCCTTCAGCGTTCGTAAAAAGAGAAGAGTAGAGGAACGATCTCACCCAAAATAAACTTCAAAGGCCAAATCGGAGCCCTTAGGGTTTCTGTTCACCCCATTTCTGATCTACGCAAGAATATGAACCATCTGCAAAAATCAGTCAAAGATTAGTAAATAGGAGAGAAAGATAATTCCAAAAGTGTAAGAAAAATGAGGTTTGGAACACCGCTGCCGCGTGAGGCAATTTTCGGGGCGGTGGCACCTTCTTCTCCGGCGAGGAGAACGAGAGAGGAAGCAAGTGAGAGAAAATTCGTAGCAAATGAATTTCTTTTTCTTTGTTTTTTTATTTAAGCCTCATAACACTTTTCTGGGCCATCCAACAAATTGATAAGCCCAATGATCCCCTCCAGTGCGTACCCCCTCATGTTTCTTTTCCACACTATTTTTTTGGGCCCTATCAAAAACTGCACGATCCCAATACCAAATCCTCTCGCACCCCCCCCCCCCCCCCCCGCCCTTTTCCACTATAACACACAACCCATTTACATTTTTTTGATTTCCAAAAAAAGATCTTTAATGGGCCAGGCCTAGTCAAAACAAACTGGTTTTTTCTAACATACACCCAAAACCTATTTCACACCCCTGACTTAATTGTTTCTTTTAGTTAATTAGGTTAAAACAAAACCTATTTTCTTAACAAAGACCAAAACAAAACAAATTGATTTATTTTTCCATTTATCCTTGTACATTATATTCATTTATTTCATTTCTTGTACAATAAAATTCAATATGGTTGTAATATATAATTAAGTTTAATTTCTTGCAATCCCCATTTGTAAATTTATCCCCTATCCCTAAATGATGTAATAGCGTAGGATGTTTATATTCTACAATTTATCGCTTTCATATAAATGCTAGTAACTTAGGGTTTGTATGGAAAGATAACACTGATGCTTAACAAACCTTAATTAAAGATAAATCAAGCATGAAATATAAAACACTTGCAAACTTTGCACCTCTAGGGTTAACACTACTTGTTGCCTCGAGAAAATGGTCATGATATGCATGTGAGGCTTCTTAGCAAAAACAATTAAAAATACAAGATCATAGTCCCTTGATGAAGCTTCGAATGTTGCCTTACAAATGATCTTAGTCTCTCAAGAGAAATGCTAAGATATCTCATAACATTGATATCTAATACTATATGATGACCCACGCCCATCCCTTTACATCCAAAGATACGATTATTTACCAATCAATGGTGAGATAACAATATCAAAGGAAGGAGTAAATGAACAAAAGACTTTTGAGTAGGTAGAACGTTCTTAGTTGCTTGCTCACAGTCCATCTTCAAAAACAAAACATCTTTTCAAACACACCAAACACTTTCAAAATATGAAATATTTTCTGTCATACCCCAAATTTGTCCTACCTCAGCGATCCTTTTTTTAGAATTATTTAATTAAAGATGGTACAGCAATATCTGATGGACTATCTTTATTCAAGATCAAGGGGGGTGTACTTTAAATCAAGAAGATTTAGTTAATATTTAAAAAAAGAGGGGTGAAAATTAAATCGGGGAGCATGCAAAAGAGAGGGGAAGAATTAACGCTAGGCCCAATTAAAATTAAAGGAGAAGTTCTGACTGCAAATGAAGAAGTGCTAGGCTGTATGGATCAACTGCTGACCCAACAGAACTTCTGAAACAAGTACCAGAAGTTCTTCTTTACAGAAACAAACGCAAAAACTGTGCAGGGCAGAGCCAGAAACACGCATAAGCTAGTACCGATACAAAACTAGAATATCAGATCTTCTAGCAGAGTCAAACTGTAAGCAAGGGAAAAATCAGATTATCTTCACCAGCCCAAAAGCTTATAGTTTCAAAGGCTAAGCAACCCAAGCCCAAATCTGTTGGACGTGCACTGTATCAATTTCAATCAAATATTCCACATAGAATCAATTCCAATCAAATATTTTTAATTATATCCTCAATCTTTGTCTAGAAATAGTCCAAGCCCAAAAATTGAACATTATAAATAAAGGAAAAAATTAGCCAAGAAAGGGGGAGGAGAGAAAAAAGAATACGAGGAGAGAGAGGAATTTGCAGAGAAAAGCAATACGGTAACGCTTGAAGAAAGAGAAAGGAGAGTAAAATTTCTGGAAAACCCAGAAGAAGAACACGCAAAAGAGTAATTGAGGTTCCAATATCTAGAACCCTAGTTTCAATCATCATCGCTCCACCTTTCGTCGCTGCTGTCACTAGAATCTTCAGAAGAAGAAGGAAAGGGCAACAAAACACGCACCAGAATCAGAAGTAAAAGCGCCAAAGGGGTAACAAATTTTAGTTTGTTTCTTTACTGTTTTTATGATGAGATTATGGTGAATAGAGATAGAACATTGATCTTACTGTAGCGCAACAGAAACAAAATTAGTAAGGGTAAAATTCATATTTAATGTTCTGATGCAAGTGCACATGCGCGTGTTGTTTTGTTATGTTCTGATAAGTCTTCCCCTTTGTTAGAACTTATGTCCCTTTCAGAACATCCCTTTTCCAGAATTTGACACCCCTATTATTTTGATTTTTACTAACCAATTAGCAGCGCCCCTTTCCAGAAGTTCTGCGACTAGGCCAAGACCCAGTCAACTTCCCTGTGTCCCTTGCAGAACTTCTGTCCTCTTCAGAACTTCTATCCCTTTACCCAGGATTATTAGCTTTTAGCACCCCCTATTTTCACTTAGTGACCAGCAATGCAACCCCCATATTCATAAATTTATTTTGTTTCCTTTATTTTTCTATTTTGTAATTATTTTACTATTATTATTAATTTTTATTGTGAATATTAATATTATTTATTATATCACTTAAATAATTTTTACCCCAAAAATTACATATTATTTTCTTATATTATTTGCATTAAATATTTTTACATCATGCATTAATAAGAATTTTTTTCAATTAAGATCTATAAAAAACACTGAACAAACCTCAAACTTTTTTCGCAATCAAATAATCTAAACAAATTTTTTTGCAAAAGGGTTTCAAGCAGATTTTGACTTACTGCGCATTTAGCCAAAATCTCTACAATCACTACTCTCGTCCAAAATGCGAGGTGATTCAAAGTACGTTTGCAACCCCTAAAAAACACAAAGCCATATGAACTACGAATTGGGATTGATTCCTTATAAGAGGATACGTAGGCATACGATCAAAAATCGTAGTGAGTTCCCCCATAAAAAATTTAAACCCTTTCCCTATAAAAAAATTAGACCCTTGCCCTAATAAAATTTAAATCATGTTTCCCCAACTCAAACCTAAAACCTAGTATCCTTGTGACAAGGTAGATGAAAGGTGCCTAACACCTTCCTTTCGTCTAAAGAAGTCTGAAACCTAGAATCTCTGTCTGTGAATTAGGGTTTTCTGTTAGATTCCCTTCCCTGGGATAAAAAGTAATAGTGGCGGCTGTAATTTAAAAACCAGTCGCAACAGCTGGCGACTCTGCTGGGGACTCCTTAACCCTAGGTTTTAGGTCTCTTTTGGGTTTTTATTTTTATTTATTTGCATTAATTTATTTAGTGCATTTATTTTTTTCTTGTCTATTTTTCCTTATTATTATATATTTGCTATGTGGCGGGTTTTTATTTCAAAAAATATTTTCAATAACCCTTAGAAAGAAGGTTCGTCTATTAGCTTAGGGGGTACATCATCCCTGTGATTTTATGTGATGACTTCTCCTAGAGTCGGTGAACTTCCTAAAAAGGAATACTTATCGAGAGATATCCTCTTGACGAGTAGGACTTTGGAAGGTCACCCATGAATCTTTGTAACGGCCTTAACCTAAAAACTCATGACGAGACCTTTCAAGACTTTGAGAAAAAAGTCTCGGTCCATAAAGAGGCTCCACCTAAGGGAGGCCCTTGTGCTTTTTCCCTCTAGTGTTATTCATGATACCCTTAAGGAAACCACCTTCTGGGGGGGGTAGATTAACCGTAGGTCAAAATTAAGGAACCTACCTTCTAAGGGTACTTACCACAAAACCCCGCCCGCCACTAAACCATACATCCATACATTCATGCATTCATATTTGTCATATATTCATCAATTGCGTCTTTTACCTGTCTTATTCACAGGGTACCAAAATGAAAGATAATAAAATCAAGTTTTTTGGGGACTGTCTAAAAAATGGATACCAAAGGGAAACAACTCGTCTGCGTCAATGCCTTCCAGCCTGACCTTTTTGAAATCAAAACTATAAAGGGGAAATTATCTGAGAGAGCTCTGAAGATGTAAGCTCACCACTATGCGGATACCCTTGACTTGACTAGAGTAGATGTTCAAATAGATATTGTATCTGCCCTCATTCAGTTCTACGACCCTCCGCTGAGATGTTTTACTTTCCAAGACTTCCAGCTAGCACCGGCTCTGGATGATTTTAACAGAATTCTGAAGTTTTCCAAAGAGAAGGCTTATGTAGGTATCAGACAAGCTGTTGAAGTCAGAGTTTTGGCAAAAGGCTTAGGGATCCCTTACCTTGAATTAGTGCAAAATTACCGACGGGAAGGTCTGATACAAGGAATCAAAAGGATATACTTGGAAGCTAAGGCACTTGAATTTGCTAACTATAAAGAATGGGAGTCTTGTGTTGATTGTTTAGGGCTACTGGTATTTGGTGTAATTTTATTTCCTCAGACTATAGACTATATTGACCCTGCAACCATTAACATATTTTGGGGCGCAAAAGTCTTTAATACTGATCCAACACATGCTCTGCTTGTTGACATTTATTACCCTTTGCATATGATGTATGAAAAGAGAAAAGGCACTTTGAATTGTTGCATTCCACTCCTATATACTTGGTTCATGACCCATCTTTACAAAGAAGACTATATGATTCTGAAGCTAACCAAATGCGAATAGCCTTAGAAATTAAAGTCTCTCACTGCAAACTGGGTACTATGGTATGCAAGGAAGCTAGATATTAGAGACATCACTATTAGCTGTGGAGACTTTCCTAATGTTTCGTTGATTGGATCACGAGGCTGTATTAACTACAACCCTACTCTGTCCCTGCGACAACTAGGGTATCCTTTGGAAGACAGACCTACGGACGAACAACTCCAACCATTGATCATCCACGACATGGGTATAAAAGACCAAGAGTTTCTCAACAAGGTTTTCCGAGCTTGGAATAGGGTCAATAAGAGGAGAGCTGAAAGAAAGAATGCCATAAAAAGAAAACCTTACACCATATGGGTCAGAGATAGGGTACAAATTATCAAGCTGCCATTTGAGATAGATCCAGGGTACAAGGCAGAGGTCCTAGAAGTCACACCTATATCCTTGGAAGAAGTTGACAATTTGAAAAATGCCATAAAGCAAGCTCAAAGGGAAAAGAAAGAGTTATAACTCAACCTTCGCAATCTAACCAAAGAGAAGAAGTAGATACAGCTCATACTTGAGTCCAAGGACCTACAAATTGAGAGAGATCAAAAAGCATTTGAGAAGGAGAGTCTCAAGCGAAAGCGCATAACCGAAGGGTTGTTAAGTGCAACCTTCAATCTGGATTCCCACAACCAAAGGTTAGAAGATGCTGCTGCTGAAATTGGAAAGCTAACCAGATGGTATGAAAAGGCTACACATGACAAGAAGGTACTAAAGAAGGACCTAAGAGCCCAGATCCAAGGTTTAACACAAGCTTCCTTAGACCAAGAAGAGCAAATAAAGTACCTAACCACTGGATTGCGAGACAGCCAAGAAGCAGAGAATAAGGAATGCCTCGAGAGGATGGAGGCATAAGGACTCTTGGTTCAGAAAAATAAAGAATACGAGCAAGTATTCCTAGAATTGTAGGGTCTCGAAAAAGACTTCCTTATTCAGTGGAGACTTTATACGGAATTGAGGGGTGAAAAGATGTATTGGGAAGAGCAGTATGTCAAGATCTCCCAAGCATGGAGAGACAACCATAAGATAATCCCACATCTTTATCAAGAGTACCAATATTACAAAGAAAGACATGAAAAGCTTGTCTTCTTAGCCAACAACCTTATTGAGGATATCCCTAGAAGTCTGAGAGACACAGAAAGTGTGATGGTTCCTCTTCCAAAGGATGTTGAAGAATTTCTCCATTTTTGTCGAGCAATGGTTGATGGTTTCAGAGCACACATCCACAGGCTCACCTAGAAGATTTATTTCCCTTCATTTATGTTTATAAAAAAAGTTTTGATTCAAAGTTGTAATATTTTTCAATATCTGGATTATGTTACTTTCAATAAAGGCATTTTGTTTCTGTATCTCGTTTGCGTATCCATTTCAAAGACAGACACCAATTAAAATAATGATAAACAAAAAGATAATTGTGTACCCGAATGAATAAGACATTTCATGTTCATACACATTCAATTTGCATGCATGCATTCATAAAACCCATGCATATCATATCAAAAATCATCTCTCGCAAAATCTCTCCAGTAAACCATTGGTAGAAGAAGATCTCCACCTCCTTGGCCTCCATATCAAACAAGGGCCTACCAGCAAAAAGCAATGGAACAAACTGAGGAGACTCAGGATGCATTCAAAGAAGATCTCGACCAAGTAAAGGGTGATGTGAGTTCAATGAAGGGAGATTTGAGCCAAGTTCTTCTAGCTCTGAAGAACATCATTGATAGGCAAGACCAGATTCCCATGGTAGCTTTCGAAGAAGTAGCACAAACCATTGGTGGATCAAGCGGTCACCAACCAAGGAAAGAACCAGAGGCAGGACTCCAAAAGTCCGTCAGGGCCCAACAAGAAACTGAGACCGAAGGGTTTGTCCCACCACCATCAAAAGCAGAGACCCTACAAATCCCAATCAACAACATGGACAATTACTTGGACCTGCAATACAGAGACCACGACCTAGAGGATGCCAACCAAGCACCCTTAAAGACGACCGATACTCATGCTATTGATAATCCATTGGTAATGAATCAATACAAATCTCTGGAGGAAAGATTAAAAGTTGTGAAATGTTTCGAAGCCTTCGAGGTAGACCCTCTCGAAATTGGCCTAGTTCCTGATGTGGTAATTCCTCCAAAGTTCAAAGTACCTGACTTTGGAAAGTACAAGGGGCTCACATGTCCAATAAATTATCTGCGCCTGTATTGTAGGAAGATGCATGCCCATGCCCATAATCAGAAGTTGATGATTCACTATTTTCAGGATAGCCTGAGTGGGGCATCTTTAGACTGGTATATGCAATTGGAGAGAATACACATCCAAACCTGTACAGATCTTGCCAATGCTTTCTTAAAGCATTACAAATATAACATGGACATGGCACCTACCCGCATGCAACTCCAGAATCTGTCCCAGAAGAAAGAGGAGTCCTTCAAGGAATATGCTCAAAGATGGAGGGAGATGGCGTCCCGTGTGCAACCACTGCTATTAGAGAAGGAGTTGGTATACATGTTCATGGGAACTTTGCATGGGATATATTACGAGAAGATGGTTGGGAGTATCTCTTCATGATTCTGAGATCTAGTGACTATTGGAGAAAGAATCGAGACTGGAATAAAAAGTGGGAAGATATCAGGGGGATCATCAAACGCTCCCCATAATCCAAAAAGACTTGCTTCAAACTACCCAAAAAGAAAAGAGGGGGAAACTAATGTTGTAGCCTCACAACCAAGGGCATCACAACCACTAATAATCCCGCAAGGGCAGCAGCAAGATAGATTTACAAGGCCACCAAGAAACTTTGATTCACTCCCCATGCCACCTAGCCAGTTATTACAACACTTGGTTAAGGAATACTTGGTGGAAATCAAGCCTCTAGGTCCCCCAGTCAGGCCACTCCCACGAAGATAGAACACCAACGCCAGATACGAATACCATGCTAATTCTCTGGGGCACACCATAGAGAAATGTTGGGCATTCAAACACAAAGTGCAGGACTTATTAGAATCTCAAGATATCACATTTATGAAACCTAACATCAAGACAAATATCATGCCTCTTCATGGTAGGCCGGCAATAAATGCAATTGAAGTAGTCACTGACTTTGGGGAAATCAAACAAGCAGACACCCCAATCAACTTGTTAAAATAATATTTGTTCGAATATGGGTTCATGTTGGAACATAATAAAGCCTTCGAAACAACTTTGCAAAAGCTAATGGACCAGGGGATAGTCCAATTCGGACGATACCCTGAAGAAAAATATGTAGCTGCAATTGAAGGAAAGAAGCCATTGGTAATCCTTTTCCAAGGCCCAAATCTTAACAAGAAAACTCTAGTCATCCCGTGGGAAGAATCAACGGAGACCACAAGAATGGAACCCAAGAAGACTCTCCTAATACCAACTATTCCAAAGGCCATAATGGTGATTAAGGGACCCTCACCCATCCCTTATGAGAGTAACAAAGCAGTGCCATGGAGTTATGACTCGACCGTATTCATTAATGGAATGAAACAAGAAAGTGAGCCCTCACCAAGTCAGGGACCTTCAATTTCTAATATAGCAGAGGCAAGGGGTATGACCTGAAGCGGTCGAATTTTTGGAGTTGAATCATTAAAGAAGAAAGATGAGACTCCAACAAAGGACAAGGGAAAAGCAATGGTTGATACAAGTCAAAAGACAGAACCTCCAAGCAAAAACTTTATTGATCAAGAGGCAGAAGAGTTTCTGAAAATAATCAAAAGACGTGATTACATAGTGGTGGATCAGCTTCACCAAACTCCAGCAAAAATCTCCATACTCTCACTACTCATCAACTCTGAAGCGCACCGAGACTCCTTGATGAAGGTACTAAGTTCAGCTCACATTGCGGAAGAAATTTTGGTAAATCAATTTGACAATGTCGTAGCAAACCTAATATAGGAACCGTACCTGGGTTTCAGCAACAATGAATTTCCGCCACAGGGTCGAGCTCATAACAAGGCACTCCACATTACTATGCAAATAGGTACTACCCATTTATCCAGGGTTCTCACTGACACCGGTTATGCCTTCAATGTGCTGCCAAAGTCCAGTCTGATAAAGTTAACAATAGATGACGTTTTGATGAGGCCAAGTTCTATAATAGTGAAAGCATTTGACGATTCTTGAAGCTCGGCGTTAGGAGAGGTGGATCTTCCAGTTAAATTGGGCCGCATATATTAAATATTCAATATCACTTTCTAGGTCATGGATATAGAACCAGCATGCACTTTCTTACTGCTTGGATCCATGCAGCAGGGGCGGTCACCTCGACCCTGTATCAAAAATTGAAGTTCCTAGTAGAAGGGAAATTAATCATAATCGATGGAGAGGAAGATATCTTTGTAAGCCACATTAAATCATACATATATATATTAGTGCCGACGAAGACTGTATAGCTACGCCGTTCCAAGCCTTGAAAATTGCTACAATGGTGACTTTACCAGTCGAGAAGGGTAATAAGCCTAAGGTCACAACATGGAGAGATCTACAAGCAACCGTTGGATGTGATGCCTCAAAAGGCTGGGAAATGCTCCCAGAAATCCATGAGAAGAAGAATCGCTTTAGATTGGGCTATGAATCATCGAAAGCTACTCCAAAAGGAAAAGCATGCTTCCCTCCGATTCAAGAGACCTTTGTCAACAAGGGAACAGAGCATGGTGGACACGTGGCTGTTGTACCCCAATTTTTGCCCCTAAGATCCCTTCATCATACCATGTTGGTTTATTCACAACAAGATTACACTAGGATTCTTGGTTTCCCTCCCTACTTTGAGTTTTTCTCCTTTTGAGGAATTACCAAGCACCTTGACTTATGTTCCTTTTATGATCATGAATATTGTTTTGATTTCTTCATTTAACTAATAAAATGAAATGTTGGCTTGTCTTGCTTGTTATCCATGTAGGTAAGGGCAATGAGATTTAACAAGTTACTCCATGGGTTCATGAGTTTATTTCCATGCCCTAGTCAGTAAAGCTTGAGAAGTTCAAACTTCACCATTGGATTTGTTTTGGAAGGATTGGCATGGCATGGTTGTTTTGGTTCATCACATTTTAAGGTTATTAGATTTGACTCAAAAGTACAAGGGGTTTTGATTGGAGAAGTTGTCATGTTTGGACAAGGTTTTGTTCCCATTGGTCACAAGAGCATATTTCTCTCAAATTTCAAGTTATGGAAGTGGTTTTTGTAGCTATGAATCCTCATTATCATCCTCAACAACTTATATTCAGAAAGCAATAATATTGGTACAAGAAGTTTGTTCAAGCTTGTCAAAGTTCTTCAAAGCATTTTCTTGATCTATGAGCTAGGGTTTTGAACTTCAAAGGAGCATATCTTGCTCACCTTTTGGTATTTTTGAATGATTCCAAATACATCCTTCTCTTAAAAGGGTTATAAACAAATCACTTCAAAATATCCAAAGAGTTTTCATATAGAAGAAACTTGGTGAAGAAGAAAGATTACAAGTCCTCCAGATGAATCCCCAATTTTCCATGTGTGACTTCAAATGATCATAACTTGGTAAATTTTTATCACCTTGAGCCCATTCATTTTCCAAAATTATCTTGAGGGTGTGAACATTATGCTTTCTTTTATGTGCAAAGTGGGAAAATGAATGGGATTTGCCTTAAAGATGCAAACGATTATAGGTCATTTCATGAAATTTTGCCAATTTCAACAAGTCATAACTTGCTCAAATTTTGGAGATTTTGAATGATTCAAGTTTCAAAATCTCATTCAAGAGATCTACTTCATGCCATATTTTTTGATCAAGAGAAAATTCCAAGTGGAAGGCCATGTTTGGATGCAAGACATTATAGGACATTTTTTATGAAGAATTTGAAATATTTCTAAGTATGGAAAGTCAACCCTTTTTCTTCAACTTTGACTCAATATAACTTCCATCTCAATCATCCATTTAACTCCATTCTTTTTCCATTGAAAAGCTTGTAACCTCGTCTTTCTAAAGCATCAAGAATCATGCCTTAATACCCCTTGAGCTGAGAATGCCATAGTTTCAAAAATGGTAACTTGGAATTGAAGTTTCCTTGCAAGTCAGAATTTGAATTTCATGTTACAACCTCTAAACCTCAAATTAACACGTGTTTTGGGTCTAAACATGATTATCCAACTTTCCCAAGTGGATTAGTGCATTAAAACTCAATAATTGGATGAGTTTTGGTGAAGTTTGGATCACACTTCACTCGTGCATCAGGTTTGCACGAATTCCCTCCAAAACGCATCATTTACTCTTCCTTTTGATCCCATTTGCTTCTCCTATAAATACATGAACTACCCCATTCATTTCCCAAGCTTGGATAGCCAGAATCACCCTACCAAACTTGCTACATAACTCATTTTCTGTAACTTCAAAATCCATTCTCGAGCCTTTTTTAATCCAATTTTTCCATCAATTCACCTTCCTTGATCTTCCCTGAAGCTAACCACATAATTACATTCAAGAATCGCGCCCTATACTGCTCCATAGAAGTCCAGTTTCAGAGCTCTGCAACTCAACTTCAATAGGTAGATTCCTTCATCAATTATTCAAAACTCTGATATCATTGTGTTGCTCTCATTGCCTTGGTTCTAGTCGCAACACTTACCTTTTACTGGAAACACGTTTTGACCATGAATTAGAAACCTTGGCCTATCTTGGAGACTTTGTGACCTTATCTGATTATTTTGTTTGGAGTTCTTGAGGTTCACTTCAAGACATTGGGTTGCTTGTTTGTTTTTGTGTTCATGTTTTTGTGATTAAACCCTCTGTTTGTAATCTGTAGTTCACCCGTATACATTCGTTACTCTGCCCAATTCTTGTGAAGACTTAATACACTTGAAGTTTGGTTCTCTCAAGAAGTCTAGTATTTTTTCTTGCTTGGTTTCAATCTAAGGAATTGGAATTCTATCTTGGCTCATAATCTCAAGTATTGACTTCTTGTTGGTTAGATGGTTCTTATCCCTAGCTTCTACTTTATGCTTTAGGATAGTCCCTTCTTCTCCTCCCATCTTCTTCAATTTAAAAAATCTTCTTCCTCCTCTTTTTTTTTGAAAAAAAACTCTTCTTGTTTTTGAACTTGAACCACTTTTATAATAAACTTGGACTTATGTCCATGTATTTTCAAAACATTTTCATAAATAAACCCCAATCAACTTAATGATACCTTGACATTTTTTATGAGAAGACTCAAAGTCAATCAATCTCATTTCAAACCATCTTGCCATTTTGGCTTTTTCTCTTTAAAATTTTCTCAAAAGATTAGACTCTTGTCAATCCTTGTAGTGATGCAAACAACTATACTTCTACAATATATAGTGAAGAGAGATATTTTCCACTTGGGTGTTGAGTGAGGCATTGTTGATTTTAAAATCCAAGCCATATCCTCCACTTTGAGATGATGCAAATTGTCCTTTCTCATGATTGTGGGTAGTAGGTATGTTTTCCACACGGACAATGACGATGATGTTTTATCTCATAAAATTAACCAACGCATTTGTGTTTCAAATTTTTAAAAGAGGAACTACGTGTACCCTGATCCCCTATTGCACGAAAGGTGGTACGTAGACATTAAAGGTTCGCAACCGTGGCGGATGCAAAAATTATAAAATAAATACGCTTCTTTCCTCACCTCCACCATCCACTTTTTATATACAACAATTTTTATAGCCAAAATATTCCGATTTTACAAAGAGGCTCCTGCGGAGTACCATAGATGTTTAGGGTGCTAATACCTTCCCTTTGCATAACCAACCCCTTTACTTTGAATATTTCTCCCTCTTTTTGGGTTATTCGCTCTTTTCCCATTCCTTTGGAAACAATAAAGTGCGGTGGCGATTTTTATTTTGATTTGTATAAAGTCTAGTAAATCCAATGGCTTAGTCTTAAACATTTCTACCACTACAGTGGCGATGATACCCAACAAAGTTCACACCATAAAGGAAACAAACTTTATCAGGGAGTGCGCTCCAGGAGAAGAACTCAAAAGATGGACTAGATTCCCGAGATCTTTTTCCTTCCTAAGTAATTTCCCTTTTTTTAAAAGAACCTATGTCAAGCCCGAGGAATAGGGGTTGCTTGTAAGGGTTCCCCATGTTGTTTCAGATAATATTTATAATTAATAAAAGTTATATTTTGTTTTTAATCAAGATCCTTGTCTTTCTCTTGCATTTATTCCTTAAAAATTAAAAATGACAATACTTTCTCTGCATATGCATTTTCAGAAACTAATATACTAAAATTAGCACCAAAATATGATAAATGTGTAGATCCATGCCCAAAAATACTGATAATGTTACTGCTATGACCCGATAGAATTTTGAGGCTCCTATCAACCAAGCCGAAGAGGAAGATGATGAAGATCTAGAACTCTCTGAGGAAATGACGAGGGAAATAGAACGAAAGGCTGGAGGCATACAACCATACCAAGAGGCTGTTGAGACCATTAATCTGGGCACAGAGGAAGATCCCAAAGAAGTCAAGCTAGGGGAAAGGTTAGAGCAGAGCATCAAGGAAGGGTTAATCAAACTACTGCACGAGTACGTGGACATATTCGCTTGGTCCTACAGAGACATGCCAGGGTTAGATACCAATATCGTGGTGCACATACTACCTCTCAAAGAAGGGTGTTATCCAGTTAGGCAAAAACTCAAGAGAACTCGTCCATATATGTCCAGCAAAATCAGAGAAGAGGTTCTAAAAATTTGACGCAGGGTTCCTAGTAGTGGTAGATTATCCACCCTGGATAGCTAACATTATGCTAGTATCCAAGAAAGACAGAAAGGTGCGCATGTGTGTGGATTATCAAGATCTGAACAAAGCAAGCCCCAAGGATGACTTCCCGTTACCCCACATAGATGTTCTGGTGGATAACACGGCTCAAGCCTCAGTATTCTCATTCATAGACGGCTTCTCGGGCTATAATCAAATTAAAATGGCGCCCAAAGACATGGAAAAGACTACCTTCATGACACCTTAGGGAACTTTCTGCTACAAAGTAATGTCATTCGGTCTCAAGAATGCAGGGGTAACCTATCAGAGGGTAATGGTCACATTATTCCATGATATGATCCTCAAAGAGGTTGAAGTGTACATAGATGATATGATAGCCAAATCCCATACGGAGGAGGAACACACCATACATTTACAAAAGCTATTTGAACGGTTGCGCAAGTTCATACTGAGGTTAAATTCGAACAAATATACATTTGGCGTCAGATCGGGCAAATTGTTGGGTTTTATTGTAAGCCAGTGGGGTATCAAAGTGGATCCTGACAAGGTAAAAGCTATACAAGGGATCCCAGCACCAAGGAAAGAAAAAGAAGTGTGTGGTTTCTTAGGGAGATTGAATTACATCTCAAGGTTCATATCGCATCTAACATCCATATGTGAGCCGATATTCAAGTTATTACGAAAAGATCAGACGGTAGTATGGAATGATAATTGTCAAACAGCCTTCGAGACGATAAAAAAGTATCTACAAGAGCCACCAATCTTAACTCCCCCAGTCCTCGGAAGATCACTCATCATGTAATTGACAATGCTCGAAGGATCAATGGGTTGTGTTTTGGGACAGCAGGATGAAACAGGCAAAAAGGAGCATGCAATTTATCACCTCAGCAAGAAAAGTGTTGGCTACGAAACCAGGTACTCACTCCTTGAGAAAACTTGTTACGCATTGGCTTGGGCTGCCAAGAGGTTGAGGCAATATATGTTAACCCACACTACATGGTTAATAGCAAGAATGGATCCTCTGAAGTACGTGTTTGAAAAACCAGCTCTTACCGGGAGAATCACACGATGGAAGATGCTACTATCAGAATATGACATCCAATATGTCACTCAGAAGTCCATCAAGGATAGTATACTATCTGATCATCTAGCTCACCAACCGCTACCAGAATATCAGCCTATGAAGTTAGACTTTCCAGATGAAGACGTCATGGTTGTAGCCGACTATGAATTACCAGGACCCGACGAAGGACTCGAGCCAGGGGCATATTGGACACTCACATTCGACAAGGCTTCAAACTCACTTGGGCATGGCATATGGGAAGTTTTGTCTTCTCCAAAGAACTATAACAAGCCATATACCGCAAGATTGTGTTTCGATTGCACCAACAACATTGCCGAGTACGAAGCTTGCATACTAGGACTAGAAGCTGCCATTGATATGAGAATAAAGCACCTCGAAGTATTTGGGGACTCTGCACTAGTCATATATCAGGTTAATGGTGAATGGGATACAAAACACCCAAAATTGATTCCATATTGGGATCATGTTTTGAAGTTGGCCGCAGAGTTCACCGAGATCACTTTCAGCCACATCCCGCGAGAAGAAAATCAAATGGCAGATGCTCTAGCAACTCTATCAGCTATGTTCAAGGTAACCTTGCTGAATCATGAACCACACATCACAATTAGATACTTCGAAGAGCCCGCGCACTGTCTTGTAATTGAAGAAGGACCGGAAAACAAGCCTTGGTTCTACGACATCAAGAAGTACCTGGAAAAATAGGAATATCCGGAAAGTGCCTCTATTATTGACAAGCGAACCTTGAAAAGGTTAGCTTCAAAATTATTTCTGAGTAATGGGGTGCTATACAAAAGAAACTATGACATGGTACTACTCAAATGTGCGGAGAAGCAAGAAGCGGATACACTTATGAGAGAAATCCATGAAGGTACTTTCGGAACTCATACAAATGGGCATGCCATGGCTAGAAAGATTCTGCGAGCAGGGTATTATTGGTTAACAATGGAAGACGACTGTTATCATTACACGAAGACGTGTCATAAGTGTCAGATCTACGCCGATAAGATAAATATGCCTCCAACTCCTCTTAACGCCATGAGCTCCCCTTGGCCATTCTCAATGTGGGGAATTGATATGATTGGAATGATCAAGCCGAAAGCATCCAACGGACACCATTTTATACTGGTAGCCATCGACTACTTTACCAAATGGGTAGAAGCAGTGTCCTACGCCAACGTGACAAGCCAAGTGGTTACATGCTTCATCAAGCAGAATATGATATGCAGATACGGTGTCCCAGGCCGGATAATTATAGATAACGGGTCTAATTTAAACAACAAAATGATGAAGGAACTGCGCGATGACTTCAAAATCGAGCATCATAATTCATCGCCATACAGACCAAAGATGAACGGGGTCGTCAAAGAAGCCAACAAAAATATCAAGAAAATCATCCATAATATGGTGAAGACGTATAAATATTGGCACGAAATGCTTCCCTTCGCTCTACATGGCTATCGCACTTCGGTATGCACATCAACAGGCGCGACTCCTTTCTCGCAGGTGTAGCGGTAGAAATGTTTAAGACTAAGCCATTCGATTGACTATACTTACACATATCAAAATAAAAATCGCCACTGTGCTTTATTGTTTCCAAAGGAATGGGAAAAGAGCGAGTAACCTAAAAAGATGGGAAAATATTCAAGGTAAGGGGGGTGGTTATGCAAAGGGAAAGTATTAGCACCCTAAATATCTATGGTACTCTGCAGGAACCTCTTTGAAAAAATCTGTATATTTTGGCTATAAAATATTGTATGAAAAATAGATGGTGGAGGTGAGAAAAGAAGTATATTTTTTATGATTTTTGCATCTTCCGCGGTTGCGAACCTTTAGTGCCTATGTACCATCATCAGTGCAATAGGGGATCAGGGTACACGTAGTTCCTATTTTAAAAGTTTTAAAACACAAATGTGTTAGTTAACTTTATGATATAAGACATCATCGTCATTGTCCGTGTGGAAAACATACTTACTACCCACAATCATGAGAAAGGAGAATTTGCATCATCTCAAAGTAGAGGATATGGCTTGGATTTTAAAATCAACAATGCCTCACTCAAAAACCAAGTGGAAAATATCTCACTTCACTGCATATTGTAGAAGTATAGTTGTTTGCATCACTACAAGGATTGACAAGAGTCTAATATTTTGAGAAAGTTTTTAAAATAAAAAGCCAAAGTGGAAAAATAGTTCGAAATGAGATTGATTGACTTTTAGTCTTCTCACAAAAAAATGTCAAAGTATTATTAAGTTGATTGAAGTTTGTTTATGAAAAGGTTTTGAAAATGCATGGACATAAGTCCAAGTTTATTATGAAAGTGGTTTAAGTTTCAAAACAAGAAGAGTTTTTAAAAGGAGGAAGAATGTTTTGTGAAATTAAAGAAGATGGGAGGAGAAGAAGAGACTATCGTAAAGCATAAGGTAAAAAGATAAGGATAAGAACCATATAACCAACAAGAAGCCAATACTTGACATTATGAGTCAAGATAGAATTCCCATTCCTTGGATTGAAACCAAACAAGCAAAGATATTAGGCCTCTTGAGAGAATCAAACTTCAAGTGTAATAAGTCTTCGTAAAAATTGGGCAGAGTAACGGCTGTATACGGGTGAATTATAGATTACAAACAAAGAATGTAATCATAATAACCTTCACACAAAACAAATAACCCAATGTCCTGTGGTAAAACTCAAGAACTCCAGAGAAAATATAAATTAAGGTTACAAGGTCTCCAACATAGGTCAAGGTTTCTAATCCTAAGTCCAACAAGTCCAATACTCCATAATGCCAAGGATAGTAACCAAATAGTCCAAGTATCATTAAAGAGTGTTTTAGGGTTCATGTTGATTATTAGGTGTCTTGGAAAATGAAAGAAAGGCTCAGGTGAGCAAAATAAAAATAACAAGAATATAAATGCTCAAGTGAGCAAAATAAAAATAATATGAAATGTAATTGTTAAATATATGGTACATAAAGCATAAAAAATAAAAGCATAAAGTAAAATCAATTGTATAATTAGTCGTTGGTTGGATGACAATCTTGAAACCTGCATTTGGAACTCATTAGGGGATTGGTAGAACCAAAGCTTCCACACAACAATTTGCATTTGCTTTTTGTCAAGTATATCATCCATTTGAAATCCTCACAAGTATCATTTAATGACCAATGATGTTTAAGTGATCCGCGTTGACCAAAAGTGTTGTAGATCCATTAGAGGATTGGTAGAACCATAGCTTCCACACAATGAATCTTATTGTTATTGGATCAAAGGGATAAAATTAACATACTTGGGCTTGCAAACAAGGGTTTGGGCCACGAATGATCATTTATTTGAATCGGGATAAAATTTAGCGTTATGTTAAGCAATCGTAAGTGGACTTATATAGAAGTCGCACATATTTTGAGGCTGGTAAATAGCAATTTATGCACCATTTGTTTTGAGACATGATATAGAGATCATACTCCAATAACACTTAGTGCAATAAGAAAGTGATAAGATGAAGAGGGGTGGGGAAGAATATATAAACCACATTTGAATTAAATTTTAATCAAACTATTATTAAAATCATTCATCCATTTTTCTGGAGTTAAACTCAACACTATGGATCCAATGATATTAACAAAGTTCATGATCAAAAATTCAACCCAAGATCAGCCAAAAAATAATCACAAAATAATGTTACATTTAATATATTCATTAAAAAAAGGTTTTAAAATATTTTAAAATAGAAATAAAAGTGAAAAATATCAACTATGTTCAAATTAATCAAGAAATATTAAATAAGACCATAGAAACATTAGAAAAGGACTCAAATATTTTTATAAAATTTTTGGTAATTTTTTAAAGTCAGAAACTATTTTATAAATTAAAAGAAATGAGTAAAATAAACAAAAAAATGATAAAAAATAACAAAGTCAGAAATAAAAAATAAATGAGGTCACCAATATTTATTACAATATCATTGGATGATTCAGTAATTCTTTTCAGAATTTAAAAATTCATAAAAGTATTTTTAAACATTTAAAACAATTCAAATATAGTGAAAATTTATAAAATATATCAAAACACAAAATAAAATTGTGAAAAAATGAAAATCAGAAAGAGAAAAATCAAAAATATTTTTCATAATTATTTTCAATTTTTTGGACTTAAAATGAATTTTCTATGATTTTTTGAAGTTTGAAACAATTAAATATAAAAATAAGAAAATAAAATAAAAACCAAAAAGATGTGGACCAATGGATGAGAGTCAAAATGCGTTAGTAATCAAATCCAAGGGATCTGGCGCACTGTGCATATCATGGTCATTAGTGAATAAAACACTAGATCACTTATTAAATCAGAAATTCAAAAAAACAAGTGATGCGCCTTCATTGGTTGGAAGATGACACGTTAGTCGTCATCAACCTCCAGCCAACGTGAATTGCAGGTCTCTCAAACTATAAATTCAGAAGCTCAAACCTATGCCATTCGCTTCGTCTCTTCATGACAAGGACAACCACACCTTCGCGGCAAATTTATATAAACTGTAGCTCAAGTAATTTGGAAGGAAAGTTTTGAAAAGGGATTTGAAATTTCATGGTCAAAACGTGTTTCCAGATAAAAGTAAGTGTTGCGACTAGAACAAGGGCAATGCGAGCTTTAGAATGATATCAAAGTTTTGAAGAATTGATGGAGAAATCTACCTATTGAAATTGAGTTGCAGAGCTCTGAAATTGGACTTCTATGGAGAAATATAGGGCACGATTCTTGAAGGTAAATGTATGGTTAGCTTCACGAAAGATCAAGGAAGGTGAATTGATAGAAAAATTGGATTGAAAAAGGCTTGAACACTGATTACCAAGTTACAGAAAATTGATTTATGGAGCAAGTTTAGCAGGGTGATTCTGGCTATCCAAGCTTGGGGAAATGAATGGGGGATGACCCTCTATTTATAGGAGAATGAATGGGATCCTGAAGTGTGTGAAATGATGAAGTTTAGAGGGAAATCGTTGGGGGGGGGGGGGGGGGGGGTCTGCAGCATGAACAAAGTGTGACTTATTTAGCATCAAAACTTAATCGTGCGTTTCATGATGCTAAACACCTTTGGAAAGTTTCTAAACATGACTAGAAGCAAAAACGCATGGAAAACTTGTGATTAGAAGCCAAAACAAAGATTTCAAAATCTGACTTGTGATGAAACTTCAGTTTCAAGCTACCAATTTCAAAATAATGGCATTTTCAGTTTAAGGGGTCTTTGGACATGATTCTCGATGCTTTAAAAATATGAGGTTACAATATTTGCAATGGAAAAAGAGTGGAATCAAATTGATGCTTGAGCTGAAAGTTGCATTGAGTAAAAGTTGGAGAAAAAGGTTGACTTTCCATACTTAGAAATATTTCAAATTTTTCTTCAAAACTGACCTATAATGTTTTGTATCCAAACATGGCCTTCCAATTGGAATTTGCTCTTCACCAAAAATATGTCATGAAATAGACCTATTGAATGACATTTTGAAACTTGAACCATTAAAAATCTCCAAAAATTGAGAGAGTTATGAATTTTTGAAGTTGGAAAAAAATCATGAAATGACCTATAATCTTTTGCATCCTTAAGGCATCTTCCATCCATTTTCTCATTTTTCACATAAAAGAAGAAATAAAGTTCACATCTTCAAGAAAATTATGGAAAAAGAGTGGGATCAAGGTAATAAAAATTGACCAAGTTATGATCATTTGGAGTCATCATGAGAAATTGGGGGTTCATCTGGAGGACTTGTAATATTTCTTCATCATCAAGTTTCTTCCACGTGAAAACTACTTGGAAATTTTGAAGTTATTTGTTAATAACCATTTGAAGAGAAGGATGTCTTTGGAATCACTCAAAAATACCAAAGGATGAGCAAGATATACTTCTTTGAAGTTCAAAACCCTAGCTCCAAGATCAAGAAAATGCTTTGAGGAACTTTGACAATTTTGAACAACCTTCTTGTACCAACACTCTTGCTTTGAAAATACAAGTTGTTGAGGATAATAATTAGAAATCATAGAAACCAAAACCACTTCCATATCTTGATAATTGAGAGAAATATACACTTGTGACCAATGGGAACAAGACCTTGTCTAACCATGACAACTTCTTCAATCAACCCCTTGTTCTTTTGAATAAATTTTGATAAATTTGAAATGTAGTGAACCAAAATAAACCCTGCCATGCCATTTCTTCCAAAACAACTTCAATGGTGAGGTTTGAATTTCTCAAGCTTTATTGACTAGGGCATGGAAATAGACTCATGAACCCATGGAGAAACTTGCTAAACCTCGTTGTCTTTACCTACATTATTAACAAGTAAGACAAAACAACATTGCATTTTATTAATTAGAAGGAAAATCAAGGCAAAATATGCATGATCACAAAAGAAAACAAGTCAAGGTGCTTGGGGATTCCTCAAAGAGCAAAGCTAAATATAGGGAGAAGAACCACAAGCCATAATGTGATCTTGTTGTGATTGGCATGGAGGCAATACTTCCAGTTGAAATCGAGATGCCATCACTTACGGTTCTAATGGAAACAAAGCTGGAAGAAGTAGAATGGGTGCAGACACGGCTCGATCAGATCAACCTTATTGAAGAAAAACGATTGATAGCTTTGTGCCACAGTCAGTTACATCAGAAGCGAATGAAGAGAGCCTTCGACAAGAAAGTTCGTCCTCGAATATTCAAAGAGGGGGATATAGTGCCAAGAAGATTCTGCTACCTTTCCTCGATTCACGTGGTAAATAGACACCCAACTATGAAGGTCCATACGTAGTCAAAACAGTATTCTCACCACAATGGATGGGGAAGAACTACCACATCCGGAAAATTCAGACGCAGTCAAAAAATACTATGTATAAAAAGCTCGCTAAACTCGAACCTCAAATAGGCGACTTAGGCAAAAAGGAGCATCCTAGTGGATCGAAAACCCTAAAGGGAGATCCAGGCAAAAATTAGGGGCATATAACAAAAAGTTATCCCGGTGGGTTGAAAACCTGAAAGGGTAATCCAGGCAAAAATTAGGGATCATACAAAGGAAATAAAGAACAAAAAATTGTGATCTAAGAACTGCGACTACAAACCACGAGGGGAGAGATAGATCTGAATCATACGACTCAGGAGCAAAGGAGATAAGGGCTATTAAAAAGATATTGGGAAACAACAGTAGCAATTATCATTTTTCATTGCCATTTACAGTTTTAAAAAACTTTACGTAATTACCTCTTTCTAGGAATTTCATCTTGTATCCTCGCCTATTCATAGGCATATCAATAAAACATTTACTTTCTTTGTAGCTTTCAAATTGCGTTTTTTCTTTCCTCAGACTTCTTTATGAAATACTACGATTATTTCTTGTGAATATTGTCTTGAAATCTTTTCGGGGAAATTAAAAAATAAAAGCTTTTGATAAAACAACGAAAAAGCATTTTGGTTAGAAAAATATCGAAAGAAAATCCATGTATATGTCCACGCACATGTCTACTCCTGCGTCTACAATACAAATTCTATACACACATCCGTGTCTACACCCGCGCTCACAATACAAAATCAAATTTCAAAATTTTGCTAACACTTTTTCACCGCATTCAAATCAAATTCAACAAAGCTAAAATGACACAACATACAACGCCAGGGGATTGGTAACTCTAAATTCAATGCTTTAAAGGAGAGAATGCCAAAAATAGTCTGCATAACATTTCAAGACACACATATAAAACATACATGAATTTTGCATACGTCTTCATACATAAATTTTGCATATCTAAAGCATACATACACTATACATGCATCTAAACATTCAAATACACATGCATACGCATGTATCATACAATAAACAAACAATATCACCCTCGATTTAGCTATCTAAGGTTCAATCAACAAAACACTTCTCCTGCAATTCAACCCGTCACCTAAAGTAGTCCATTACCTAAGTCTCCATGCAGTAATGAACGAAGCTTGATACATTGCCTCTGAGCCTCAATGTATTCTTCTATCTCACTACGTTGCCTCTAAGCCTCAATGTTTTTGCAAAATCCCGTACATTTCCTCTAAGCCTCAATGTACTTTCCTAAACTCACTATGTTTCCTTTAAGCCTCAACGTATTCGCAAAAACTTCGTACATTGCCTCTAAGCCTCAATGTACTCTCCTGAATCACTACGTTGCCTCTAAGCCTCGACGTATTCTAAAAATTACATACATTGCCTCTAAGCCTCAATGTACTTTCCTAAACTCACTACGTTTCCTCTAAGCCTCAACATATTTGCAAAAACTCTGTACATTGCCTCTAAGCCTCAATGTACTTTCCTAAACTCACTGCGTTGCCTCTAAGCCTCAACGTCTTCACAAAAACTCTGTACATTGCCTCTAAGCCTTAATGTACTCTCCTAGCTCACTATGTTACCTCTAAGCCTCAACGTATTTGCGAAATTCCGTACATTGCCTATAACCCTCAATGTACTTTCCTAAACTCAGTACGTTGCCTCTAAGCCTCAACGTATTCACAAAAGCTCTGTACATTGCCTCTAAGCCTCAATGTACTCTCCTAGCTCACTATGTTGCCTCTAAGCCTCAACGTATTCGCAAAACTCCGTACATTGCCTCTAAGCCTCAGTGTACTCTCAAAAATCACTATGTTGCCTCTAAGCCTCAACGTATTCGCAAAATTTCGTACATTGCCTCTAAGCCTCAATGTACTTCCCTAAACTCACTACGTTGCCTCTAAGCCTCAACGTATTCGTAAAAACTCCGTACATTGCCTCTAAGCCTCAATGTACCCTCAAAAATCACTATGTTTCCTCTAAGCCTCAACATATTCTCAAAATTCCATACATTGCCTCTAAACCTCAATGTACTTTCCTAAACTCACTATGTTGCTTTTAAGCCTCAACGTATTCGCGAAAACTCTGTACATTGCCTCTAAGCCTCAATGTACTCTCCTAGCTCACTATTCTGCCTCTAAGCCTCAACGTATTCGCAAAATTCAGTACATTGCCTCTAAGCCTCTAAGTACTTTCCTAAACTCACTATGTTACCTCTAAGCCTCAACGTATTCGCAAAAAATTTGTACATTGCCTCTAAGCCTCAATGTACTCTCCTAGCTCACTATGTTGCCTCTAAGCCTCAACGTATTTGCAAAGTTTCGTACATTGCCTCTAAGCCTCAATGTACTCTCCTAGCTCACTACGCTGCCTCTAAGCCTCAACATATTCGCAAAAACTTTGTATATTGCCTCTAAGCCTCAATGTACGTTCCAAAACTCACTACGTTGCCTCTAAGCCTCAACGTATTCGCAAAAATTCTTACATTGCCTCAAAGCCTCAACGGACTTTCCAAAACTCACTACGTTGCCTCTAAGCCTCAACGTATTTGCAAAAATTCCGTACATTGCCTCTAAGCCTCAATGTACTCTCTCGGCTCGCTATGTTGCCTCTAAGCCTAAACGTATTCGCAAAAAATCCATACATTTCCTCTAAGCCTAAATGTACTCTCACAACCCACAACTACAAACCCTGGTGAACGATATATCATCGGCTTCACTTATTTTATCAAGACTCGTGAGGATGTGCTATATCAGCATAACCTTATAAGTGGATCAGACAAATTTTGGATATTCTAAGTATTCAATAAACTCTAAATCAAAATGCGCTAGACCTACGTTTTCTCACGCTATTCGATTGGAAGATGATTGAATAGGGGCAGCTGTCATATCCCAAATTTGTCATACCTCAGCGATCCTCTTTTTTAGAATTATTTAATTAAAGATGGTACAGCAATATCTGATGGACTATCTTTATTCAAGATCAGGGGGTGTACTTTAAATCAAGAAGATTTAGTTATTCTTTAAAAAAATAGGGGTGAAAATTAAATCTGGGAGTATGCAAAAGAGAGGGGAAGAATTAACGCTAGGCCCAATTGAAATTAAAGGAGAAGTTCTGACTGCAAAGGAAGAAGTGCTAGGATGTATAGATCAAGCGTTGACCCAACAGAACTTCTGAAACAAATCCCATAAGTTGTTCTTTATAGAAACAAACGCAAAAATTGTGCAAATCAGAGCCAGAATCACGCATAAGCTAGTACCGGTACAAAACTGGAATATCAGATCTCCTAGCAGAGTCAAACTCTAAGCAATGGTAGAATCAGATTATCTTCCATAACCCAAGCTCAAAGTTTCAGAGACTAAGCAACCCAAGCCCAAACCTGTTGGACGTGCACTGTATCAATTTCAATCAAATCTTCCACAGAGAATCAATTCTAATCAAATCTTTTTAATTTTATCCTCAATCTTTTCTCTAGCAATAGTCCAAGCCCAAAAATTGAAAATTATAAATAGAGGAACAAATTAGCAAAGAAAGGGGGAGGAGAGAAAAAATAATACGAGGAGAGAGAGAGAGAGAGAGAGAGAGAGAGAGAGAGAGGAATATTCAGAGAAAAACAATACGGCAACGCTTGAAGAAAGAGCAAGGAGAGTAGAATTTATGGAAAACCCATAAGAAAAACACACAGAAGAGTAACTGAGGTTCCAATATTTGGAACCCTAGTTTCAATCACCACAGCTCCACCTTCTGTCACTGCTGTCACCAGAATCTGCAGAAGAAGAAGGAAAGGGTAGCAAAACACGCACCAGAATCAGAAGTAAAAGCGCCAAAGGGGTAACAAATTTTAGTTTGTTTCTTTACTGTTTTTATGCTGAGATTATGGTGAATGGGTAGAACATTGATCTTATTGTAGCACAACAAAAACAAAAATAGTAAGGGTAAAATTCATATTTAATTTTTTGATGCAAGTGCACATGTGCGTGTTATTTTGTTATGTTCTGATAAGCCTCCCCCTTTGTTAGAACGTATGTCCCTATCAGAACATCCCTTTTCCAGAATTTGCGCTAGGGATTAGTCCAGAATTTGACACCCCTATTGTTTTGAATTTTACTAACCAATTAGCAGCGCCCCTTGCCAGAAGTTCTGCGATTGGGCCAAGACCCAGTCAACTTCCCTGCGTCCCCTACAGAACTTTTGTCCTCTTCAGAACTTCTATCCTTTTACCCAGGATTATTAGCTTTTAGAACCCCCTGTTTTCACTTAGTGACCAACAATGCAACCCCCATGTTCATAAATTTATTTATTTTTCCTTTATTTTTCTATTTTGTAATTATTATACTATTATTATTAATTTTTACTGTGAATATTAATATTATTTATTATATCACTTAAATTATTTTTACATCAAAAATTACATATTATTTTCTTATATTATTTGCATTAAATATTTTTTATATCATGCATTAATAAGATTTTTTTTGCAATTAATATCTATAAAAAACACTCAACAAACCTTAAACTTTTTTTCGCAATCAAATAATCTAAACAACTTTTTTTGCAAAAGGGTTTCAAACAGATTTTGACTTACTACGCATTTAGCCAAAATCTCCGCAATCACTACTCTCGGCCAAAATGCGAGGGGATTCAAAGTACGTTTGCAACCCCTAAAAAACACAAACCCATACGAACTACAAATTGGGACTCTGATTCCTCATAAGAGGATACATAGGCATACGATCAAAAATCATAGTGAGTTCCCCTATAAAAAATTTAAACCCTTCCCCTATAAAAAATTTAGACCCTTCCCCTAATAAAATTTAATTCCTTTTTCCTCAACTCAAACCTAAAACCTAATATACTTGTGAACAAGGTAGATGAAAGGTGCCTAGCACCTTCCTTTCGTCTAAAGAAGTCCGAAACCTAGAATCTATATCTGTAAATTAGGGTTTTCTGTTAGATTCCCTTCCATAGGATAAAAACTAATAGTGGCGGCTCTGATTTAAAAACCAGTCGCAACATTTTCAAAAAGTCCAACACTTTGTATGCATTCTTATAGAGACGAGAATCATTACAAAGTTTACCTAAACGAAGGCGCTTTTTAAAAATACTTTTAAAACCCACCACAAACACATTTCAAACAAAGCAATTGTCAAGTGATCTTGCAAGCAACTAAGATCCCGTAGATAACTACGGATGAAAAGGGTGCTAACACCTTCCCTTCTCATAACCTACCCCCCGAACTCAAGAAAATATATCAAAGGTCTTTCCTGTTCTTTTCATCCTTTCCTTATTGGATAAAATAAAAGTCAGTGGCGACTCTTACTATCCGCAATAATTGCGATCAAACGCAAAAAAAACAAGTCAGTTCTCCCACAATATTACACTCCTTCAAGAGAGGTGTATGGATTACTATGGTGTTGTCTCCAGAGCCATAGTTAAGGGTGAAATCCATATGACTGAGAATGGTGTCTTAATAAGATGTTGACACATCATCACATGTATTTGCATCTTTATTGGATAATGTTATGTTGAAGATCATGGGGTGAGTATTGTTGATCACCATTAGATTTCTAAATGGGAATTCTAACCATGATGAAATGGAGTCCAGTCTCTGACCAAGTATGGAATTTTATGAGGAATCCTCCTGTGCAAAGAGAGTAAAAAAGAAGAATGGAAGCATCATCTGCAGTTTGTGTATGGGGAAGTTTTCCTCTGATGACAAATATCTTGACGGGAGCTGGGTATTAGTCTGATGAAGATGAGTATTTAACTAATGATAAAAACCTTGTCGGGAGCTAGGTAATTATCATATGTTGGTGCTAATCTGCCTTCTGTTCATAAATTGTTTGAGAGCTTATTTATCTCTATGACATTCAGGTGGTTGTAATAACTTGAATGAGTTGCAGAAGGTGTGTACTTGTGATATCTTCTTGTTTGAAAGGACTTTCGAGTATAATGAGCTCCTTGAGTGATTAATCACGAACCCATTGATTGGGTTCTGTGAAGAAATACCGATGTCCTAAATGATGTCGTAACATCAATTTTTTGGTCTAGGATTATGGTTATGGAGGATTAAGGATCAACACTATTGTCAAAAAATGGAGTTATGACTATGTGGATTATAATGTACAGATTTTGATCCTGTCTACAGTAGCATGCTTGGAGAATGCCTGACTACTATGTTGAAATCTTCACTAGTATCAACAATTACTAGTGAATGAAAGGACAAAAGAAGGGTATCAGATGCTGAGGTCGGATCTGAATGTTTGTTTTGGAGGTCTTCTTCTTCTGATCAAGATGTTTGTATGACTCTCAGTAAAGCTTTTAAGAAAACTGAGATTCCTTTTGGAGTAGAGTTTATGATGTCTTGGCCTTCTAAGAATTATGGCAACATGTGTGGAAGGGTTCAACATTTGTGTGAAGCTAAAGAGCAAGTCTCTCCTGTGCGCTCTTCCGGTACTCAAATAAGTTGTTCTCAGTAGAAGAGATGGTTATCCATGACAGGGGGGTAAAGTATATGTCTATGGATTTTTACTGCAGTAGTGCAAAATTATGGAGCTTGTGTGTGGTTCTATCCAGGAGAAGCTAGTTTGTACTATTCTACTCCAAGAGACAGTATGGTTTGTCTGCGAGAATTTATTTTTCTCTAGTGTTTGATGATACCTAGTGTATGGTCTGTTTGGAGATACCATATGTGATGTTTTGGTATCTTGAGTTGTGACTCTTGAAGGCTGAAAGGGGTGCATCTGGAGTCCAGTGGGAGGCATTGTGTTTATGCTTTTGCGATTATGGGTAAGTCTGTGAGTCATCTTAGACTGTGTTGATGAAGAAGCTTGGTAATGTGGAGTTAAAATGCTTGACAAGATGTCAGGACATAGTTTTCTATGAGATCAACAAGGAAATATTTTGAAGATACATGTCAGAAGGGTGTGTATCACGTGTGTCTTATGTTCTATGTTACCCAGGATAGTGGTTGATGTGTTCTTAGGTTTTCTCTTATGCCACCATTGGTGTTTTAAGTTTATGGGTTAAGGGGAAGAGTTGTTTATCTTCTTCCTAATGTACACCATGACTTCATAACCTTCTCTTTATCCTGAGGTTGTTGTTCTGTGGTGTTAAGTGTGTTCGGGCTGATGTAAAGAGATGTTGGATGTGATGTCCTGACATTAATCAGATTGTGGTTATTACCTCTTGTTAAAAGCCTTTATGATATTCTGACTAAAAAGGGGGAGAGAATATGTGTATGTGTTGAGATTCTCTTGACCTTGACGGTCTGTGTAGCTTTTAAGGGTGAGAGAATTTATGTTAGACTGTAATGAAGAAGTCATATTATTGATGTTGCGACATCATGTGTAAAGACTGAAGACTGACTGCTTCTGTCGTTTTTAGTCTATGGTTGTTGCCGATGTGTATTGTTTAGCCTTTGAGTTATGTTCTTATTTTATGTATATGCAAAGGTGATCTAAATTAGTTTTAGCCAAAATAAGCCAAAGGGGGATATTCTTAATTCTCTGAATTATGTAATTGGCATTATGTTTGGTAAGACTAATAGAGCAACTAAATGTTACATAAGATGTATTTACTTGCTAACACGAACTTGTTGTGAAAGAAGTCCTGTCTTATGTTGGAACATGTTCAGTTGAAGAGTTTCAACATCTGGAACAACATGTTAGACAAGATGTCTTATGCAGGTTCATTCGACATCGCGCTGAGCTGAAGTGATCTGTTTATTCTGTTAAGGCACAATAACATAATGTAGTTTAGGATATTATATTATCCTATATAATGTTGTTTTGTTAGGTCTGGAAGATTCAATCAGAGTTCAAGAAGAAAATATAATTTTTATTTATGGAGATAAATTAGGAAGATTTGATTGAAGACCTATTTTGTAGTAGAATCTTCTGCAAAATTGTAACAACTAGTGAGCTGTGGTTGAAGGGCCAAATCTAGTTAGGATATATGTTATAAATAGAAGCTTTGTAACCTAGTTTGTGCACCAACCAAAAATATGAAGATGTCATCATTAGGGTTGAGTCTGTAGCCACTCTCTAGGAGAGTTGGTGTGAGTGAACCACTCGAATTGTGAGATGGTCAATGTGTTCTCCTTGAAGCTTTGAAGCAAGAGTGAGTATTGTTCTTGGGGGGAGCTTGTAAGAAACTCTAAGTTGTGTTCTTAGTCAAGAGTCTTGGCTAGTGAATTATCATGGAAGTGTGTCTTCTAGTGTTTGTGTATTTGAAGTGTGATCTTCATTTAGGTGAAAGGTCGTCGATACAGTAACTGGGACTGGAACTGTAAGACATTGTTGCAGTAATTGGAAGTGAGTGGGTATACTCATATCTAGGAGTTCCTAGGTAGAAGTTGCATTGGGTAGGGATTAAGTGAGAAGTTGTAAACGGGGGACTTTAACATCGAATTGATACTACTGATAGTGGATTTCCTTCCTGGCTTGGTAGCCCCCAGAGAAGGTGTTATTATCACCGAACTGGGTTAACAATTATGTGTGCACTTTACTTTTCAGTATCTATTTTTAACTGTTTATATCTTGCATGTGTTATTTGTGTCAGATTAGATGTCTCGACATCCTCTTAGGACATCTAAGTCCTGTCATACCAGAATTTCAATTATTAAGTTTTGCTTGGAGGTTGTTAAGGAGTTTTTGTTTGTTCCGCTGCATCTAATAGAAAACTCTTGGTGGTTTGTGTGTATCTAGTGTTGAGAATATAGAAAGGTTTGTTCCTTTCTGAAGATGCATCTTATGATGTTGTGTTACGTATAAGACAATTTCAATTTGTTTAGTAAAGTTGCCAAAGATACTTGAGATCTTTCTCAAGTCCACTCATAAAGGAACTTAACAATAAGTTTGGTGAGAATTTGTAGAGAAATTGATCAAGATTAGAGAGAACATGTGACCATTCACATCTGCATGGTTATTCCTAATTAATTGCTAAATTAGGAAAGTGGTCCTGACCTTGTTGCTTGCTGATGATGGTATGAAAGATAGAAGCCTATTGAAGACCTTAAAGGTTATCAAGATATATTCTGATTTTCTGGGAGAAGTAAGGACTTCAGAACCAATCTCAACAATATGTTGATTGGGTATAGGAAATATGTTCTACCAGATGTTGGAACATCTCATTAGAAATTTGAGCACAATCCTGTTGGACAAAGGATTGGCTTAGAAGATGCTTTGGGTGCTAAACAAATGTGTATTGATCACATATATTTGGAACCTACTCCTGGTCTTTAAAAGGAGGCATCTGGGGTGTTATTTGAGTTGTTCAACAGATGATCAACCTTTTGAGTACTTCTTAGTTCAATTTATTTCTGACCCAAGTAAGTAGGAGTGCAGAGACTGAGCTTTATCTTCTTATGGAAACTTGTTAAAGGTGTATCAACCATATCTTTATTTGTGGATATCGAGCTCAAATATCAATAATATTCTCTCTAACATCTAGAAGATCCTTCTGATCAAAGGAGCCAGATCTAGGGATTCTTGTTTGTGTCCATAGAACAGATTCCGTTTGAGGGAAGTAATTTGTGTGTACCAACCGTAGGATGTGCAACTATTGGAGGGGATAATGTATAATTTAATTAGGAGTTTTTAGCAGTTAATAAGGGGAAGTCCTTAATCTGAAGCTGAAAGAACTTGAAGAAATGCCAGACATAATGTCTTGATATCTTTGTATTGAGAACTTATTTTTCTCAATATGTCTGGTGATGTTTCTCATAAACAAGATGGAGGTTTTTTACTTTAACTTGATATTATCAAGTCTATGAGAGCATGGAACTCTTGTTCTGTTGTAGTGGAAGAGAACTTCATGGGATTGTGAGCATTGGAGATGTATCAACCTAAGTGGAAGATTATTGTTGTTGAAGTGTCATCTAAATCACCTATGATGAGTACTTCAGAATGGTGAGTTCTCATTATGCTGGAGTTCAGATATATGATGTCCTCACATAATAGAACATTTGTGTTTGCAAGGATTGAAGGGCATCCTTGTATCTGAAGACCATGTTTATTAAGGTCTTTCCTAGATGTCTGTTAGAGAGAATATTCTATGTTGATGCATAATGATGGAATCTAACACCTCAAAGTCAGAAAGGAGGTCTAGATTTTATGCTTATAAAAATAAGATTCTTGGGGTATGTTAATATGCATATTACTACTTGGATTTATAATCTGGTCTTGGGAGTTCATCAACTATTGTTTAGTATCAATATGGGTTCTCTCGTGTTCTCCCTCAAGAGATGTGTTTAAATTACTATGGGTGTTATCTCCAGAACCATAGTAAATGGTGTAATCCATGTGATTGAGATTGATGTCTGAAAAGATGTTGGAACATCATCTCAGGTTTTTGCTTCTTCAGATAAGGAAGCTTGCTTTGAAGATCATGGTGTGATTATTGCAAATCACCATTGGATTCCAAAAATGGAATGACTGGCCATGATGGAGTATGAAGTCCAGTCTCTGACAAGTTTGGAGATATATGTGGTATGTATTTCTATCATGTTTGTCATCCTCTTGTGCTAGGAGTGTGAAGAAGAAGGATGTCAGATCAGATGTCCTAACATTTGTGGAAAGGGAGCATCATTTGTTGTTTATGTGTGAGGAAATTTTTCTCTGATGATAAATACATTGTTAGGAACTGGATATAACTCAGATCTGATGAAGATGTGCATGTGACTGATGGTAAAGACCTTGTCAAGAGTTGGGTACTTATCTTATGTGTGGATGCAAATCTTCTTTCTGAACTCTTTTCTTAAAAAAGTGTGTGAGAGTTTATTTCTCTCCATGGTGTTCAAGTGTTTGTGGTAACCTGATTATGCTGCATTGGTTGTGTTTTCTTTTGGGAGCTTCTTAAAGGACGTCTTTGCATAATGAGTCCTATGTATGGTGTTTTATTAAGAACCAAGGTGATTGGGTTTTGTGATGAGAATCTAATGTCCCATATGATATTGGAACATTATTTATGAGGGTTTACTAGGAAGATGCTTGGATCTTAAATGTAGAGTTTGTAGCTTAGTAGTATTGTCAGGAGAGGTATTTCTGGCTGTGTGAAGATTCTGACCGAGTCTATAGAAGTATGTCTAGTGAATGCATGACTACTATGTTTAGGACTCCAATAGTATCATAATTTTCTATTGGGTGTAAGGGTGGATGAATATTGTCAGTTAGTATGATCTGATCAGGATGTTTTTAGGAGGTGTTTTCTTCTACTTCAAGTAACTCTGAAGAGAGCGTGTCAGTCTGGATCTCAGTAAAGCTTTTAAGCACACTAAAAATATTTGGAGCTTTAAGGGAAGACTTACCAAGGATGCATTACATATTGATCATCCAAAGAGTCGTGACAATGTGTGTGAATTTGTGTGAGCTTTCAGTAGATGTGTCATTGCGGATCAGGGTATTTGGATACACTATCAAGGAGATAGAGATTCTGGTCAGGATTGGTTGTCCTTCTTTATGGGCATGTGATAATCTTCATATGTTTCCATCTGGTTCTAAAGTGGTTATAATCATAAGGAGCACTTATTATCCATGACATGTGGAGTTAGGACTTGTCTATAAGATATTGTTGCAATGATGCAAATTTTTGAAGCTAGCATGTTGTTCAAGCTTGTGGAGAATTTATGCCTCTTGCGAGGTTATGATGTCAGACAACATGTTATGACATTGAGTTGCTGAAGGTTGTTATGGTTTGTGCTCATTAATAGTGCATGGTTGTGTCTAGCTTTGTGAAGCTATTTATTTGAATAATGAGCACACATGCTTCTTAGGAGGAGTCTGAAGGGAAGTCTTGTTTGTGTCTGGGAGAATTTATTTTTCTCTACAAAATTTGGAAGGACTCAAAGGATGTTTTGGGTTGATGAATAGGAGATGTCGAATAGGTGATATTGTGATATTTTGATTTATGCTGGACAAAAGGAGGATACTAAAAGTATAGTGGAAGGCTATGTGTTTAGGCTTCAGACTTTATGTGGATAAATTTTGTGAAGCATCTTTGACTGATAGTTAAAGAAGTGTTGGTCACATTTTTTTAATAAAAAGTAGACAATGTCTGATTGGATGTCAGAATATTTTTCAGAACATATTTTCTCCTTGAGCCAAACAAGGAAGTATTATGGATGGTGTTGTCAAGAGGATGTGTAAAATGTGATTTATGTTTTTTCATGTGCATTTATTGGATTTATAAAGACAATCAGAATATGTCTTGGACGGTGCATGTTTATGTGGTAATCTCTTTCAAATAACATTCTCATTGACCAGGACCGTTATTTCCTAAGAGAACTGCTTAGCTATTTAAAGAGGCAAATTCTTCACCTTGTTCATCTTGTGGGGGGGTTACTCTTTCTCTATTCTTATGGCCTGTGTCCAAATGTGAGGGCTTTGTTTGTAAATTTTTGGCCAAAAAGGGGGAGATAAGTGTTTTTCAGCCATTGAGTATGTTTCTGGGTTAATAGGGAGATTCAACAATCTTCTTCCTCGTGTACATCAAATGTCCTGAGGTTGATGCTCCGTGGTGGCTGAGCTTTTTAGTCTGGAATGGAAATATTTAGAGCTTGTTGTACCCCAAAATTTTCCCTCTCTTTTCTCAAGACATTTCATAAAATATCTCCAATGCTCAAGGATTCTCAAGGAATTGATTAAACAAAATCATCTTCGAAACACTGAGACCACAAATTAGGGTTTTGACTGAGAACGACTGATCACTGACTTTTGACCTAATACACAATCTATCGGTTTGAAACATGGTCTCAAGGATTCAAATGCATAATTTTGACCTAATTTCATATATCAATTTATTTCTCAAGATCAATTGATTGATAGCTGAAATTCAGTCAACTAATGAAAAGTCAAGTGATGCACCAAAAGTCAAACTTTGACTTTTTGGTCAACATTAAGTTTCAAAGATCAAAATTTGTCAAGATATTCAAGAATATCAAGCTTGATCATCAAGAAGTCAAGAAAGTCAAAAGTCAGTTTGAAAAGTCAAACTTTTTAAGACTTAGAAGTTTTCCTAAGTGTTTTGTACATGATAATTTCACTACTTCATGCCAATTTTTCACCAAGATGCCTGATGATTCAAAGGAAAATTTTAACATGAAAGTTGTAGATCTTGATGAATTCTACAAAAAAAATTTAGAGGTTTGATGTCCAAAAAAATCTTAGATTTGAATATATAAGCCCATGAAGTCATGACATTTTCATCTAACACTTAGAGAAATTTCCAACAGATTTTGGTCAGGATTTTATCCCAACTTCTTGGCATTTTTTTCACATAGTTCTAAGATGATTTTGTCAAAATGGCCAACATGAAAGTTGTAGAGGATGTTTCAAGCTTTCAAAAACATCCAAGGGCAATAGTTTATCATACTTAAGCTAGGAGATTCAAGGGCCTGAAGTTGGTCATCCATTATTGAATTGCAAGTCCTTTTGTTGAAGAGCACATAACAAAATCCTTATGTCATGCTGCATAATCTTACTCTGCATGCCTTTTGACTTGAAAATCTATCCATAATCATATGTTTACACAATTGATTGAACCATTATCCAAGTGATTCACGTATTGTCCATTGCATTATTCCATTTATGGTACAAAGGCACCATTGCCATTCACATAAAGCATGCTTTATGCAATTGTCAACTCCTTGAGCCTCTCAATTGTTTTCTCTACACATACATAATGTCAAAGCAAGAAGCAACATGCCTAAAAGCCTATAGAAATTTCAGACCATGCTTGTACCATGCATTGGAACACCAATTTTCATGATAACTTGGTTGTTTCATCTCAACTAAACTGAATTTTGACGGCTTGTAAAATAAACTCTCTCATTATCTCAAACCTCTTCTAAAAATAGAGAGGCCATTTTCAAGCCAAAAAAAGAGGTTTTTGTTGTGTAGACAAGTTTCTCAAAACCCCTTATACTCTTAAAAATCATAAATGTCCTTAAAACATCCACTCTTGAGCTTAGAAACCAAAATCATCAAATCTCTCAAACCTTGCATTTTTGTCCAAACAAACTATCCACACACTTCATATACATCATAAAGAAGTTGTTCAAACACAAGAAAAACTTCTATAACATCATTATCTCCACTTTCCAAACATAATAACATTGTCTTGTAAGTTGACTTGGTTGGAGATATTCAAACACTTTCAGCACAAAGTAAAGATTGGAACAACTTCAGGGAGGTCTAAGGAAGCTCAATCAATCATCACATTGCACCTGGAAACATCCATACACATTTCGAGTTTTCACTTCAAGAGGTAAGTTTTCTCAAACTGTGATATCCTTGTTCATACATCATTTTACTTTCATTTTCAAAAGAATAAAACAGGAAAAATCAAAGTTGAAGAGATGTGAACACTTAAAACTACAGAAAAATGCTTCTAGAAATCTGACACGGTCGGCCGTGTCACCTGACACGGACTGTGTTAGGAAGAAAACAGAAAAAATGGCAAGACAGGGTTCTGACACGGGTGCGCGTGTCACAGGACACGGCCCGTGTCCCTCTTACTGGAATTAAAACTTGGAAAAATGGAAGGATAGGGTTCTGACACGGGTTCTCATGTCACGGGACACGGCCCGTGTCAGCTCAACTGGGATAAAAAAGGCATGTATGGCAGGACAGGACCCTGACACGCGTGCCCGTGTCATCCTAAACACCAAAAATCTTTACTTTTGAGACTTTTTTGCTATTTATTTTTAGTCAATTTGGATGTAATAGTAATTAGGTTTTAATTGCTTTCATCACCATTTATAATTTGTATCCCCACCCCTAAATGATTTAATAACGTAGGACTTTAATTTCCGTAATTTATCGCTTTTAATATAATTGTTAGTAATTAGGGTATGTATGGCAAGATAAAATCAATCTTAGAGATCCTTAATCTCAAGACAAAAATGCATACAATCAAAACATAATTCACACACGCACCTCTAGGGTAACCCATGCTTATTGCCTACGAATAAATAGTCATTTCCCTCGAACGTGAGATACTTTAGCAATGACCCTCAAAAATAAGATCATAGTCCCTCGGTGGCCCTTCAATGTTGCCTTCTTAAAACGATCTTAGTCCCTTATGACAAATTGCTAAGGTATCCTACAATATTGCCTTCTATGACTATACGATGACCCACACCCGTCCCTTCACATCCAATGATAGGGCTTCTTATCAATCAATGGTAAGGTAGCAATATCTAAAGGAGGAGAAAAAGAACTAAGAATTTTTTGAGTAGGTAGAACGTTCATAGTTTCTTGCTCACAACCATCTTCAAAATATCTATTAAAACACACCAACATTTTCAAAATGAAATATTTTTAAAAGTCAACACTTTGTATACATTCGTATAGAGATGAGAATCATTACAAAGTTCACCTGAACGAAGGCACTTTTCAAAAATACTTTCAAAACCAATCACAAACACATTTCAAACAAAGCATTTCAAAGTGAGCTAGCAACTAAGAGACTGTAGATAACTCCGGATGAAAAGGGTGCTAACACCTTCCCTTTTCATAACCTATCCCCCGAACTCAAGAAAATATCTCAAAAGGTCTTTCCTGTTCTTTTCACCCTTTCCTTTATTGGATAAAAGAAAAGTCGATGGAGACTCTTGCTATCCGCTATAATTGCGATAAAACGTAAAACACCCAAGTCATTTCTCCCACCGTATTATAGAGCTGGCGACTCTGCTGGGGAACTAACCTTAAAAGTGGGGTTACCTTAGAGACTAGATTACCTTTAATCACTTTCATTTCTTGATTTGTTTGCTTTTCATTTTGGGTCCTTGTTTGGGTTTTGTATTGATCCTATACCCGGATCTGGGAATATTATTAGGTAAGTAGAAATAGATTATGGAAACTATACGACATAGACCGATATGGTTGAAGCAATGGCTATGTTAGTGTAACGCATTTTTTGGTACCGGTACCCCTTATGTTAAATCGAGGAGAATACGGGGGCGATGAGTGGAGTAATGAAGCACTAACTGACCATAGAACCTTTAATTGAACAACTTGTCCATTAGAAAATAGTGAGATAGCCGACTTTGGTGCAAAGTTGAATATTGGTTGATACTCGATGTTGCGCTCATTGAGATTGGACTTTTGGGATATTTCAGCCGCAAGGAAAGATTGATTGTGCTGAGACAACGCCCAATAAAGAAAAATCAATGATATTGAGATTCCCTAGAACCTGATTACTTTGTAGGGCAGGTTAAACCAACTAAACTTCAAGAGGGTACTTACCTATGAAACCCATGCAAGCCTAAATCTAAGGTCTTTGTGTGCTTTGTTTGTGATTATTATCCATGACATCATAAACATCATAACATCATAAGCATTCTCACTAGCCATTTCAAGGATTTGGGAATTTATTTTTGTTTTGTTTTGTAGATCATGACTTCCGCTCATAGGAATACCATCCGAGTTAACTTTGTGAAAGTGCACCCTCAATTTCAAGAGTTAGCGAGTTCCTGGAGATTCTCCCTTCACCAAGAAATATGGTCGACTTCTCAACTTGGCTACCTCAAACTTCCAAGAAGAAATGATGTGTGTGATTTTCCAATTCTTTGATCAAGCACGGGCACTCCTAACAATTGAGATACTTATTCAAAGGATGATGTCACTCTCGCACCCGGATATCCATTGGTGTTCTCGATCTTTGAAGGATATTACCATCATTGACCATTATGGGGAATTCCCTAATGTCCCACTCTTAGGCATCATGGGAGGTATCACCTATAACCATTCTCTTGCATTACGGAAGTTTGGATATGCATAAAGAGATGGTCCCCATGCTGCGCTCATCCAAGGTTTGGTATGCTTACGAGGACGACGACCAAGGCTATCGTCAAAGGTTCATACAAGCTTGGAGAAGGGTAAACAAAGTGGATAGTGAGACATTGGGGCATAAAAATTCCATCCACCTTGAGCCTTACCTTAAGTGGGTACAAACTCGTACTCAAAGTCTCGTGATGCCTTACCTCGCCATCCTACCTGCGATTATGGAGCCTGTTGCCGAAGGAGATGTTCCCTACACTGTTATTCATCCTGACATGCACACTACTCTCGAGGAATTGCAAAGGTCATGGATTCAACTAAAGGGGGAGCGAGACACCTTTGAAACCTAGTTCTACGCAAGCAAAAAGAAGGTTTTGGAACTCACGATACAACCTCATGAAGAGCGGAGTTTGAATACCTATATTGCACCGAAGAGTATGTGCTCATGGGAAGCTTGATTCTTTTTTGTTTTAGGAGTTTATTTTGTATTTATTTTTCTTCCTCCATTTTAAGCCCAAGTGGAATTTTTGTAATTGTTTGAACTTATTAATGCAATTAATGTTTGTTCCCTCTTTGCCTAAACAAATTTAAATCTTAAAAGTCCTTGAAATCATTTGCATATGCATTTCATGCATCATAACATAAGCAGGTTTTTCGACACGGGTTTCCTTATCTTTCTACTACTTATTTCAGTAAGATGGATCTCGAGAAGACTGTGAAAGACTTGCAGATACAAAATTCTCAATTTCAAGAAACTTTGTTCACCTTGGCCAAAGGACAACAAGAGTTGATGTCACTTCTAGTAGCTAAAAAAAAGACCAAGAAGAAGGCCTTGATCAATATGGGGAAAAGGTTTAAAGGCCCTGTCCGTCAAGTACAAGTGGTTGAAGAGTCATCGAAGGAGGACCAAAACGAAGACGCAAGGAGCACCCGTGTTGGGGGTGCAAACAATCAAGCTTCTGAGGATGAGGATTATTTTGACGAACAGTATCCACCGGCTGAGGATAAGTACAAGCAACTAGAAGATAGGCTGAAAGTTGTGGAAATTCAAGTTGTGCTTAGCTTAGATTTTGGTAATTTGGGATAAGTACCTGGGGTTGTTATCCCCCAAAAATTAAAAATTCCAATCTTTGCTAAGCACGATGGCGTTTCATGCCCAAAGCTTTATTTAAGGTCCTACGTCCACAAAATACAACTGCATACCATTGACAAAAAGCTATGGGTACACTTCTTTCAAGAGAGTTTGTCTGGAACTCAGTTAGAATAGTTTTACTAGTTGGAGGGTTCCAACATTCATACTTGGGAAGATCTGGCCACCGCTTTCTACCGCAAATATCAATATCACTGATTTGGCGCCAAATAGGGTTCAGTTACAAGGAATGACAATGGGTTCCAATGAAGGTTTTAAAGAGTATGTGAAAAAATGGAGAGACCTTGCTGGTATAGTACAACCACCACTGACAGATAGGGAGCTGGTGTATATGTTCATGGGAACATTAACTGGCCCATTTTTCAACTTGTTAGTTGGAAGCTCACCGTCTGGTTTCACTGAGTTAATTCTGACTGGTGAAAGGGTCGAGAGTGGTATCAAGAGTGGAAAAATTCCCATGGCATCTGCTTCTACTTCAAACACTATAAAGAAGCCCTTTATTGGAAAGAAAGAAGCCAATGTTGTATATGGGTCAAGGGCCCATACCAAGAAGGATCACCGTCCATTTGTTAATTTTGTTTTGATCTCCAACTCTCCATCTGCTCAAAGACAACCACAACAAGTCAACCATCAAAGGTCTGAGGTTCCAAGAAGACAGTTCACGAGGATTAACATGTCACTTTCCCAAGCCTTGCAACACCTGTTGAAGGCCAACTTGGTAACATTGCATGATCCACCATCAAATCCCAATATTTCATCTCCAAAATACAATCCTAACGCCAAATGCGCCTATCACTCTAGTAGCCCTGGGAATGATACTGATCAATGTTGGGCTCTAAAAAACAAGATTCAAGATCTTATCAACAATAAAACTATTGAGTTTGATCCACCTATAACTCCGAATGTTATAACTGCACCAATGCCAAATCATGGTAATGGTGTCAATGCAATTGAAGACACTTTTTTTGTTTCCTCCGTTGAAGATTTGACTACTCCACTGACCATTGTTAAAGAGAACCTGCTGAGAGCTGGGATTTTCCTTGGATGTTTGAAAGACAGTAATTGTTGTGCCGAACAAGTTAATGGATGCAAATGGCTTAAAGAAGGTGTTCAACGCCTGATAAATAGTCATGAGATCATGTTTGAAAGAACTCCATCCATCTAAAGTTTGACCGATAAAGCTGAAGACATTTCCATCATGACAATTTCCAATAAGCCTCTTAGGATCTCTTCAAAGGTTCCTATTAGGATTTCCAATGAACCAACTATTTCTCCCTTGATAATTACTGCTCCTGGGCCGATTCCTTACTCCTCTGACAAAGCAGTCCCTTGGAATTACGGTGCTGAAGTTTACTATCAGGGAATTAAACAAGACTGTTGGATCAATAAAGACAAAGCTGATGACATTACCAATATTGTTGGTTCTAGCAAGGTGACAATAACGGGGAGGATTTTATCTCCTAACATTTCACCTCTAACTACTACAACGAAACCTATCCGGATTACCATTGATAAGCCTAGTACTGACACTAGGGGTAAAGAGAAAGTAATTGAGCCTGCTGGAATAGAGGCGCATTCCAAAGACATTGTTGCTGAGGAACCTTCCACCCAAGAAAAGGAGGAAATCTTGAAGATTATAAAAAAGAGTGATTTCAAGATAGTAGAGCAACTATGGAAAACCCCCCTCTAAAATCTATATGTTGTCTTTCTTTCTTTTTTCCGATGCTCATGCCCAAGATTTAATCAAATTTTTGAAGAAAGTGCATGTTCCTCAAGATACCACAATCGACCAATTTGAAAATTGTATGGTGAGTCTGACTGCAGACAATGGATTGGGGTTCTCTGATGTTGACTTGACACCAGTTGGAAGGAATCATAACAAGGATTTGCATGTCTCTATTGAATGCAAAGGAACTACTTTGGCCCATGTCTTGGTGGATACATGGTCCTCTCTAAATGTCTTACCCAAAGATGCTTTAGATCGATTGGATTGCAATGGTTTGGTATTGAAGCCAAGCGACATAGTTATAAGGGATTTTGACGGATCCAAGAGGATGGTACTTGGATAAGTTGATCTCCCTATTAAGTTGGTTCCCAAGTTTTGAATTCTAATTTCTATGTGATGGATATATGTCTCGCATAATCTTGTTTACTTGGACGCCCCTGGATACATGGGGCATGAGCGGTGACTTCCACTTTGAATAAAAAATTGAAATATCGAGTCAAAGGAAAGATTGTTACCGTTTGTGGTGAAGAATAGTTCATGGTTAGCCACCTGAATTCGTTAAAGTATGTGGAGATGGATGGTGAGTTTGTAGAAACTCCATGCCAAACTTTCGAAGTGGTTCCTCTCATGGTTTCCGCCACCAAAGTCTCTTCTGACACTCCAAAAGCTGATGAAGTTGTGCCAAGGATGGTTTCACTTAAGGATGCTCGTGCCATGATTAAAGATGGAAGTAGTACAAATTGGGGATAACTCCCTGAAATTCCTTTCAAAGCAGACAAGTTTGGGTTGGGTTTCACTACCAAAGCTCAAAAGAAGGTCAGACGTGCTCGCATAGGAAAACCACCTCTTCACATTGGTAATCACGGAGTGAATGCTATTGAAGACTCTGAGGATGACTGCGACTTTGATGAATGGATCTACCTGACTACCAGAGAAGAGCTCAATAACTGGCATGCTAAGGATTTCATTCCCATCTCCTTCAGCGAGGAGTAATTACCATTTACTATTTTTTCAATTCAAGAACTTTTCTCTGTAATTTTATTTCCAAACAATGACTTTAAGCCATGGGGCCTTGCCCGGGGCACCATGGTCCATTTGTTAAGGGTTTGTTAATTTCCATATGCCATATGATCATTTAATGAAAAACATTGGACCTTTTTCATTCAAATTTTATGCTCATTGTCTTGCTTTTTCTTATTTGCATTTTCAAAATAGCCATGTATCTTACATGCACACACACACATACCTTGCAGATATTCATCCACTCCAGATCTCATTGTCAATGACTCTGCTATTGCCATCTATGACTTTGAACATCCAATCTACCAAGCCGAAGATGAAGGCGAAGAAGATTGTGAAATACCTGAGGAATTATCCAGACTTCTGATGCAAGAGGAGAAAGCCATTCAACTTCATGAAGAGTTAGTTGAAGTAATCAACTTAGGTACTGAGACAGACAAGAGGGAAGTCAAGATTGGTTCCAACTTGGAAGATGGTGTCAAAATCAGATTGGTCCAGATGTTACACGACTATGTTAAAGTGTTTGCTTGGTCATATGAATATATGACGCGACTTGATACTGACAGTGTAGTTCATCATCTACCAACAAAGGAAGATTGTCCTCCAGTCAAGCAAAAGGTTCAGCGTATGTGGCCTGACATGTCTAAAAAGATAAAAGTTGAGGTAATGAAGCAATTCAACACAGGTTTCCTGGCTATGACATCATACCCTCAATGGATGGCGAATATGTTCCCCGTACCAAAGAAGGATGGAAAGGTTCGTATGTGCGTAGACTATAGAGATTTAAATAGGGCAAGCCCCGAAGATGATTTCCCCCTACCGCATATTGACGTCTTGGTCGACAACACTGCTCAACACAAATTCTTCTCTTTCATGGATGGATTCTCCGGCTACAATCAAATCAAGATGGCTCCCGAGAACATAGAGAAGACCATCTTTGTCACACAGTGGGCACTTTTTGTTACAAGGTCATGCCTTTCAGTTTAAAGAATGCAGGGGCAACTATCAACGAGTTATGGTAGCCCTATTCTATGACATGATCCATCATGAGATATAAGTCTACATTGATGATATGATTTCAAGGTCACAAACTGAGGAACAACACCTTGATCATCTTCATAAGTTGTTTGAGAGTTTGAAGAAATACAAGCTAAAGTTGAATCCTAACAAGTGCACTTTCGGAGTAAGATCCAGAAAACTCTTAGGTTTTGTCGTCAGTAGCAAAGGCATTGAAGTTGATCCTGCGAAGGTTAAAGCCATACAAGAAATTCCAGCTCCCCACTCTAAGAAGGAAGTCAGAGGTTTCTTGGGTCGACTTAACTAAATTACTTGATTCATATCTCACCTAACTGCTACTTGTGAGCCAATCTTCAAACTCTTGAAGAAAGATCAAGTAGTCAGATGGAACGACGACTGCAAATAGCCTTTGATAAGATCAAGGAATATTTACAAGAACCTCCCATCCTGATGCCTCCAATTGGAAGAAGACCTTTGATTATTTACTTGACTGTATTAGAGAAATCAATGGGGTATGTGTTGGGCCAACATGGCGAGTCTGGCCGAAAAGAGCATGCAATATACTACCTGAGCAAAAAGTTTAACGACTGTGAAACTGGATATTCACTGCTCGAGAAAACTTGCTACCCTCTGGCATGGGCTTCTCACCGGCTAAGACAGTATATGCTGACTCACACCATTTTACTGATTTCTAAGATGGACCCTATCAAGTATATCTTCAAGAAGTCGGCTCTCTCCGGACGAATAGCTAGATGGAAAATGATTCTGACTGAATATGATATCCAATATAAAACATAAAAAGCAATAAAAGGAAGTTTGTTGGCGGATCATTTGGCACATCAATCTGTTGACGAATACCAATCCATGAACTTTGAATTCCCGAATGATAATGTCATGATGATAATTGATTATGAAAAGCTTCGACCGTATGACAGACCTAAATAAGGATCCTGATGGACTATGGTTTTTGATGGGCCTTCCAACGCTTTGGGTAATGGAATTGGTGCCGTGATTGTTTCTCCTAAAGGTTTCCATACACTTTTCACTTCTAGGTTGTGTTTCGACTTTACAAACAACATGGCCAAACATGAGGCATGCATCTTGGGTATAAAGGTTTCTATTGACCTAAGGATTAAGTTCTTAAATGTGTACGGATATTTTGCTCTAGTAATCAGTCAAGTCAAAGGAGAGTGGGATACCAAACACCCTGATTTGATTCCTTACAAAGAGCTTGTGCTAACCATGATCTCATAATTTTAGGAGGTTACTTTTGAACATTTCCCAAGAGAATAAAATCAGTTTACAGATGCCCTAGCAACAATTCCATCTATGTTCAAGGTCAACTGGGACAACGCGGCTCCTAGAATTACAATCGAAAGATTTGATGAACTTGCGTACTGCTATAAGCTTGACACTGGCGAAGAGAATCCAAGGTACCATGAGGTGAAGAGATATCTTGAAGCACAAGAGTATCATGAAGGAGCTTCCATCAATGATAAGAAATTTTTGCAGAGATTTTCAGCCAAATTCTTCCTAAGCAATAGAATCCTATACAAGCGCAACCATGATTCTACTTTACTTCGGTGTATGGACAAGAAAGAGGAAGAGAAGATCATGGAAGACATGCATGATGGTATCTTTGGGACTCACTCTAGTGGACACACTATGGCAAAAAAGATTCTAAGGGTTGGTCACTATTGGTCGACAATGGAAATTGATTGTCACCGTAACTCGAGGACTTGCCATAAGTGCCAGATCTATGCCGACAAAGTTCACATGCCTCTGATACCTCTAAGTGTCATGACTGCTCCATGGCCTTTTGTAATGTGGGGAATTGACATGATTGGAGAAATCAAACCCACTACTTCCAATGGACACCGTTTCATCCTTGTTTCTATTGACTACTTCACCAAATGGGTCGGAGTTACCTCATATGCCTCAGTCACAAAGAACATTGTAGCCCGGTTTATCAAGCATAACCTCATATGCTGTTATGGTATCCCCGAAAGGATCATCACTGACAATGGAACCAATCTCAATAATGTTATGATTATGAAACTTTGCACTCAGTTTAAAATCAAGCATCATAATTCTTCTCCTTACAGACCTAAAATGAATGGCGCAGTGGAAGCTACTAATAAAAACATAAAGAATATTGTGCAAAATATGGTGTTGACATACAAAGACTGGCATGAGATGCTACCATTTTCTCTCCATGGCTACCATACTTCGGTACGAACATCAACTGGGGCAACCCCATTCTCCTTGGTCAATGGCATGGAAGTTGTCCTGCCTGTCAAAGTTCAGATTCCTTCTCTAAGGATTATGAAAGAAGCAGACTTAGGAGAAAATGAATGGATTCATACTAGATTGGATCAGTTGAACTTGATCGATGAGAAAAGACTGGTTATTTTTTGTCATGGTCAAATGTATAAAAAACGTATGATCAAGGCTTTCAACAAAAAGATCAAGCCTCGAGTATATCAGACTGGCGACTTGGTAATAAAGCGCATCATTCTTCCACAAGGAGATCCCAGTGGAAAATGGACTCCGACTTATGAAGGACCATTTGTTGTCAAGAAAGTATTCTTGGTGGTGCCATGATGCTAACAACTATGGACGACGAAGATTTCCCATATCCAGTGAATGTGGGCATAGCCAAAAAATACTACGCGTAAAGAATGACCCGTTAGGTTGATATACCTAGGAAAAAATAAGGGCATCCCGGCGAACCAAAAGGTTTTGGGAAAAATTTAGGGATATATACAAAAGATTGTACACCCGACAAGTCGAAAACCCGAAAGGGCAGCTTGGGAAAAAATGGGTATCCTGGTGGACTGAAAACCCGAAAGGGAGGTCCAGGCAAAAGTTAGGGATTAAAGCATATGGCTATGTCTCGTTAGATCTCTGCAGCCATATTTATTACCAAGGTCCAATTTCAATGGTCCAAGATCAATTCAATCGACCTCTTTCAATGGCAAGAGATGATGTTCGAAGACATAGGGGCAATAGCGGATTTGGAACCCAATAAGATCACTTCCACATGGCTATTATTTGTGCTTTCATTTTGTATTCCTTTCATTCTTTCGACGATTTCCTCTTACTAGGATCTCTATCTCCTTGTACAAAAACGCTTGTTTATAGGCAAACATCAATACAAATATACTTTGAAGTGCAAACTTTTTATTTTTCTGTTTTGAGTGCAAAAGTGTCCAATAACTAAAGTTGAATGAACATATGCATATGAACATGATTAAACTGTTAACAAATGTATACATAAAAACAGTAACAAGCATCTCATTAAAGATTTGAGATATCCCCATAGAGATACTTCAATAAGATTATCCCCACAGAGACCGGATTCATGCAATCCTCGGCCAGAGTTCCAATCTCTCAAAAACCCTCTCCCCAGCTGAGTTGGTCTTAGAAAGAAGCCTTATAGAGTTCTACCTAAAGAAGTCACTTCCCCAGAAGGTCGTCAAAATTTTCTCTTTAACCAGGTTTATTTCCCCAACAAACTACAAACTCCCCAACTTGAATTGGCCTCTCAGACTATTACAAATCAATGGACAAAACTCTTTAATCCCTGGTGAGTCATTGTATTCCCCAACGGAGTCATTACTATCCCAGTAAGTTACTGCAAAGCCTGGAATCTGACCAGATAACAGTTTAACCTCAATTGCTGTGAAGCCTGGGATCCAAACAGATAATAGTTAAGCTTCATCCTTCCAAGCAAACTACTGCGAAGCCTAGAATTCGACCAGATAACAGTTTAACTTCAATTTCTGCGAAGCCTGGAATCCGACTAGATAACAATTAACTTCATCCTCCCCAGGGAGTTGTTGTGAAGCCTGGAATTTGACCAGATAATAGTTTAACTTTAATTTTCTGAGAAGCTTGGAATCCGACCAGATAATAGTTAAATTCAGTAAGTTGCTGCAAAGCCTGGAATCTGACCAGATAACATTTTAACTTCAGTTTTCTGCGAAGCCTAGAATTTGACCAGATAACAGTTAATTTCATGTAAGTTGTTGTGAAGCCTGGAATCCGACCAGATAACAGTTAATTTCATCTAAGTTGCTGCAAATCCTGGAATCCAACCAGATAACAGTTTAAATTCAATTTTCTGCAAAGTCTGGAATCCGACCAGATAACAGTTAATTTCATCAATTTGATGTGGAGCCTCGAATCTGACAAGATAATAGTTAAACTTCATTCTTCCAAGTAATTTTCTGCGAAGCCTGGAATCCGACCAAATAACAGTTAACTTCAAATTTTCTGCAAAGTCTAGAATCCAACCAGATAACAGTTTAGCCTCATCCGATTTTCTACGAAGCCTGGAATCCGACCAGATAATAGTTAATTTCATCTTCCCCGGTAAGTTGCTGTGAAGCCTGGAATCCGACCAAATGATAGTTAAACTTTATTATCCCCAGCAAGTTGTTGTGAATCCTGGATTTCGACAAGATAATAGCTAACTTTTATTCTCCCCAGTTAAGAAATAATTCCCTAGTAGAGTAATGGACAACCAAAGTTCTTGAACTCTTTTCCCCAAGCAGAAATCAACACTCCTCACAGAGTTTCCTCAAGCAAAGGGCCAAAATCAATGTTCCCCAGCGGATTTCTCCTCAAACAACAAAAAATAAATTCCCAGCGGAAGCATTCTAAACAAGGTTTAAAGATGTGCATACTCTTCGTACTCTTCATCCCCAACAGTAGTATGGGATTTAACTTCCCGAAGCTCCCCAGCATTTGTCAAGGATTTATTTTTCAAGACAAAGATACACTTCAACAATATTTCACATTCATATATCATATTACATACATGAAAAATACATACAACAAAATATCATTTATTTTGAGAACATCATTGTGCCATGCATACATATGCACGCAACTAACCCTCTTCTTTGCAGGAAAAGATAACAAATCAACATTCCTCTTCTAGATGGATTTACATCTACCAGTTATTAATAGGCAATCAACAGACATCTTCTGGCATGGACTTACTTCTACCATTTAATAATAGCCAATCAAAAGGCCTCTTCTAGTTAGATTTGTTTCCCCAATGAAGTTATCATCACAAGACCTCTTTTGGTTAGATCTATTTCTCCCATTTAAAGACACGCAAAAGACATCTACAGTTTCAGTATAAATCGACCAAGAATTTATTCGAATACTTCTTCCAGTTTCTACCAACATTCACTCTGGATGGCATCTATAAACCCATCTCCGACAAACTCTTCATAATTTCTCTAAATGGAATATTAAAGCCCATTCCCAATAATCAACAAATAGTTCACCTCATGCACAAGCGAGTGCAAATTTCTGGGACTTAAGTGTTCAATCATCTTCCACCTTCAAGTCACGAATGCAAACCCGCCAATCTAACCCTTCAGGTTTAAGAAGATTGAATAGGGGCAGTTGTTGTACCCCAAAATTTTCCCTTTCTTTTCTCAATACATTTCACAAAATATCTCCAATGCTCAAGGATTCTCAAGAAATTGATCAAACAAAATCACCTTCGAAACACTGAGACCACAAATTAGGGTTTTGACTGAGAACGACTGATCACTGACTTTTGACCTAATACACAATCTATTGGTTTGAAATATGGTCTCAAAGATTCAAATGCATCATTTTGACCTAATTGGATATATCAATTCATTTCTCAAGATCAATTGATTAATAGCTGAAATTCAGTCAACTGATACACCAAAAGTCAAACTTTGACTTTTTGGTCAACATTAAGTTTCAAAGATCAAAATTTGTCAAGACAATCAAGAATATCAAGCTTGATCATCAAGAAGTCAAGAAAGTCAAAAGTCAATTTGAAAAGTCAAACTTTTCAAGACTTAGAAAATTTTCTAAGTGTTTTGTACATGATAATTTCACTACTTCATGTCAATTTTTCACCAAGATGTCTGATGATTCAAAGGAAACTTTCAACATGAAAGTTGTAGATCTTGATGAATTCTACAAATTTATATTAGAGGGTTGATGTCCAAAAAACGCTTAGATTTGAAGATATAAGCCCATGAAATCGTGACATTTTCATCTAACACTTAGAGAAATTTCCAACAGATTTTGGTCAGGATTTTATCCCAACTTCTTGGCATTTTTTAACATAGTTCCAAGATAATTTTGTCAAAATTGCCAACATTAAAGTTGTAGAGGATGTTTCAAGCTTTCCAAAACATCCAAGGGCATGAGTTTATCATACTTAATCTAGGAGATTCAAGGGCCTGAAGTTTGTAATCCATTCTTGAATTGCAAGTCCTTTTGTTGAAGAACACATAACAAAATTTTTATGCCATGCTGCATAATCTTACTTTGCAGGCCTTTTAACTTACAAATCTATCCATAATCAGATGTTTACACAATTGATTGAACCATTATCCATGTGATTTAAGTATTGTCCATTGCATCATTCCATGTATGGCACAAAGGCACCATTGCCATTCACATAAAGCATGCTTTATGCAATTGTCAACTCCTTGAGCCTCTCAATTGTTTTCTCTGCACATACACAATGTCAAAGCAAGAAGAAATATGCCTAAAAGCCTCTAGCAATTTCAGACCATGAATGTACCATGCATTGGAACACCAATTTTCATAATAATTTGGTTGTTTCATCTCAACTAAACCAGAATTTTGACAACTTGTAAAATAAACTCTCTCATTCTTTCAAACCTCCTCTATAAATAGAGAGGCCATTTGCAAGCCAAAAAAAGAGGTTTTTGTTGTGTAGACAAGTTTCTCAAAACCCCTCATACTCTCGAAAAACCATAATTATCCACAAAACCTCCACTCTTGAGCTTAGAAACCAAAATCTTCAAATCTCTCAAACCTTGCATTTCTGTCCAAACAAACCATCGACACACTTCATATACATCATATAGAAGTTGTTCAAACACAAGAACAACTTATGTAACATCATTATCTTTACTTTCTAAACTCAAAAACATTGTCTTGCAAGTTAACTTGGTTGGAGAGATTCAAACACTTTCAGTACAAAGTAAAGATTAGAACAACTTGAGGGAGTTCTAAGGAAGCTCAATCAACCATCACATTGCACCTGGAAACATCTATATACATTTCGAGTTTTCACTTCAAGAGGTAAGTTTTCTCAAACTCTGATATCCTTTTTCATACATCAGTTTACTTTCGTTTTCAAAAGAATAAAACAGGACAAATCAAAGTAGAAGAGTTGTCAGCACTCAAAACTACAGAAAAATGCTTCTGGAAGTCTAACACGGCCGACCGTGTCACCTGACACGGGCCGTGTCAGGAAGAAAACAAAAAAAGTGGCAAGACAGGGTTCTGAAACGGGTTCCCGTGTCATAGGACACGGCCCGTGTCCCTCTTACTGGGATTAAAACTTGGCAAAATAGCAGGACCGGGTTCTAACACGGGTGCCCGTGTCACGGGACACGGCCCGTGTCGACTCAGCTGGGATAAAAAAGGCATGTATGGCAGGATAGAACCCTGACACGGGTGCCCGTGTCAGCCTAAACACCAAAAATCTTGATTTTTGAGACTTTTTTTGCTATTTATTTTTATTCAATTTGGTTGTAATAGTAATTAGGTTTTAATTTCTTTCATCCCCATTTATAATTTGTATCCCTATCCCCTAAATAATGTAATAGCGTAGGACTTTAATTTCGTCAATTTATCGTTTTTAATATAATTGTTAGTAATTAGGGTGTGTATGGCAAGATAAAATCAATATTAGAGAACCCTAATCTCAAGACAAAAATGCATGCATTCAAAACACAATTCACACATACACCTCTAGGGTAACCCGCACTTTTTGCCTACGAATAAATAGTCATGTCCCTCAAACGTGGTATACTTTAGCAATGACCCTCGAAAACAAGATCGTAGTCCCTCGATGACCCTTCAATGTTGCCTTTGTAAAACGATCTTAGTCCCTTACGAAAAATTGCTAAGGTATCCTACAATGTTGCCTTCTATGACTCTACGATGACCCGCGCCCGTCCCTTCACATCCAATGATAGGCTTCTTATAAATCAATGGTAAGGTAGAAATATCTAAAGGAGGAGGAAAAGAACTAAGACTTTTTTGAGTAGGTAGAACATTCATAGTTGCTTGCTCACAACCATCTTCAAAACATCTGTCAAAACACACCAACATTTTCAAAACGAAATATTTTCAAAAGTCAACACTTAGTATACATTCTTATAGAGACGAGAATCATTACAAAGTTCACCTCAACGAAGGCAATTTTAAAAAATACTTTCAAAACCAATCACAAACACATTTCAAACAAAACATTTCAAAGTGATCTAGCAACTAAGATCCCGTAGATAACTACGGATGAAAAGGGTGCTAACACCTTCCCTTTTCATAACCTACCCCCCGAACTCAATAAAATATCTCAAAAGGTATTTCTTGTTCTTTTCACCCTTTCCTTTATTGGATAAAATAAAATTCGGTGGCGACTCTTGCTATCCGCAACAATTACGATAAAACGCAAAACACCCAAGTCAGTTCTCCGACCGTATTATAGAGTTGTTGTGAGAAAGATGTCAAACAACATGTCATAACATCTTCGCTGAAGACTAGCTCCATGTTGGTATGTTGCTGTGTCTAGTAGTTTATGAATACTATTGATGAAGGATTTTAATTTTCTTTTATTGTTGTAATCTGGGTTGTAATTTATATTATTTGTTTTAACCAAAATTTTCCAAAGGGTGAGATTGTTAGTTATCTATTTTTAGGATTGGAATTAATTTTAGTAAAACAAATATAGTAATAATATGTTAAATAGGACGTGATTACATTCTATGAAGAACAGGTTGAGCAAGAAGTAATATTTTATGTTTAGACATGTTAAGATGAGAAGTTCTAATCATCTGGAGCAACATGTCAGATAAGATGTCCTATGCAGGGTCATTCGACATCGCGCCTGTGGTGAGCTGGACCGTTTAATTCTATTATGATTTAACAGGTGCATGATATTCTGGGAATATTATGTTATCCTATGTGGCACTGTTTTATAGGTCTGGAAGATTCAAGTCAGAATCAAGAGGAATATTGAAGAATATTGAATTTCTAATTATGGAGATAAATTAGGAAAGATTTGCTTGAAGACCTATTTTGTAACTGAAGTTTTTACTGATTTTTAGCAGCTGATATGTTGTGATTTGAAGCCCAAATCCAATTGGGAAAAAGGTTATAAATAGAATTGTTTGTAACCTATAAGGGCATAGGTCCAAGATGTAGACTATTAGGGCTTTGTCTTTGTGCCACTCTCTAGGAAAGTTGGTTTGTGGTTTCCTCAAAGCTGTGAAGCAAGAGTGAGTATTGTTCTTGGAGGAACCTTGTAAGTAACTCCAAGTATTGTTCTTAGTCAAGATTCTTGGCTAGGTATTGTTTAGAAGTGAGTCTTCTAATATTGTCATGGATGTGCGTCTTCTAGTTTTGCGTCATGGAAGTGTGTCTTCCTATTTTGATCTAATCGATGTCTGTGATTGATGAGGGAGTTGAGGAGAGCCTCATGCCTAGGTGAGTATTAGGTATAAGTATAGCATGGGTAGTGATCAAGTGAGAAGTTTTAAATAGGGGAGTTTAGTTTCTAGTTTATACTATTATAGTGGACTTATCCCTGGCTTGGTATGCCCTCATAGTAGGTGATGTTGTCACTAAACTGGGTTAACAATTCTAGTGTGTTGTTTACTTTTCAGTACTATTTATGTATGTTTATACCTTTCCTGTGTTTTTTGTTCAGATCAGATGTATCAACATGTCATAGGACATCTGAAGTCTGATATACCAGAATTTCACATAGGTTTATCCTCCAAGAACATTGGTTGATTTGGGGGTTTTCGTGCAAGACATTCGAGATGTAATTGCGGCCAAGTGAAGTCCTTTGGAGATAAATAATGCAAGGGATTCTTTAGAGATAAAGATTGCAAAGGAAGTAGCGCGAGAATGACATATTACAATTGAAGTCTTATGTTGCAATAGTTGAAATTGACAGTGTGCGCGAGCTTTAAAGATAAAGAACTCAAAGAAGTAGCAAGATCCCGATAGTCAATTTTCACCTATTGTGTCTTGGTCTTTCTCAAGATCAAAAGATGAGAAGGGGTTCAATCAACAATAAGCTTAGGGTTTATGGAGTTGCTCTTAAACACTTCTCTTGTATCAATAATTTTGCATAGTAAGAACTATCCTAATTCCATTGGATTTAGGCACAGACGTACCCACACGCGAGGACGACAATGGGGAACTGTGAAGACAAATTCCTTGTGTCTCTTTTATTTTTTCTTTTACTTGCTCTGATATTCATTAATCAATTTGTCAAATAGAATTGCGTTATCAATTGAATTGTAAGAATTTTTTGAACTGTTTTTTATTGCAAATCAAGTGTTGATATAGCTTATAATCACTTTAAATTATAAGTGGTTTTATGTATTAACACAATCATAGGGAAAATTCTGAAAATTCACACCAAGTGTTTGATAAATTGACTCAACTAGTTCTTTTAATATTGCCATTGGAAATAGATTTAATAGTAACTTGTGATAAACGTTAAATAAGTTGTTAAGTGATTCAAGCATATTAATTCAATTTTTTGTTCTTATTCCATATTGAATTTGTTGTTACAGTTTTCATATCTGAGTTTCCAATAACATTCGTATAGAAGACATTTTGAAAAAGCTTCCACGTCACTCTTTGATAAAATAATTTTTCAAAATCATATTTTGTATAAATTTTTAAAAGGGGTATATATTTACCCCCCCCCCCTCTAGATATGTTGTTGTCATCTAACATAGAGCTTGACTGTTTAGGGAACATATTGAGGAAACAGAGTTGGGTTCCGCTTGATAACGGGACAAAGATCGTGGTCGGGGTCCTGATCCTGCAGCGTGAACTTTCCCATCGCGAGCTAGGTGTTTTGCCTCATCGGTACTGTGATGGAGAAGCTCGGTCTAGGTATACCCGTCAGGCTAAGGTTCCACTTGTCCAATGAGCGGGAGCCCTCCTTGTTGTTCCAGGTTTGGGATGTTGTTTTCGTACCGTAACACGCTTCTATGGCCGAGTGTGCCCTGATGCCTGTTGAACAGGGAAGTCCGACTGTTAGACCTAAATGTAGTATTGTCAGGACTAATTGTAATACTATTTTAGCTTTTCTATGTTTCATGGTCGAGAAAGTTTTTCTGTGTTCAAGTATTTGTGGTAATAGGCCCTGTTATCTATGTTTTCTTAGACACAGTAAGGATCTTCCCAGTTCGTGGCGAGTTTTCCCTCGTGTGAGTTTTTCTAATTTCTCTGCAGGACTAGACTGTCGACTTGGAACTCATGTTTTATGACTTTGGCGTTATGACATAAAGTTATCTTTTGTTTTAATGTGGCCTCACGGAGAGCTTCCCCCAACCAAATTTCTTCGACCAGGTCGAGCTCCCCTCTCAAGGCCTCGTCGCTCATCTCCTCGTCGAGGGGAGATTCGATTCACCTAGATGGTTCTCTAATTTCCACCGAGATTATCGCCTCAATTTCGTAGGCTTTTCGGAAGGGAGTTTACCTTGTGGTCGAGTGTGGTATCATTATGTAGGCCCAGAATATGCTGAGTATCTCCTTGATCCACCTCCTTTTGGCTTCTCCCAATCGTTGTTTTAGTCCTTGCAAGATCACTCTGTTCGCAGCCTCGTCCTGCCTATTCGTCCTGCCTTTCCCCAATAGAGTTGCCCACAAAGTCTCTTTGCATAGGTTGATCCCCATCCAGAGTCTCAATCTCTTGACAGCTCTCTCCCTGGCTAAGTTGGTCCTAAAAGAAGAAGCCTTGTGGATCTCTTACTAAAAGAACTCACCTCGTCATCAGTTCGTCAAGTATTCCTCAACAGGGTTGATTTCTTCAACATGGTTTATTTCCCCAACAGGGTTTATTTCCCTTGCTAAATATGTCTGCCTCGGCTGAGTCTATCCTCTCCAACTTGATTTTTCCTCTCATACTATTACAAATCAGAGGGACACAACCCCTAATCCTCAGTGAAGTCACCAACAAAGTAATTGCTATCTCCAAAAGTTACTCTGAAGCCTGGAATCTGACAAGATAAAAAATTTAACTTCAGTAAGTTGTTGTGAAGCTTGGATCCGACCAGATAACAGTCAACTTCATTCGTTCAAAATACTATGAAGCTTGGACCCGACCAGATAATAGTTTAACTTTTCAAATACTATGAAGCCTGGCCTCGACCAGATAATAGAATAATTTTCAGTTACTATGAAGCCTGGACCCGACCAGATAATTGTTAACTTCTCAAGACACTATGAAGCCTGGACCCGACTAGATAATAGTACAAATTTCAGTCACTATGAAGCCTGGACCCGACCAGATAATAGTGTAACTTTTCAAATGCTATAAAGCTTGGCCCCGACCATATAATAGTACAATTTTCAGTTACTATGAATCCTGGACCTGACCAGATAATAGTTAACTTCTCAAGACACTATGAAGCCTGGACCCAACCAGATAAAAGTTTAACTCTTCGAGATATTGAAGAACCTGGACTCAACCAGACAACGGTTTAACTTCTTTTCCCCAATAGAGTTTGCCTCTACCCCAGCAAGTTATTGTGAAGCCTAGACCCGACCAGATATCAGTTCAACTTCATATTTTCAAGTAAGTTATTGTGAAGCCTGGATCCGACCAGATAGCAATTAACTTTATTCCCTCAGAAATTCATTGTTTAGCCTGGAATCCGACCAGATAGCAACTAGTTTCAAGCAAGTTACTGTGAAGTCTGGATCCGACCAGATAACAGTTCAACTTCAAGAAATTTTCTACGAAGCCTGGAATCCTCCCAAATAATAGTTAATTTATTCTTTCAAAGTAAGTTACTGTGAAACCCGGAATCCGACCAGATAGCAATTGACTTCCTCATCCTCATCAAGTTGGTGTGAAACTTGGAGTCCGCCCATATAACAACTAACATTCAAGAGATAATCCCCAGCAGAAGCATTCTTTTAACAAAATTTGAAGATATGTATATTCTTCATCCTCAACAGCAATCTGGGATTCAGCTTCCCAGAACTCCTCAACAGTAGTCAGGGATTTATTTTCCCGGAAAAATATGCATCTAAATAAAATCCCACATTCATACATCATAGCATATGCATACAAAACGCATTTAGCACAATCTCATTCATCTTGATAACGCCATGCATACATCTGCATTTAACTAACCCTTTTTCCCACAGGAAAAACATCAAGTTTTAGTATAAATCGACCAAAGATTTATGTTGATACTTCTTCTAGTATTTACCATCATTCCTCCAAATGGCATCTATAAGCCCATTCCCAATACATCTTCAAGTGCAAATTTCTGGGCACTTTAGTGTTCAATCATCTTTCACCTTCAAGTCACGAATGGCGGATCCGCTAATCTAACTCTTCAGGTTTAAGAAGATTGAACAGGGGCAACTGTTGTACCCCAAAATTTTCCCTCTCATTTCTCAAGAAATCTCTCATAATATCTCCATTGATTCAAGACTACACAAGGATGGCCTAGCTCAAGACACCTCCTCAAGCACTAACAACTCAAAATTAGGGTTTGAGTTTGTACAAAGATAATTGAACTTCTAATTCCTTATATGACCTTCATGGATCATTTTGGATCCCCAATATTTCTCATGTCAAGTTTCAAGTTTTGGATAACATTTGTGCTCAGTCAGTTGATCAGTTGACCTAAAATCAATTGTATTAGGGAAAAGTCAAATGTGGTAAATTTGCAGTAAAACTTCATAATTTTTTATCCATATCAACATTCTGAACTCATATATATCAATTGATCAATTTTGGATCACAATTCCTCAAAAAAATTTGATCAGAACACCAAAAGGGCAAAATGGTCAAAATTAGGGTTTTGATTAAGAAGGCTCAGTTCTTGACTTTTAACCAAGAAAATGACTTATTAGTTTAAGACATGATCTCAAGGATTCAAATGCACTGTCTTGACCTAATTTCATAGTTCAAATCACCTCTTAAGATCATTGAATTGATAGATGAATTTCAGCCAACTGATGAAAAGTCAATTGTACACTAAAAAGTCAAACTTTGACTTTTTGATCAAAATCAAGTTTCAAAAATCATATTTCATCAATACATGTCAAAATATGAAATTTGTTCATCAAGAAATTAAAAAGTCAAAATTATCTTTGAAAAGTCAAAATTCTAGGACTTAGAAATTTTTCTAAATGTTAGAAAGTTAATATTTTTTCATAACTTTGTGCCAAATTTCCACCATGATGCAAGATGATTCAAGGAAAACTTCCAACGTGAAAGTAGTAGATCTCAATGAGATCTAAAACATTGTAGGGTAGAACTTTTTCTAGAAATGCTTGGATTTCAAGGTATGAATTTATGAAGACATGTCCATGAAACTAAAATACTTAGTGAAATTTTGAGTATTTTAGTCAGGATTTTGACCTAACTTCATGGCAACTTTTCACCTAGTTCCAAATTGAATATTCAAAAATGTCCAACATGAAGGTTGTAGGGGATGTTACAAGCTTTCCAAAATGTCAAAAAACTCATTGAGATCATGTTTAATCTAAGAGAATCTAAGACAAGAAGTTGGACATTCATTCTTGAATTATAGGTCATTTCCATGATGAACAAGAATTCAAATCTCTTAGCCATGCCTTGTAATCTTGCTTTGCAGGCCTCCAAGTCTATAAATCTCTCCATAATCAGAAGATTACACAAAATTTATGGCTATTATCCATCCAAGCTTTGTCTAAGTTAACTTTCCATTTTTGGAAGAAAGGCAAGACTTCCATTTTGGAAAAGTATGCTTTTGCAAATGTCAACACTTCTTAAGCCTCTCAATGGATCCTTCTGTACACACTCAACCTAGAAACTTAGAAGAGGCATTTTTAAAGTAATTCAACCACTCTACATAGCTTGTACCATGCATTGTGATTTTGGTTTTCCATTTTACTTCAAAACAAAGCAACCTAGCCATAACCCTACAACTCAGAAATCCCTTGTGCAAAACATCTCTAACCTTTGCCATACAAATATAAAAGTATTTGGAAAGCAAACACATGAATTTTAAGGCCCTGAAACTCCCTCAAACACTCATAAAACAGAAATTGCTCAAAAAACATCATTGATACACAGTCCTGCCCTTGAACTTGTATCTCTCATTTCCTTTGTGCATTTTCCCTCAAAATCATTTGCAAAGCTTCTATACCTCAAATATAGTCCACCCATATCCTTGTTTTGGAACTGTAACATCTCATCACCATCCTCCATAAACAAAAACAGAGGTATGCAACTTGACTTTTCCAGACCATTCCAGCTATTCGTAGCTCAAGCTAAGCATTGCATTAGCTTCCTAGAGGTCCAAGGAAGCTAACTTGATCATCACAAATCTTTGAAAGCAGCTCAAACTCATTTCACGATTTGCATTTCTTGAGGTATTTTTATGAACTTTCATCTCTTCATTTAGGCATTGTTAGGTTTTCATTTTCAAAGACAAAATGTAGATATTATTGCCTTGAAGCTGTACATATCCATAGTTTTCATTTATATTGCCTGAGCTTAGAGAATTTTAAGTTTGAATCTCTGAAAAAATTTAGGTCAGGATTTGGTACTTTTAGAAATACATGCTCAACTTTGATTGTTAGTCCAGTCCAAATTGTTTACATTTTTGAAATCCTGGTAATATTTCTAACAAGTTTGATGTTGGAAGTTTTGAGAATGGATGAGAAATGAATGAGATGCATGGACCCTGGCTCGAGGTTGAAGATGAAGTTCATTTCTAGGAATATATTTGTAATATATATTTATGGTTTTGTTTAAGTTAAGGGATGTATAGCCACCCCAGTGGTAAGGCAGCACGTGTATTATGTGAAGGGCGTGGATTCAAGCCCCAGCGTTGCCATTCTTTTTCATTTTTCCAACATTTTCTTTTGTTTGCTTCAAACTAGCGCGCCTGGGCCTCATAGATGGGCCTTCCCATTTTCACTTCACCACACCCCCCATCTTGCTTGTTCCAGCACAGGCCTAATGTTTTTTTTATTGTATTTTCTTTTGCTGATTAACAAAAACACTTAATGGGTCAGGCTTCAAACAAAAACTGTTTTTTCCTAACAAACACCCTAAATTCCATTTTTACCTCCTGACTTTATTTTTCATATTTTATTTTATTTTCTTTAATTTATTATTATTATTATTATTATCATTATTATTATTTATTAAATCAAAAATTCCAAAAAAATATTTTTATTTATTATTTGCGTTCTATATACTTATATTTTATTCCTTTAAAAACAAAAAGACAAAACATTTTTCTTATAAAAAACTTAATTTATTTTTCTTAATAAATTAATAATTAGATTTAGGTTTAGTTGTTTTCTTTTTTAATTAAAATTAACTTAGAATTTAGGTTTTCTTTTAATTAATTAATTTCCATACTATTTTGATTAAACTTAAAACTTTTTCTAAAAAATTCTAAAAAATGCTTTCTATATTTATTTTATTTCTTTTAAACTAGGGTTTAATTCTACTTATTTTAATTAATTGTTTTTTTAGATAATTAGGTTAAAACCAAGGCTCTTTCTTAACAAAATCCAAACAAAAAATCCATTTCTTTTCCATTTATATCCTTGTACATTATATTCCTTTCAATTCTTGTACATTATTCAAGTTTCAATATGGTTGTAATAGATAATTAGGTTTAATTTCTTCCAATCCATATTTGTAAATTTGTATACCCCATCCCCAAATGATTGTAATAGTGTAGAATATTTACTTTCCGCAATTTATCGCTTTCATATAAATGTTAGTAATTAGGATTTGTATGGGAAGATAAAAATTAACAAGTACGTAACCCTAATCAAATATTAAATGAATGCAAATTAAACACACTATTCACACATGCACCCCTAAGGTTAACTCCACTTGTTGCCTAAAAAATGGTCATGTTATGCATGTGGGATGTCTTAGCAAAAACAATAAAAAAAAATGCAATATCATAGTCCCTCGATGACGCTACGAATGTTTCCTTACAAATGATCTTAGTTCCTCAAGAGAAATGCTAAGATATCTCACAATATTGTTATTCATGACTATACGATGACCTATGCCCATCCCTTTACATCCAAAGATAAGGCTTCTTACCAATCAATGGTAAGATAGCAATATCAAAGGAAAGGATAGAAATGAACAAATGACTTTTGAGTAGGTAGAAATGTTCCCAGTTGCTTGCTCAATTTCAAAACAAACATCCTTGCAAACACACACCAAACACTTTCAAAACATGAAATATTTTCTAAAAGTCCAACACTTTGTATACGTTCTTACGAGACGAGAACCATTACAAAGTTTGCCTAAACGAAGGCGCCTTTTCAAAAATACTTTCAAAAACCACCACAAAGCATATTTTCAAACAAAGCAAGTGATGTAGAAAGCAACTAAGAGCCCATAGATAACTATGGATGAAAAGGGTGCTAACACCTTCCCTTTTCATAATCTACCCCCCGAACTCAAGAAAATATCTCAAAAGTCTTTCATGTTCTTTTCACCCTTTCCTTTTTGGATAAAAGAAAAGTCGGTGGCGACTCTTGCTAACCGCAACAATTTCAATCAAACGCAAAATACCCCAAGTCAGTTCTCCCACCGTATTACAGTCTCAAATGACCTTCCCTGATGAGGGTCTCGATTCCATCCTTGAGGTGGATGCAATCTTCGGTGACGTGGCTATGGCTCCTATGGAAACGACAATACTTGGTTTTTTCGACGTTCGACTTAGGGGATGTAGGCTTGGGAAGCCGGACCCCACTCTGTTTGAACTCAGTGTTGATACACTTGGCCAGGATATGCTCACGAGGAGCGTTTAACAAAGTGTAATTAGTGAAATGGCCTACAAGGCCTCTGTGCCCGTGGGAGTCATGGGGCATATCATCTCTTCTTTTCTCCCTGCCTCGTCGAGGAGCCACAATGTTGTCATACTTCGATACTCTGGTGCTTTCTCAATTGCTCGAGTCTCGAGAATTATTGACAGCCTCTTTCTCCTCGTATTGGATGTAGGATTGGGCCTTAAGGAGAAGTTCGTCTAGGGAGCAAGGAATCTCGATGCCAACTTCCTTTCTAAAATCATTGTCAGGACGCAACCCTTTCTCGAGCAAGTATCTCATCATGCGGTGAATCGTGGGGGCTTGGATGGCTTCTTGATCAAATTGATCAATGTACGCTCAGAGGGGTTCATCGTTCCCCTGGATGATCGCCTCGAACAATGCATCATATTTTGGGTATTCCTAGGAGGCAGTGAAATTTATGGTGCACAAAGTCTTCAAATCCCTCCAGGAGGTGACATATTCTGAGGGGAACAATCTCCACTTGATTTCACCCCTGTTGTTGCGATATTCAAGCATCACATTGATGTTCTCGATGTGAGCATCGGGGTCCGTCGTGCCATCATAAGTCTTCAGAGGTGGCGGATTTTCCATCCCACTGGGGAGTGTAGTCTCCATTATTGTTCCGAGATAATGGACTGCGTAATACGGTGGGAGAACTGACTTGGGTGTTTTTCATTTCATCGCAATTTTTGCGGATAGGAAGAGTCGCCACCGACTTTTATTTTATCCAATAAAGGAAAGGGTGAAAAGAACAGGAAAGACCTTTTGAGATTTTTCTTGAGTTCGGGGGGGGGGGGGGGAGGGGTAGGTTATGAAAATGGAAGGTGTTAGCACCATTTTCATTCGTAGTTATCTACGGGCTCTTAGTTGCTAGCTCACTTTGAAAAAATTCTTTGTTTGAAATATGTTTGTGATTGGTTTTGAAAGTATTTTTTAAAAGTGTCTTCGTTTAGGCGAACATTGTAATGATTCTCGTCTCTATAAGAATGCATACAAAATGTTGACTTTTGAAAATATTTCATTTGAAAGTGTTGGTGTTTTTGAAAGATGTTTTGAAAATGGTTCTGAGCAAGAAACTATGAACATTCTACCTACTAAAAAAAGTCTTAGTTTTTTTCCTCCTCCTTTAGATATTTCTACCTTACCATTGATTGATAAGAAGCCCTATCATTGGATGTGAAGGGACGGGCGTGGGTCATCCTATAGTCATAGAAAGCAACATTGTAGGATACCTGAGCAATTTTTGTAAGGGTCTAAGATCATTTATGAAGGCAACATTGAAGGGTCATCGAGGGACTATGATCTTGTTTTTGATTATTTTTGCTAAAGTATCCCACGTTTGCGTAACATGACTATTTTATCTTTAGGCAACAAGTGAGGTTAACCCTAGAGGTGTAAGTGTGCAAAGTGTTTGTTTTCATGCTTGTTTATCTTGAATTAGGGTTTTCTACTTGTTGATTTTATCCTTACCATACAAACCCTAATTACTAGCATTTATATTAAAAGCAATAAATTGCGGAAATATAAAATCCTACGCTATTACGTCATTGGGGATGGAGGTACAAATTTACAAATGGGAATGACAAATAATTAAAAACCCTAATTATTATTACAACCATGTTGAATTTGAATAATAACATACAAGATTGTGAAATAATATACAAGAAAAGAAGAAATTGTTTAAGAGAAGGCAAGTTTTTTAAGGTTTTGTATGAACAAGATTTTATATTAATTAAACTAGTATAAAAGGTTAATCAATTAAAAGGAACCTAAGTACTAAATTAATTTTAATTAAAAAGAAAAGAAAATAAACCTAAGTCTAATTATTATTTAAATTTTAGAAAAGAAATTAAATTTGTTAGGAAAATATCTTTGGTCTTTTCATCTTTAAAAGAAATAAAATAAAAAGTATTTTAAATATGTAAATAAACAAATAAAATATTTTTGGATTTTTTATTAATAAAAATAATAATAATAATAATAATAATAATAATAATAATAATAATAATAATAATAATAATAATAATAATAATAATAATAATAATAATAATAATAATAATAATAATAATAATAATAATAATAAGGAAAAGAAAAATAAAATGGAAAAATAAAAGAAAAGCCAGAAGGGTGTAAAATGAGAAAGGGTGTTTATGAGTGAAAAACAGTTTTCTGTTTGATTAGGCCCAATATTTTTTTTTTAATCAGAAAAAGAAAATAAATAAAAAAACGAGTGGGTTGGGTAGCTGAAAAGGAAACAGGGGGATATTGCTGAGTAAAAAAGTTAGGCCCAATGACCTTAGGCCCAGGCGTGCTGGCTTGTGACAAAAAAGAAGAAAATCATGAAAAAGTTGAGAAAAAGGGCAGCGCTGGGGCTCGAACCCAGGCCCTTGGCAATAACGCACACGCTCTCTACCACTGGGGTGGCTATACATCTGGTGTCTTATATCAAATCATAAATGTATATTACAAAATCAGTTCTAATGATAAACTTCATATTCTTCCTCGCGCCAGCCAGAGCCTCTACAACTCATTTATTTCTCAACCATTCTCAAAAGTATGAACATCAAACTTGTTAAAAATTTTACCATGATTCCAAAAATGTAAATAACTTAAACAATGGCTCAAAGATGAGCATGGATTTTAACTGGTACCAATTCTAACCTAATTTTTTTAGAAAGTTCAGGTTCAAAATTATCACTACTCAAGCAACATAAATGAATTCTAAGGACATGGTCAGCTCCAGGGCAATGATGTCTATATTTTATCTTTGAAAATGGAAAGCTAATAATGCCTATATAAAGAAATTGAAAATCATAAAACTTACCTCAAAACTGGATTTCGTGTTTTGAGTTAGAGCTCACTTCAAGATATTTTAATGACCTGGTTAGCTTCCTTGAACCTCCAAGAAGCTATTCAAATGGTTACTTTGAGCTAGGAGTGCTTGAACTATTCTAGAGAAGTCCAAGTGCAGGCCTTTGTTTTTGAAAATAGAGGATAGTGAAAATGGTGTTACAGTTTGAAAACGGGTATTGGGATAGTTTATATTTGAGGTAAAGAAGCTTTTGAAATGGTTTGACCAAGAAACACACGAGTGGATTTGAAGATGGAAGTTTTTGGCCAGATTTTGCACAACAATGGCAGTTTTTATGTAATCTGAGTTTGTGAGAGTTTTGAGATTCTTGAGGGCTTGTATCTTCGTGTCTTAGCTCACAAATAGTGTCTCTATTTATAAGAAAGATGTTTGGAGTGCTCAAATTGATCAGATTTCAAATTCACATGTTTAAGCTCAACATGTGATTTTTTTGACAAAATAAGTTTCAATGCTTTGTACTTCATGATCAAGAGTTGTTAATCACTTTTAATACAATGTTTCTGACTTTATGGATGGATTGTAATCATAGAAAACAAGTTAGGAGCTTAATGCATTCACTTTGTGCATAAAGCTTGCTTTACAAGAATGAAATGGTTACTTTCTCCCCAAAATGGCAAATTGACTTGGACATTGCTTGAATCACTTGGATAAGGGCTCAATCAATTGTGTAAACCATTAATTATGGAGTGAAACATAATTTTGAGGCCTGCAAAGCAAATATTATGCGGCATGGCTATGGATTTGGTTATGTGTTCATCACAAAATTGCCTTGTAATTCAAACTTGAAACCCTAACTCCATCTCTTCGATTCTCTCAGCTCAAGCATGATCTCAATGAGTTCTTGGACATTTTTGAAAGCTTGTAACATTATCTATAACCTTCATTTTTTTCATTTTTGAAGAATCCAATTGGAACTATGTGAAATGTTGCCATGAAGTTGGTACCAAAAATCTGCCTAACTAGGTCAAATTTTAACTAAGTGTTTAAGAAAAAGTTCATGACCTTGTGAATTAATAACTCAAAATATAAGCACTTATAGAACTTTATCAGTAAATAAAAGTTTTAGATCTCATAAATATCAAAAACTTTCATGTTGGAAGTTTTCTTTGAATCATCTTGCATTTTGGTGAAAATTTGGCATGAAGTTATGAAAAAATAAGGCTAAAAAACACTTAAAAATTTTCTAAGTCTTGAAAACTTTGACTTTTCAAAATGACTTTTGACTTTCTTGATTTCTTGATGATCAAGTTTCATATTTTTGAATGTCTGGATGGAATGTGATCCTTGAAACTCAATTTTGATCAAAAAGTCAAAGTTTCACTTTTGGTGTATCAGTTGACTTTTCATCAATTGACTGAATTTCAACTATCAATCAATTGATCTTGAGAAATGTTTTGAGACATGAGATTAGGTTAATATGTTGTATATGAATCCTTGAGATTTTTCTTCAAATCATTGAATTATGTATTAGGTCAAAAACCCTTGATCTGTCAAATACAGTCAAAACCCTAATTTTGACCATTTTGCCCTTTTGGTGATTTGAACAATTTTCTTGGGGAATTGTGACCCAAACTTGATCAATTGATACATATGACTTCAAAATTTTGATATTGGTCCAAAATCTTGAATTTTACTATAGGTTGACCACAATTGACTTTTTACCCAATACAACTGATTTTATGTCATTTGATCAATTTACTGAGCAATTTTGTGATCCAAGACTTAAAACTTGATATGAGCAATCTTGAGGATCCACAATGATCCATGAAACTCATTTGAAGTATTATAAGTCCAATTGTCCTTGTGAAAACTCAAACCCTAATTTGAGGTATCAGTGTTGAGGAGATGGCTTGACCTGGTCAATACTTGTGCAAGCTTTAACCGTTGAAGATCTTTATGAGAAATGTCTTGAGAAAAGAGAGGGAAAATTTTAGGGTAAAACAGACCGCAGGGGTCGTCTTTGTCACTTAGGGTTGGTGAGCGCAACAGGGAGGAGTCGAGCCAAGAGCTTCTATTGCGGCACGACGAATTTCTTACCCTACTCTTCGACTTGTTAGGTTGCCCACCGAATTTGTTTCTCTTGGGAAACAGGGGATATTCGCTCTCTGTGTATTGGAGTGTAATTGTGCTTCTTGATGATTGTGGGTTGCCACCTTTCTTGCTGAGGGTTACGCCTGATTTGTTGCGGAGAGGGGCTCTGAGACTCATTCCATTGGTGTCTCCATGGGGAATAGCACGAACAGGTGTCTTGTTTTTGCAGGAACGAGCTACGAGATTAAGATCATCGACATCTCCTTGAGGGGGAGCGTCATGTCTGTGCCTCTTCTCCAACATTCTAATGTATTTGCTCTGTTGAAAGATCATGAAGTTGGTCTGATTGATAGATGGGTATAGGGCCATCGCAGTAGGGTCAATGTTAAGCGTCACATGAATTTCTTGATACATTCCAGGATTCTCAAATTGTTGGGTGCCATTATCGGCCACATCGTGAGACGAGGAGGAGGCGGTTTTACCTTCCCTATAATCGCCTTGTTTGTGAACAGTTATCTCATTGTTGTTGAGGTTGTTGCTATCAGTGAAGGCGGGGGAAATAGTCTCGTGAGTGTTATCGTTGTTGTGTTGTCTGGCCATGATGATTGGTAGGTTTTGAGAATGAGTTTGATTTTGTCTTTAGAGTCAGAAAAAGATGGGGGAGAAAAGATTCCCACAGACAGCGCCATTGATCTTACCATGATCAAAAGAATCTTCAGTGGCCTGCAACACCTGAGTTTCTACGGTTGTTGGAGAAAAAGGGGGGAGGGTTATACCTGCAAGATACTCTGATGCCAAAGTAAGGTTAAGAGTGAAAAGAGAGCAAATAAAGAATTGGTGAGAATGAATAGAATACCCAACCCTCTAGTGAAAGACGGTATTTATAGTGCCCGTGTAATACCCTTCTAAACTCCTCGGAATATTCATAAATAATTCAATACTAAAATTAGAGTATTTCACAAAAAGGATGTCTCATCTTCATATAAAACTTCATAATAAAACATCTTGCTACGTAACACGGGTTTTCAAAATCATTTAAGACAATATGTCTTTGGTAATGATAATTCAATAGTTTAAAACTTTGTAGTGGAATCATTAGTTTAAAACATCTTATTAAATTACTTCATAAAACTCCACAATACTTCATAGCTCATAAATAAAAATCAAACATCTCGAGTACCACGTAGGGTGACTCAACATCTTACAACAAAACAAAAAACATATAGTTCGAATCATTCGATACCAACCCCGATGTTACATATTAGAGCAAGACTCTCTTTATTCAATGAAAATCAAATAAACACACCCCGAAGCTATCCTCTAAGCTTCCTGCACCAATCTTGATTACATGCAAGTTACCCACGTCTCGAGGCAACATTTCCAAGTAGAAAGGGTGAGTAAATCATAATCATTATAAAATACATAAAGAATAGATATCGTAGTTATATCAAGGAAACAACAAAAAAATAACATCATTTACCACATTCTATAACATAACAACGATCACTAGTTATTCACATCAAAACATCATAATCCAAGAATCAATCAAATACTTCACTTAAATTATACAAAGCGTCATACTTCAAAAATCAATCATAGACATCACTTAATCCAATTATTATGCACTGCCACAAATAATGTAATGCAACATCATTATACTCATGCTTGTGGTACTAAAACTTCACTGATGACTTAGTCATTGTTTTCTCCAAAGATCCCCACCAATAGGATCGGTTCCCACTTGGAACTAGAGCACATCATAATTTGAACACAATCCACACAATGGGATTGGGGACATCACTAGACTAACGTCCTAACATCATTGGACAACATCCTAACATCATCAAATAAATATCCTGAAAACTTCACTTGACAAAAGTCCTACAAATGCTATGAATGCATGATGTGCAACACAACATAAAATACGACCACGACTAGTCAAAATGCATCACCATTCATCATAATTCATCACATGCTTCATATTACACACATCATCTTCACAATGACATCATATCATCATAAATAAAATACCCATCAAGTTATAACATGACATGGTTACACCAGTTCATAACAAAGAGCATACCTCATATGTTATCACTACATAGTTAATCATTTCATCCTAATATAAGCACTAGAAAACTAAATCCTATTATTAATTTTATTCTACTGGGGAATAGTTTATTGCGTTATCTTTCTGACGCTTCAAACAATGCATCAATTAGAGTCCGGGAAGTCAAGTTATGGCCTTTACAAAATCTGTCAAAAAATGGATGTCACTCGAGACTGCTTAGGTCGACTCTCATGTCGACTCATGCTGAGTCTTTGGGCATTCATGAGTCAACTCAAATACTTTCTCAAGTCGATGCGTAGTTCATTTGTCTTCCTTGGGAGTGATCAGGTTGACCCCCCTGTCTTCAGGTTGATGCATCGATGATTTGTGTTGAATTTTTTTGTTGTTTTGTGTTTCTCATGGCTGCATCAAACCCAAAGGCGTTTGATGTTCAATTTTCGACTTATGATAAGTCAAACAAGCATAAACAAACTTAGTGATCTCTTTCTTCATACTAGACCACCAAAATAACTTCTTCAAGTCTTGATACATCTTTGTAGCACCGAGATTAATACTTAACCCACTTTAATGTCCTTCCTCAAGAATACTCTTCTTAAGATTTGGAATATCTAGGACACACACTTTATATCCAAACCTCATTACACCATTCTCGTCAATCCTGAACTTATCTCATTTACTTTGGTTAATCAAATTCAATTGATCGACTAACCTCAAATCAAACTTCTAACCTTCACTGGTTTCTTCTATAATACTACTAGTCAGTTTCAACATTCATAACTTCACACTTATAGAAGTCTCTACACACACTAATCTCATATCTCTAAATTGCTCTATCATCTCTAAATCTTGAACCATAAGCCTCGACATATGCAGTGACTTCCTACTCGATGCATTTGCAACTACGTTTGCGTTACTAGGATGGTAACTCAAATCAAAATCATAATCTTTTAGCAATTCAAGCCACCTTATCTATCTCATATTTAACTCCTTTTGATCAAACAAGTACTTCAAACTTTCGTGATCACTAAACACTTCAAATTTAGAACCAAAAATATAATGTCTCCAAATATTTAATACAACCACCACCACTTCTAGCTCTAAGTTATACGTAGGATAATTCCTTTCATGAACTTTGAGTTGCCTAGAAGCATAAGAAATAACATGTCCATTCTGCATTAACACACCACCAAGACCCATTTTCGAAGCATCACAATACACCACAAAAGACTCTCTCGGATTAGGCAAAATTAACACCGGAGCAATCGTCAATTTCTTCTTCAACTCCACAAATATTTCTTCACACACAATATCCCACACATAAGCTTGACCCTTTCGAGTCAACTGAGTTAACAGTAACGCTAACTTAGAAAATCCCTCTATGAATCTTCGATAATAAGCTGGTAAACCAAGAAAACTTTGAATCTCATTTTCAGACTTTGAAGTCTCCCATTGTAATACCACATCAATTTTACAAGGACCTACAACAATCCCACCACTAGAAATCACATGGCCAAGAAAGCTCACTTCCTTCAACCAAAATTCACACTTTGACAACTTTGTGTACAACTTCTTCTCTTTCAACACTTGCAACACAATTCGCAAATGCTCGACATGTTCTACTTCTGATTTGGAATAAATCAACATATCATCAATGAACACCACCACAAACTTATTCAGATAGGAATGGAAAGTTCGACTCATATATTCCATGAAAACACCTGGAGAATTCGACACACCAAATGGCATCATAATATATTCATAATGACGATACCTCATTCAAAAATACGTCTTCAGAATATCATCTAGTTTAACATGAATCTGATGGTAACCAGACCTCAAATCAATCTTACTAAAAACACTAGCACCCACTAATTGATCCATAAAATCATCAATCTTTAGAAGCAGATACTTATTCTTAATCGTCACTTTGTTCAACTTCCTATAATCCACACATAGTCTCATACTTCCATCTTTCTTCTTAGGCAATAGCACAAGAACACCCCACAGAGGAACACTCAGTCGAACAAACTTCTTCTCGAGCGTCTCTTATAATTGCCTCTTCAATTTATTCAACTCTGACACCGACATCTAGTCAGGAGCCATCGAAATTGGACTTGTTCCTGGAACCAAATGTATAGAAAATTCTACTTCATGCTCTGGAGGTAAATCACTTATATCATTTGGAAATACTTTTGGGAATTCACAAACGACAGGTAGATTCACACTCGCAGCTTCACAGTCAACTTGCAATGATGCAAACATCACAAACATCAAAGCTTCATCTTCCAAAAGTTTATTCGCTTTCTTAACAGACAACATCATCAATTCCTCATGTGATCAGTGGAAATAGAACTGACTGTTTTGGAAGGCTGGTTCGCGAAATGTCGCGGTAAGCAAGAGTCGCCACCATCTTTTATGTTCTCCAACAAGGAAAGGACAAAAGCACAGCAAAATTCCTTTTCGAGATGTTTCTCGGTTCGGGAGGTAGATTATAGAAAGGGAAGGTATTAGCACCCTTTCTATCAGTGGTTATCCACGGGCTCTTAGGTACTTGCTCACTATGTTTTCAAAAGATTGTTTGCTTTTCAAGTGTATGTGGGTTTTGAAAAAGTTTAGTTTGAAAAACTTCTAGGTAACTCTTGTATCAGTCCTCAAGAGTGTATGAAGTATTTGTTTGAAAACTTTTTGAAAGTGTGAGTGCGAAAAGTTGTTTTTGTTTTGAAAGAGCAAGTACCCAGGAGAAATCTACCTACTCTAAGGAATTAGGCTGTGTAAATGTCCTTTAGACAGTACTATCCCACTATTGAGAAGTAGGTAGTACTGTCGTTGGAGTTATTCGGGTCAATTCGATTAAGGGACATGTGTGGTCACCAAAGCAATAGTAGGACGCCTTAGAGGTAACCCTAATGTCCTAGATCCTTTTTATCCGAGGCAACCGTTTCGAGGCAACTGGATCTTTAGACAGGAGGGTGACCTCTAAAACACCTATACTAGATGACCACCTCGAGGCAACCGAGTGAGGCGCACCCTAGGAGTGGCATGTGCATGTGTATCAGGTTCATGTTAAATTATCTTGTACATGTATTTGTGAGCTACGCATTGATTTTATTTTTCAGACAAGTCTTGCATGCATAATTAACAGTTAAGAGTGCGGAAAATAAATTGTGGAAAGTTGAATCTACGCTATTACAAGGCGTCGGGTATTTACATCGCCAAAAACATAACCCTTGAAAATAAATTGCGAGAAAATAGAGAAAGCGATAAAATCCAAATTAACTATTACATTCTCGAAGCAGTTACATAAATATATTCAACATAAGAATTAAAAATAAATATGTGCGCGAAAGAATTGAATCGGGACGTCCTTAGGGTTTTGACCCTTTTTGAGAAAAGAATTGAATTTTGTCCTTTTTTACATTTAATTAAATATTAAACCTAATAACTAATTAATTAATTAATTACAAGAGAAAGTATTTTTATGTGTTTTTTAATGTCTTAAAAATAAAAATAAAAAAAGGAATTAAAAGTATCAAGCAAACCCTAATTCTAAGCTAATTTTATTTATTGTGAAAAAGAGATTAAAGTTAACCTAATTTAACTAAATTAATTTATTAGAGTTTATTTAAAAAAATAATTATTAATAGTGAAAATAATAAATAATAAAAATAAACAATATTTTAAGTTTCTGATTTTTATTATGAAAAATAATTTATGAATTAATTAGATAATAGTAATAATAATTATTAAAAGAAAACAAAAAGAAAGAAAATAAAAAAAAGAAATAGAAACCAGGGGGGGTGTTGGACCCAAATGGAGGTTTTGTTAGCAGATTTCAAGCCCATTAAGCTCAAGCCCTTCTGACTTTTGGAATTGCCTAGAGCGTGGGTTGACCAGGAGCATGGTGGTCATCCACTTTTTGATCATTGGATTGATGCACAAGGCCACTTGGCGTGCATCTGGCTGAGGCATATGGTGGGACGCTTGGGATAGCCTGCACATGAACACTTTAGAAAAAATGGAAACAAATATGGGGTGGACATGGGAATCGAACCCAGGTCCTAGTGGCCACCAGACACATCACCTTCCACTATGCCATTCGCTTGCTTCTGTTAATACAATAACAATTAATTATAATATATAAAAATTAACGCCCATGCTGGAAAAGCAAAACACGCGCACTGATTATTTGAATGGACCACTCCCATGCTTCCACGTCTTGTCTTCTTCGCTGAAACCTGCAAAATACAAATCAAATAGCGGGGGTTTTTAACCCCCACAAAGTAGCTTGAGGAATAATAGCGATTAGAATTCTATGCTATATAAATATGGCACGATATGTGATTTGGATTCATCTGATTCTCACGAATTTAACCATAGTCATGAGAGGTTCTGATTTTACTGGATGGGGAAAGCCCTAATTTTGAAACTGAAGAACCCTAATATTTGTCAATGGTGATTTGTGATTCAGGGCATTTTAATCCAATTGAACCACACCAAAAGCTTCGTATGAATTCTATGAACACAAAACAATCACAAAAAGATGTTAAATATGCATGAATCAATGATTATGATTTTGGAAAAAGTGGTAAACCGTGAGCCTGTTCTTGCGCGTTTCTTGAGTTCTAGCACGTGGTTTTGATTCCAAATCAACCCTGAAACCTCCAGCAATATGTTTGAATCGCTCTAAGGCTTTGAATTGGTCTGAAATATGAAAAACAGTTTTTAGTTTTCTTTGAATTTTTGGGAATTGGTTATGGCTTTTGCAGTAGCTTTTTCACGTGAATGGCATTAGGGTTTGGTTATGCATATGTAATGGAAGGGAATTAGGTCAAGTCTTGGCCCAAAGATCCATGGAATTCATGTTTTCAATATTTGATTTTCAATCAAATCTTTTTGCATATTTTTTATTGAAAAACCTTGCCAAATTGAGAGATCCTTGTCCCATTGATGTGTACACGAAATCTCCAGCACATGTAGGTCATATTTGCTTCATGAAAAGATTGCAAACCCCCATCTTGATATTTTCCTACAATTAAATGAATTAATAATCAATTAAAAATCCAAATAATTAATAAAAGTAAGAAAATAATTCAATTTAATCTCAATGGGTCGTGCATAGGCCTTGGATAAAGTTTCAAGAAGAAATTTGAGGCCCATTAGCAAAAATGATGTGTTTTGAGCAAAGTTGACTTTTGCAAATTCATGAAAATTTCCCAACTTCTCCAATGCATATCTTGCTCAATTTTGATCATATGAACATGTTCTTGGACATTTTGGAAAGGTCTTGAAGTTCTCTAACCAATGCCTTTTGTCCCATGTCATTTTGATTTACCAATCTCAAGTTATGCTCTTTGACTTAAAATGCCTTTTTGTTGACTTTTGAAATTGACCTATAATGTAGAAATTGATAACTTTTTGTGAGAGCATTTCTTGGACTTGGAATGTGAATATGAGTTATAGGAAATGTCATCACCTTCAAAATGAGCATTGTATGGGATTTTTCTGATGGACCATGAAAAAGTTATGCCTTGGTCAAGATACAGTTGACTTTTCAGTTGTCCAAAAATAGAAACTTTTGCATCTTTGATGATTTTTGAGCCATGCCTGAGGAATCATGATCAATACTTGATCAAATGATGATTATGAGCTCAAAATAAGATGTTGACCAAAAATTTTGACTTTTGACTGCCAAATGACCATTTTGCCCCTGCAGTTGATTGTGAAGCAAATGGAGCTTTTGACTGTGCAATTTGATGTTGTGAGCCTTGAGACTTGACCTGTAGATACTTGGCAATGTATATAGGCCCATATGACTTGATTGAGCCCTTGAAAATCTCAAATTCATTGCAGGAAACAGAACCCTAATTTTGACTGGCTTAGGAGATGGTTTGAACTGTGCAATCCTTGAGGAGTCTTGAACCATTTGAAGATGATTCTTGACAAATCTTGAAGAATATGGGAGGGCAATTTTTGGGGTACAACACCCCAATATCCCCAAACTTAGGAAACCTCAAAATCTTGGTAGATAAAAAAACATCGGCTCTTCATTATCACCCAACTCAGATTTATACTCTACAGACAAGTCGCATATATCTTCAGGAACAACATCAGGAAATACACATCACTAGCATATCACTAGCCGTCACATTGCTCTCTATTCTCCGAGAAGAAGACATCAACAATACTTAATTGTTCTACCTCAAATACATCCCTACTTGACTTGAAGAGAAAATCACGAACATGTACTCTCTTCGGGTTCGAGAAATAACATCTTCTCAAAAACACTTGCACCCTTGCAATCAGCGGCACATTGAACCAACTCTTTGCAACAGAAACATCTCAGAGAAGAAAACACTTCTCCCCACTTGTTATAAACCAACTCCAGCGGATAAATAGTTAGAAAAATACTCAAGTACCGACAGTGTTCAACATAATTGTCACATACCAAGGAACAAACAACATTAGACAACATAGACGGACAGACCGACCTGCTCTAATACCACCAATGTAACACCCTTCTAAACTCTAAGTAATATTCATAAATAATTTAATATTAAAATCAAATTATTTCACAAAAAGGATGTCACATATTCATATAAAACTTCATAATAAAACATCTTGCTCCGGAACACGGGTTTTCAAAATCATTTAAGACAATATGTCTTTGGTAACAACAATTAAATACTTTAAAACTTTGCAGTGGAATCATTAGTTCAAAACATCTTATTAAATCACTTCATAAAACTCCACAATACTTCATAGCTCGTAACTAAAAATTAAACATCTCGAGTACCATGTAGGGTGACTCAACATCTTAGAATAAAACAAAGAACATATAGTTCGAATCATTCGATCCCAACCCTAATGTTAGATATCAGAGCAAGACTCCCTTTATTCAACGAAAAGCAAATAAACACGCCCTGAAGCTATCCTTTAAGATTCATGCACTAATCTTGATTACCTGCAAGTTACCCACGTTTTGAGGCAACATTTCCAAGCAGAAAGGGTGAGTAAATCATAATCATTATAAAATACACAAGGAATAGATATAGTAGTTATATCAAGGAAACAACAACAACAACAACAACATCATTTACCGTATTCTATAATATAATAGCGATCACTATTTATTCACATCAAAACATCATAATCCAAGAATCAATAAATTCTTCACTTAAATTATACAAAGCATCATACTCCAAGAAACAATCAAAGACATCACTTAATCAAATTATAGTGCAATTCTACAAATAATGCAATGCAACATCATTAGGCTCATGTATGTGGTACGATAACTTCACTGATGACTTAGCACATCATAATTTTCACATAATCCACACAATGGGATTGAGGCCACTAATGTACTAACTTCATAACATCATTGGACAACATCCTAACATCACCAGATAAATATCCTGAAATCTTCACTTGACAAAAGTACTACAAATGTTATGAATGCATGATGCGCAACACAATATAAAATGCGGCGACGACTATTCAAAACACATCATCATTCATTATATTCATCATACTTCATCACATGCTTCATATTACACACATCATCATCACAATGGCATCATATCATCATAAAAAAACACTCATCAAGTTATAACTTGACATGGTTACACCAATTCATAACAAAGAGCATACCTCATATGTTATCACTACATAGTTAATCACTTAATCCTAATGCAAGCACTAGAAAACTAAATCCTACGAATCATTTCATTCTACTGGGAGATAGTTCATTGCATTATATTTTTAACGCTATGAACAACACATCAATCGGAGTCCGGAAACTCAAGTTATGGCCTTTCTAAATATGTCAAAAAAATGAATGTCACTCGGGACTGCTCAGGTTGACTCTCAGGTCGACTTATACTGAGTCTTTGGGAATGCATGAGTCGATGCAAAGCCCTACTCAGGTTGACGTGTAGGTGATATTTGTGGAATCTGTCTTCCTCGAGTGTGATCAGGTCGACGCCCCTGTCTTCAGGTCGACGCATCGCTAGTTTGTGTTGAATTTTTCTGCTGTTTTGTGTTTCTCATGGTTGCGAATTCCTGCACCAACATAGTTCCTATTCCACTCAAATATAACACACTACATCCTCAAAATCATCATATTTCCTCATATTTACCTCATACAACAACAACTCAATTCATTATACATCCTATGCATCAATTGGAAGCAATTACTACATCAAATCATCATCAATTCCATCATGTTTATCTCATTATCAAAACTACACCAAAACCTCAATAATCCTACAATTATCTAAGTCTTAAATAAAATATAATAAAAATGATAAAACTTCTCTTACCATAATTCGTAGTTGAATCCGACTTCTCTATGCGTTCTACTGAAATTCAAGGTTCCTCTTGCCTCTTTGTGCCCTAGCCTTCTCTCCATGATGTTTCTCCCAATTCTTACGATTGTACGGAATGAGACAACTAAACTCTTTTCCCTAGTTTTAACCCTTGTACCCTTTTTATGATCTTCCCATCTTGCCCTCACTTACACTTCACAAATGACCACCTCGCCCTTATTATCTCTAACACTAAAATAACTCTTATTTATCTAATTAAAATAATTCCACTTATTATTCTAATTATTATAAATTATCCTAAAACACTCCAAAATCTTCCAATACACCTAAGCATCACACAAATCACCACAACATCACTTGAATCATTCAAAACATCACATAAATCATCATACCCTCAAACATCACAGGTCGTCACAAACCATCATAAGGACTCAACATAACATCACATATTCAAATACTTCACAAAATTCACTAAACATCATTTATACCAAATGCTTCATAATAACTCACATAAACATCACATAACCATCATATATATCGAATACTTCCCAATGACTCATATATTCACGCTAAATTAATTAAGTAAATAATTAATATAGAATTTGGGGTGTTACACCCCCCAGCGCTGGACTAAGGTCTCCCATCGTGGGCTGGATTATCTGGCCCATAATGGATGACTTCCAGGATCCTACATGGGTAGGGAAGATCAACAAGTGGTCTTTGTCCTAGATCAACTTCCCTGTGAGCTTCAGATGATGGAAGACTCATTCATCATGGAGGGAATAACGACTCGTGGGATACGGAGAGCATCTGGCCACGTGTCCTAGGAGGGGCATGTGGAAAAGACGCTCCCTAGCGGTCATGACAGTTTGGACCAGTTTGTTGGGTCTTCCTTGAGGCCCAAAATAAATAATATTAGAAACTTAGCTGTAAAATGCGAGACATGTGTCTCGATGAAAAAGGAAGTCACAAATTTGCAGGAAAACCTAAGTAAATTTATTAAGGGGAAAGAAAATCTTAACTTAATGATATAAAGTCAAAGGCCTTCCTTGGATAAGACTGTATCAAGGTTTATGTTTGAAAGCGCACATAATAAATGATTAAATAGGAGGAAAGTGAATCGACCTATTTATAAATATTCTCATTGTACTAGACTTGGCCATTTAGAGCCGTTTTGCTATGATAAATTGAAAAGGTCTAAAGGTATTAACTCTAGACCTCTTAGAACTACTAATACACTGTGACCCAAGAAAATTTTGGTACCAAAGATGAAACGCTTGTATGTTTTTGCAAGGATACTTTGCGGCTTTTATGAATATTTAGCGCACATTAAATGAAGTTTGCAAAGAAAAGAGTATACTCCCAAGTATACAATAGTTCTTAAATTTAATTATATGATCCAAAGAACCTCGGTGATGATGTATATCAATTATCATAACTAAAAGCAAGCCTTTTGTTGAGGATGGTCTCAACATCTATGATCTATAGTGATATGCTAACCTCTCACTTGGCTGAGAAGATAAGTTTGTGGTGGACATACCTATATCTTATTTTAACCAACTCTCATATCCAACGATTTGTCGAGAAGGAAATGCCACATCATGTTGGCATTTCCTCAAAAGGGGAGCTTTTATCAAGATTACTTGGTAATCAAGGTAGTAAAATATTTAAAAGTCGAATAATCAGAAATATCTTATTAACCCTTTAATAGAGAGTTTAATAATTACTCTTCCTTTAAGAGTTATTTTTTGCTAACCAAATATATGAGTTTTCAAGTCTTTGAAAAGAAAATGGGTGCAAACAATAAGCATGATAACGAGAAATCGTATTGTATAATTGCTACGTTTTTAACCCATTTTCATACTACATTAATCCATTTAACTCCCGATTGTTCCGAGTTTTTGTATCTTTTCACAGGTACAACATGTTTCAAGTCAATTTAGTGAAAAAGATCATATGAAGAAAGCTAACATGAAAATCAGAAGAAAAAGGACAAATCTGCAAAGTCCTGCAGATTTTGAAGTTGTGACGGTCGTCACACATCTATTACGAGCGTAACATGCTCACATCATGAAGAACACTCGTCACACATCATTGACAAACGTAACGCGCTATTTAAGCGTATTACGACCGTCACCTCTGCCTTACGACCGTCACGCGCGTAATTCAACATTATGAAGAACATGGAGCGTGGGCAACGTAATGAAAGGATTATTCACTCCTACAATCTCTCAACCTCACCAACACCCAATCCTGGTTTTTCTCCACTAAAGAAGTACAAGTCCACGTTCCTATTATTTCTTAACTGCCAATTTCTCTTCTATAAATAGGAGAGATTTATATAAAGAAAACGCACAGAGTTTTTTACGGAATTTCTTGCGGAAGCCCTGCCAAATTTACGAACAATCAGTTTGCATATTTTTTCTACTGTTCTTGTTTTATTTTCCCATTTTACCATTTATTAGCCATTTCCAACATTAGTAAATTTCTATTTAGTTAGAATTTTTTTTTTGTCTCAGACTTCGTTTCAAGTTCCGATTCCGAAGGTTCCAATCTTGCCGACTTATGGAAGAGGGAGCTTGAGGAATAATATTATTATTCATGTTTTTAATCGCATTTAATTTAATTTTAATACCATTTGTTTACGTTAAATTACCGTTATTTATTTATCATGAATGTTTTATTGTTTCCCGATTATATTTCCTGCCTGTCTGTTTCAAGTACCATGACTAGCTAAATTTCTAGAGTCGGGATGTGATAATAGTAACTAAACGGATTAAATTGTTCCTAAGCTAAAATCCAAATTAACTTAATTTCTGGATGTGACTTTTTATAATTAAAATCAATCTTTTTGTTACGAGAGTAAGAAAAGTAGAATAGGTTAGGATCAAGACCACAAGAGTGTGAGGTTTTAACCGGATAGCTAAAGTTAGGCATTTGATTTAAATACAGCGAGAGCGCTTTAAAACGAATTAGATCTTATTAAGTTTTCAAAGAGTATTTTCTAAACACTTATGGGCTAGCGAGAGCAGGCATAGGGCTTTAGGGGTATAATCCGAGATAAGACCACGAAAGTGTGAGTTGAGGGTTTTTAAACTGATAATTTATACAAAACCATCTAAGTTAAACATCTTTATATGCTTAGGTTCGACTAGATCCGCTTAGGTTCACTTTATTACATACCGACTATTTTATTATTATTATTATTCCCTTAATTCAATTTAGTTTTCCTCTACTTTAACCTCTAAAAAACAAAACGTGACAACATCCGCCTTAGCTAAACTAGCAGACCTTTATAGCACTAGAGTGATTACAAAGTCCCTGTGGGTTCGACATCTTTTTATTACTACCATGATAAGCTGTGCACTTGCAGTTAAGATACTGTTAGACACATTAGGTCGATTGCGACATCAAGTTTTTAGCGCCGTTGTTGGGGACTTTGATTTAGTCACTAGTGCAATCATAAAGTAGAACAGTATAGACTAAGGCAACTATTTATTTTTCCCTCTGTTGTATGCCAAATACTCGCTCCCGAAGCGAGCCTTTGCATCTACAAATCAACGATATCGAGCACTGTCTCAGAGTAAGGCGACGAGTTCAAGAGTACCGTGATCTCAACAATATTCCTCCGACTAAGCTTCCTGATATCTCAATCACTGAGTTAATTAAAGAATCAAAGATGGCTGACGTACCAAATCCACCTCGTGCTCTTAAGGATTACGCAGTTCCTTCTCAAGCGGAACCTCTCAACAGCATTGTCGCTCCTGCTATCGCTCGAAACGATTTCGAGTTGAAACCTTCGCTTCTATCCGCTGCTCAGCAAAACCAATTTTCTTGATCTCCTACTGACGACCCAAACCTACATCTGTCAGTGTTTGTGCAGTACGCAGGCACTATAAAAGCGAATGGTGTAAACCCCGAGGTGATACGATTGCGCCTATTTCGTTTTTCTTTAAGAGACAGAGCTCGAGCATGGCTCCAATCTCTTCCTTCGAACTCAATCACCACATGGGATGAGTTGAAGAAGGTCTTTTTGGATAGATATTTCCCACCAAGCACAATTGTTATACTCAGAGCCAACATCAATGGTTTCAGACAAAAAGATAACGAATCACTTTTCGAAGCGTGGGAACACTCTAAGGACATGATCAGACTTTGTCCTCATCATGGTTTAGAAGAATGGCTGATCATTCATACGTTATATAACGGTCTCTTGTACAACACAAGAATGACTATAGACGCTGCTGCTGGTGGCGCATTGATGGATAAACTGTATGCCGAAGCAAATCAACTTATCGAAAGCATGGCTCAAAACCATTATCAATGGGGAAGCGAAAGAGCTAATATGGAAAAAACTCAAACAAAAGGTGGCATGATTGAAGTGAATAGTCTGGACCAAGTCAATTCTAAAGTGGAAGCCCTTACCCAAAAGTTAGAAAATCTTACCACCGCTCCCGCAGCTACCGTAGTTGTAGTAGCTCAAGCTTGCGATCTATGTGGCCTTCAATCACATCCTTCTCCAGAATGCCCACTTCTAACAGGAGTTCCAGATGAACAAGCGAATTACATACAGGGAAACCCTTATAGAAATACCTATAACCCTGGTTGGAAGAATCATCCGAATTTTTCATATAAAAGCAACAATACGTTGTACGCACCTGGACAAGCTCCTGCCACGCCACCTGGTTATCCAAAAGCTAACCCAAATCACCCCAATAATGGACCTAATACATCCAATGCCCCTAGGAAATCTAATCTTGAAATCATGATAGAACATTTCATTGCTTCTCAATCTCAGACTAATAAAGATGTTCTAAATCAGAATTTACATACTAATGAGCAGATTAAACAATTATCTAGTAAAGTTGACGCTTTGGCTACCCATAATAAGATGCTCGAAACTCAAATTTCACAAGTAGCCCAACAACAAGCATCTATTGCTGCCCCAGCTGGATTTTTCCCTGGCCAACCACAACCTAACCCAAAAGGACAAGCTAACGCTGTAATACTAAGAAGTGGAAAAGAGCTTGATGGACATGTTGATCCAAGACTCGAAAATCTAGCCATGTACCAAAAGAAGAACAAGCCAACTGAAAATGAGAATTAACCAAAGGAAAATGAAAACGAAAACCAAGAGACAGTGGAGAAAGAAAAGCCTTATGTGCCTCCACTGCCCTATAAACCGTCGACTCCGTACCCTCAGAGACTTACCAATTCCAAAACGATGGGACAATTCAAGAAATTCGTTGAACTTTTGAAACAACTGAATATCACAATACCGTTTACAGAAGCTATCACTCAGATGCCCTCGTATGCTAAATTTCTCAAGGAAATCCTATCTAACAAGAAAAAGATAGAAGACAACGGAACAGTTACACTTACTGCCGAGTGTAGCGCTATTATTCAAAATGATATGCCCCCTAAGTTAAAAGATCCAGGTAGTTTCTCTATACCTTGTAACATTGGAAAGTTTGTCATAGACAAAGCTCTATGCGACTTGGGAGCAAGTATCAGTGTCATGCCCCTGTCTATTTGCAAAAAGCTGGAGATGGGAGAACTTAGACCCACAAAAATGTCCGTTCAATTAGCTGACCGATCAGTTAAATACCCTGTAGGTATACTGGAAAACGTTCCAGTTAGAATAGGTCAATTATATATCCCGACCAATTTCATAATCATGGACATTACTGAGGACTAAGTTACTCCTATCATATTAGGAAGACCCTTCCTAGCCACAGATGGAGCTATAATTGACGTAAAGAAGGGCTGACTGACATTTGAAGTTGGAGAGGAAAAAGTGGAATTCATCCTCACTCAATTCTTACAAGCACCATCCATGAATGACACATGTTATCTAATCGACGTAATAGACGAGTGCGTAAGAGAGATGGAAGCAGAACAGACCATATACTCTGAAATAATGAAAATCCAAACCCCTCTAATATTCGAAGATGACAATTGGCGTGAACCATACCAAGATGATAGTCTAAGCGAGAGTCTAGCACTTACACCTGATCATATGCCATGTCCAAAGAAACCGGATTTAGAATTAAAAACTTTACCCAGGAACCTAAGATACGAACTCCTAGATACCAAATGTACGCGACCAGTAATAGTTAATTCCAGTTTAGGAATGCTCGAAACTAAGAAACTTTTAGACGTCCTAAGAAAGTACCCGACTGCATTAGGTTATAACATATCCGACTTGAAAGGAATATGTCCTTCAATTTGTATGCATCGTATTATGCTAGAAGAAGATTGCAAAACCTCTAGAGAACCTCAAAGAAGGATTAACCCAATCCTTAGCACTGTAGTCAGAGATGAAATTAAGAAGCTACTGGAAGCATGAATCATATATCCAATCTCTGACAGTAAATGGGTTAGCCCAGTACACGTCGTACCGAAGAAAGGAGGTATCACTGTTGTGAAGAACGCGGAAGGAGAACCGATAATGCAAAGAGTTGTAAATGGGCATAGAGTGTGCATTAATTATAGAAAACTAAACAAAGCTACTCGAAAAGATTATTTTCCTTTACCCTTCATAGATCAAATGTTAGAGCAATTAGCCAAACATTCCTACTTATGCTATCTAGACGGTTATTCCGGATTTTTCTAAATCCCTATTCACCCTGATGATCAAGAGAAGACTACATTCACATGTCCCTATGGAACGTTTGCTTACAGATGAATGCCCTTCGGATTGTGCAATGCCCCAACAACCTTTCAACGATGTATGATGTCAATCTTTGCAGATTTCATCGATAACATCATGGAAGTGTTCATGGACGATTTCTCTGTGTACGGGCAAAGTTATGAAGGATGCCTATCAAACCTAGAAAAGATTTTAGAAAGATGTGTGAAATTAAACCTCGTGCTTAACTGGGAAAAATTCCATTTCATGGTCAGAGAAGGAATCGTACTAGGACATGTTATATTTAATAAGGGAATTGAAGTTGACAGAGCTAAGATAGAAGTCATAAAAGAACTTTAACCACCTAAGACCGTTCGAGAAATACGAAGTTTTTTAGGACACGCCGGTTTCTACCGACGATTTATCAAAGATTTCTCAAAGATCACTAAACCACTTACCGGTCTATTAATGAAAGACGCTGAGTTCATATTCGATGAAGATTGTCTTAAAGCGTTTGAAACTTTAAAATCAGCCCTTATAACCGCACCAATCATGCAACCACCCGATTGGAGATTGCCTTTTGAAATCATGTGCGATGCAAGTGACTACACCATAGGCGCAGTCCTTGGACAAAGGAAGGACAAGAAACTTCACGCAATCTACTATGCCAGTAGAACGCTAGACTCAGCTCAAATGAACTACACCACAACTGAGAAAGAGCGGTTAGCAATTGTATTTGCGCTTGACAAATTCCGTTCTTACTTAGTAGGAGCAAAGATAATCATTTACACAGACCACGCTGCTATCAGATATCTACTAACAAAGAAGGATGCAAAACCAAGACTCCTCAGATGGATACTACTTTTGCAAGAGTTTGATCTAGAGATTAAGGATAAGAAAGGAACCGAAAACGTCGTAGCAGACCACTTGTCAAGATTAGAAGGTATAAAACCCGAACAAGTACCGATTAATGATGATTTTCCGTATGAACAGCTGATAGCGCAAATAAGAAGCGATCTAGCTCAGCTGGATCTAAACATACCAAAAGCTAAGGAAGTCGTGGAAGCGATCCATACAACCATGGGATTGCCATGGTATGCCGACATAGTCAACTATTTAGCTGCAGGTGCGCTCCCACCGGACTTAACTTATCAACAGAAAAAGAAATTCTTCCATGATCTAAAGTATTATTATTGGGATGAACCTTTATTATTTAAAAGAGGACCGGATGGAATTTTCCGCCGATGCATACCTGAAGAAGAAATAGAAGATGCTATTTCTCACTGTCATTCATCTCCCTATGGCAGACATGCAAGCACTTCTAAAAATTGTGCAAAGATCCTACAAGCCGGCCTATTTTGGCCTAATCTATGGAAGGATGTCCACATCGTTGTTAAAAACTGTGATCGGTGTCAACGCACCGGTAATATTTCAAGATGCGATGAAATGCCTCAAAGAGGAATACTAGAAGTAGAAATCTTTGATGTTTGGGGAATCGATTTCATGGGACCTTTCCCATCTTCTTTCGGAAACAAGTATATACTCGTAGCTATCGATTATGTTTCAAAATGGATTGAGGTTATAGCCTCTCCTACAAATGACACGCGAGTAGTAATTAAGCTCTTTAAAAACACAATCTTTCCAAAATTCGGTGTGCCTAGACTTGTCATTAGTGACGGTGGCTCCCACTTCATTTCGAAGATATTCGACAAATTATTATCTAAGTATGGAGTCAAACACCGCGTAGCAACACCGTATCATCCACAAACCAGTGGACGGGTCGAAGTCTCGAACAGAGAAATTAATCAAATCCTAGAGAAAACTGTCACCATATCTAGGAAAGATTAGTCATCTAAGCTTAACGAGGCTTTATGGGCTTATAAGACAGCCTACAAGACCCCTATAGGAACTACACCCTTCAACCTTGTGTACGAAAAGTCCTGTCATCTCCCAGTAGAATTAGAGCACAAGGCATATTGGGCAATCAAAATGCTCAATATAAACTACACTGCCGCTGGAGAAAAGCGAATCCTCGAATTGAATGAATTAGAAGAATTGAGATTAGACACTTATGAGAATGCTAAGATATACAAGGAAAGAACTAAAAGATGGCACGATAAGCGCTTATCCCGGAAAGAATTCAGTGTGGGAGACGTTGTGCTACTATTTAACTCTAGACTTAGGCTCTTTCCTGGAAAACTGAAATCCAGATGGTCTGGTCCTTTTGAAGTTACAAAAATATTCCCTAGGGGAGCAATAGAAATTAAGGGTAGGAATAGTGACCCGTTCACAGTGAACGGGCAGCGATTAAAACAATATCATCACATTGAAAATAGAGACTATGCGAATAGTCTAAAACTTTTAGAATTACCCACTATTTCCCCTGAGTGATCTACTGCTAAGCACTATGTCAGGCTTATGATGTTAAAAACAACGCTTAGTGGGAGGCAACCCACCTATTTGTTTTTGTTGTTGTTTCCGTTTGTTTTTATTTATTACTTTTGATTTTCTTTCCTGTTTCTGCATTTATTTCTTTTAAAGCCTTATTTTCATTATTTTCTTTTCCATTTTTTCTAAAAATCTTTATAAAACTGCTGCTGATTTTAAAACAACTTTACTTGCTACAGGATTTCTGAAAAGTCTTTTTCTATCTTACCTTCTACCCTGATTTGTTTCCCCACTTAATATTTACTATGGAAACCACTTTTAGAGGAAGGAACCAAATGAGGAGATTTGAGGAATTGTCACACAGGAACATCGGTATGACCTTGTATTATGATGAACCAACCATGGACACTTTAGGTATTAAGGATAGTGTCCTTTATCTGTTTAACCAACTGGGATGGGAAAAAGCCCACATTAAATCTAGGTTTGTTACATACCGCGAGCTTACCCTTGAATTTTTTAGCTCCCTAGTTCATATACCTGAGCGCGGTTTTGGAACCAGAAAAGGATTTATAGCTTTCAGACTATTCGGTATTGAATTCGTTTATAACCATAAAGAATTAGCTGACCTACTAGGATTCCCTAGCGGACCTTTTGCTTTTACTACCACCCAGGCAGAATTAATGGATTTTGAGCTAGATTACTTTTGAGGAACCTTAACCGGAAACTACCACCCTGAGATGGATAGCATGGACAACAATGAAATACATAACCCTGCTATCCGCTATTTCCATAAGATTATATCCCATACTGTATTCGGAAAAGAACAGAACCGTACTGCAGTGTCTAAGGATGATATGTTTTTACTGCAACGTATGACCCAAGGCCTACCTGTTAATGTTGTGCCATTCTTGATGCAAACCTTTTCTCGCATTGCTCAGAACCCTGATGAACCGATCATCGTAGGAGGCCTAGTCACCATGATTGCCAATGCCCTCGGACTTAGATACCAACTACATAGGTGTACACAATTTGGTTCGATCCGCCCTATGAATATTGATTTCTGTTTCCACCTACGAATAATAGGAAATCTAGGTCCTGCACCTTTCGAATACCTGATAAGGGATGAAGTTGTCACTTTATTTACACTTCCAAACCATGCTAAAATGAGTGCCCACAATCGCAACAACTGGCTTTATGAGCTAAACCCTCCCGACCATCCTTCAACACCTGAGACACCACAATCTTACCAAGTTAATGATGCTGAGATGTCTGATGAGAGTGATCCTGAGACCCCTTCTGGTTACTATGATGGTAACAACATTGCAGAGGATATTGATGCCCCTGAAATAACCAAAGGAGAATACGCTGAAAATTTGAACAAAATCTTTACCACACTGGATGTTTATCAAACTAACATTAATGTAATCAAGGACGAGTTGAAGAGCATGCGTCTGGACATAATAGGCTTGACTGATATGACTGTGGAGCAATTTTATCACATAAATGCAGCTTTCGAAGATTTAAAAACGCGACTTGGATGAAGTAGCAAAATCAACATTTGTTTTTACTTTTCTTTCTGTTCTATGTTTCTAGGTAGTTTCCCTTTTAAGATTTCATTTTAAACAAGCTTACTTTCTGCGATTTTTTTTTTAATTTCTGTTAAAAACAAATATTCATTTCTATACAAATTTTAGTTTGTTTTTATGTCATACGTGCTACAGCAAAATTCAATTCACTGCATATTAATTATCATTCTGCAAATTTTGTTATAAGATGTGTGTTGGAATTGATCTGCATGTTTATTATGCTCAATTACTGTGTTATAAGGTGTGTTGGAATTATTCAGTTTCAATTATGGAATAAGTGAATTTTGTAGATGTAACGATCGTAACAACCCTATGATGAGCGTAACACGCGTTTCACCGTGTTACGCCCGTCAGCCTCCTATGATGGTCGTCACGCGCGTTTGAAAATGTTCTGCTATTACAGAAGTCGTTCTCCTTCCCACTTCTACTTTCCTTTTTCCCAAACCATTATGCCACTCATTTAATTTTCTCTTAAATCACCCACTCCAACACTTAAAATTCCATCACTTCACTTCTCCATTCACATTCCAAACCCTTTCACATTCCAACCCCCTTTCATGATTCAACCTCTTGCATGCAACATGGCCAACGACCAGCAAATCCCCAATCGCACTTTCAGAGCAGGCGACCAAGGTGAAACCCAAATATTAAAATTCCAGAAATTCCAACGCCGCGGTCTCCGACCAACTCGGTATGTTGACCTTGATTGTCTGAGAAATTTGGGATTGCTTGAAAGCGTCCGACAACTTTTGCAGAATGTGAAGTTGTGGAATCTGTGCCGCCAACCGCAACCCATCTACGAAACTCTCACCTTGGAGTTTCTGAGTTCATTTTCATACATTACCCCAACTGGAGCCACCAACCAACTCTCTGGCGTGGCCAAATTCCGTATGTTTGGCACTGAGTATCAGCTGTTACAAACTGATATCGCACGGCTGCTCGGTTTCAGTTCCAACGAAGGTGTCCACCTTCGGGTGCCTGATAATTTCGGCGAGGAAGCATTTAATTTTTGGCACAGCATGACAAACATTCGTGCCGGCTCTTAGGACCACCTCAACGCCACACATATCCATAATTTGGCTATCCGATATTTTCACCGCATCCTTTGCAACACCATCTTCGCCCGAGATAGCAACCATAAGCTCAACTCCAAGGAGCTTTTCTTCATGCATTGTGCATTCACCGGCCATAAGATCAACGCCGCTCCATTTCTATTGGCCCATATTCACTCCATCTGCGCTAGAGGCGGCAAACCCTTCTATTTCTGAGGGATTGTCACTTCTCTTGTTATAGCTTTGAATCATGGCTCCGCTCTCACTGATATGCCTTCTATGGCGCCGGCATTGCTTACTCTGGACCACTACAAAGCTGCCCACCTTATCTATGAGCGGGAGGATGGCAAATTCCATCCTGTGATCCGAAACATCGTTTATAATAACATTACTTTGCCTTGAAGGGACCGAATCGATCCTCAAAACAGAGCCAATTGGTTATTCGATCCTGCAGCTCCCGAGGGTCATGTTCCTATCCATGAAGACCAGCCTGATGCCCCCGCAGACGAGATGCAAGAAGAGTTGGGCCGAGCTTCCCCCGTTCACGACATTCCAGGACCTTCATCCGCCCCACCTCCTATCTCTCTTGAAGACATTCTCCGAGCCATCCACCAACAAAATCAAATGGGTGCAGCACTTGAAAGAAGACAACAGGAGCAATATGACTATTTATATGCACAAAACGCTCAGATTTTGAGTGGCCAGCGGAGCATGAACGAGAGGTTGGACGAGGACCTGTCTGAACTTAAGGCTTTAAGGTTGGACGTAAGCACGCTTGGTTTTCATGACACTGATACCGAGGCCACGCCTACCAGGCGATCACGCACCCGGAGCAGAGGACGTGGACATCAATAGTTTTATTCTTAATTAGTTTGCTTTTACTGTTTCTTTTTATATTTGTATTTGTATTTCCCTGCCTCTATACTGCAACATTGAGGACAATGTCGGATATAGTGTGGGAGAGGTACCTTTCCACTTTCCATTAAACAAGTAATTTTTTACGATATTTCTAAGTTTCAATTCTTCTCCACTTTATTTAGCCATACCAAAATTTTTTTGCTTTATCTTCGCATAGCCCGACATACCTACCTTAACAAAATCCTAGTTAGGAAGCCGAGAACGATTCAACAAGATCGATACGGTTATGACACCTTAGACTTCCTACTTACGCGATCCGTTTCAATAACCGTTATACCTATATCTTGAGTTTTAGTTCTAAAGTAACCCCTAGTAGTTTATACTAGCAGTCAACACCGTCTTGACACAAACCATGTGGGGAGCCGATGAATATAAGTGTTTGATGCCTAATTAATGAAATACCCTTCTTATCTCACTGCTAAAAAAGGAAAAAGTTGCACCAAAATAAAAGGTCGCATATAAGAGATGAGCAAATAATGAAGGAGTCTATTGTTGGTTGGTTCAGAGGTATCTGGTTCTGAACTTGGTAGGGCGTGCTACGGCTTGATCCCCTACAATCTCCGAATTGGATAATATGTGTAGGGTTGCCACATTCGTGTACCAGACCCCGTGCTAAAAGGATCAAAGTCACTAACCGGTTACTCCACTACGTGCGTGCTAAGACAAAGGGCTTAATGTGATTGCACTAGAACAAACCGGGTGAAATAAGTACAAGAGACTCTGGGTATATTTATAACGGAATTATTGGACAGTTTATTTAAAATGGAAGTCCACGACTTAGCTTATTGCTCGTGTCATTAGCGTATCGCTAGTGTTTTAGTTAAGTATCGGTCGAACTAACAATTGATTTCCCGTAATTGTTTTGAAAACCAAAGGTATGTTATGCATGTGCGCTAGATAAAACTTGTCTGATCTTTCTAAATGATTATTCGCTTGAGGACAAGCCAAGGTTTAAGTATGGGGGAATTTGATAACGAGAAATCGTATCGTATAATTGCTACGTTTTTAACCCATTTTCATACTACATTAATCCATTTAACTCCCGATTGTTCCTAGTTTTTGTGTCTTTTCACAGGTACAACATGTTTCAAGTCAATTTAGTGAAAAAGATCATATGAAGAAAGCTAACATGAAAATCAGAAGAAAAAGGACAAATCTGCAAAGTCCTGCAGATTTTGAAGCTGTGACGGTCGTCACACATCTATTACGAGCGTAAAACGCTCACATCATGAAGAACGCTCGTCACACATCATTGACGAACGTAACGCTCTATTTAAGCGTATTACGATCGTCACCTCTGCCTTACGACCGTCACACGCGTAATTCAATGTTATGAAGAACATGGAGATGTGGGCAACATAATGAAAGGATTATTCACTCCTACAATCTTTCAACCTCACTAACGCCCAATCCTAGTTTTTCTCCAATAAAGAAGTACAAGTCTACGTTCCTATTATTTCTTAACTGCCAATTTCTCTTTTATAAATAAGAGAGATTTATATGAAGAAAACACACAGATTTTTTTACAGAATTTCTTGCGGAAGCCCTGCCAAATTTACGAACAATCAGTTTGCATATTTTTTATTCTATTCTTGTTTTATTTTCCCATTTTACCATTTATTAGCCATTTCCAACATTAGGAAATTTCTATTTAGTCAGAATTTGTTTTTAGCCTCAGACTTCTTATCAAGTTTCGATTCTGAAGGTTCCAATCTTGCCGACTTGTGGAAGAGGGAGCTTGAGGAATAATATTATTATTCAGGTTTTTAATCGCACTTAATTTAATTTTAATACCATTTGTTTACGTTAAATTACCGTTATTTATTTATCATGAATGTTTTATTGTTTCTCGATTATATTTCCTGCCAGTCTGTTTCAAGTACCATGACTAGCTAAATTTCTAGAGTCGGGATGTGATAATAGTAACTAAACAGATTAAATTGTTCCTAAGCTAAAATCCAAATTAACTTAATTTATGCCTGTGACTTTTTATAATTAAAATCAATCTTTTTGTTACGAGAGTAAGAAAAGTAGAATAGGTTAGGATCAAGACCACGAGAGTGTGAGGTTTTAACCGGATAGCTAAAGTTAGGCATTTGATTTAAATACAACGAGAGCGCTTTAAAACGAATTAGATCTTATTAAGTTTTCAAAGAGTATTTTCTAAACACTTATGGGCTAGCGAGAGCAGGCATGGGGCTTTAGGGGTATAATCCGAGATAAGACCACGAAAGTGTGAGTTGAGGGTTTTTAAACTGATAATTTCTACAGAACCATCTAAGTTAAACATCTTTATATGCTTAGGTTCGACTAGATCCGCTTAGGTTCACTTTATTACATACCGACCGTTTTATTATTATTATTATTCCCTTAATTAGATTTAGTTTTTCTCTACTTTAACCTCTAAAAAACTAAACGTGACAACATCCGCCTTAGCTAAACTAGCATACCTTTATAGCACTAGAGTGATTACAAAGTCCCTGTGGGTTCGACATCTTTTTATTACTACCGCGATAGGCTGTGCACTTGCAGTTAAGATACCGTTAGACACATTAGATCGATCGCGACATCAAAGCATAGATGCAAAAAACATGAAAACCAAAGCATAATCCATTCCAAAGCCCAAAAATCCAAGAATGTCGAAAAGGCCCAAATAATCGATTAGGCTCGTGTCTAAATCGATTATATGAACTCAAAAATCAAATTTTGACTTTTGCGCACAAAATAAACGGTTGGGAGATTTGAAAGTTAATGCAGCGACTAGTCTCAATGTCAAACTACATGAATTTAATGTTCCTAATAGATTAGAAACCTCATCCAGTTGATTTGATAATGTGTATAAATAGATGCATGGTTTCCTGTTTTTCCCATCTCATCCAACATTTTATCTTGTGCATTGAATTAGTATTTTTATAGATTTTCATCTCTTCATCATCACCAAATGGAACCCAAAAGGGCTCGAACCACCCAAACATCATCCTCTTACTACTCCGACATCTTCTTCATTTAAGAACAAGGAACTAATTTCAAATATCGGTACCACACCAATACAACTATTTTTATATCTTGTTATTTAGATGAGAAACTCTTCAAAGAGTGCAACTTTGTTGAAGCCTTCCCCAAAGTCGACTCGAGGAAATTTATCTTTAAAGCACCTCATGAGAGGTTTCCTCTCTTGTTGATTATGTTGTACTCAAATCTCACATACTCAAATAGAATTCTTAGCTCCAGGGTCAAGAAGTATTTAACTCAACTAAGCCTTGAGGAATTCCTTGAAGTTTGCAACCTTTCGCGAACCAACCAAGAGTATGATGAAAGTGAAAAAGGTAATGAATTTAACTATGATATTGGTTAAAATTCCTTTTTAATTGATTAAACCTTTTTCATTCCTACTCCATACACTACTGGCTTGGTACGCCCAGCTATCTAATTAATTCACTATACGATGAATCATGTTCTCTTCCCACAAAAGAGCAACTAAAACACCATAAATAGATCAAACATACCTCTAGTTTGGTTTTTGATAAACATAGTTGAGAAAAACCAGGTTGACACTATGATCCATCACATGATGGATAGAAAATAGAAACACGAATTTAACATACACTGAACTATTTATGAAGATTTTGGAGTACTACGACTACAATTTGGAGGAGGAGGAATCAAATACTAGACACTTGAAAATAAGAAGAATCTCATTAAGTAAGATGAGGCGTGGAATAAAATAAAGAGAAGTCATTTCTTTAGCTCCAAAGGCACCACCAAGAGCAAGGCAACAAGCAGCAAATGATGACCTCTCTCCATCTTCCTCAAACATCCTCAATGACATCCACAAAGACCAACAACTAGTGATAAGAGTGCATGAGAAGACAAACTCAAAGCTTTTCAAAATCACCATTAAACTTGAAAAATAAACTCTCATATACCCAATGGTGTCCAGTGAGAAAGATGATGAATATATGAACTAGTTTCTTGCCTAATTGCTCTTATTTTGTTACTTTTCTGTATTTTTCCTTTTATGTTTCAATTTCAATCTTGTACTCTAATGCTTTGAATTAAATAAAATGTTTTTACCTTCTAAATGCTTATGTGATCTACGTGCTTGCATCTTAAAGTTTCCATCTCCATTCTTTACCCTCCTTTTTTATTACGACAAAGGGGGAGAAAGTATAATCTTAGGAGAAGTAGAGTATACTCTCTACTAATTTGACATGGATTTTAAACACTCCAAATTTATCTACCTGTATTTTAGTTTAGCCCCTCCTTGATATATGCATTGCCATCATCAAAAATGGGAAAGAATGTGGAATTATGTGCTTGCAGGTTTAATCACGAAGTGATCAAAGCCATGTTAGATATGTCTAGACTTGTCAACATCATGGTTTTGATGATGAAAACTGATGAAGATGTGTGATACGGTGGGAGAACTGACTATGGTTTTGTGTTTGTTTTCGCAAATGTTTCGGTTGAGCAAGAGCCGCCACCGACTTTTTATTTTATCCTAAGGAAAGGTTAAAAAGCACAGCAAAAACCTTTGAGATGTTTTCTTGGGTTCGGGGAGTAGATTATAGAAAGGGAGGGTATTAACACCCTTTCTATCCATGGTTATCCATGGGCTCTTAGTTACTTGCTTAGATCAACTTGCCTTAATTTTCAATTGTTTGAAATGGTGCTTTGTATGTGTGGGTTTGAAAATGTTTTTTTGAAAAGAGGCCAATGTGGTGGAAACCTTTGTAATGATCCATGTTGGGATGTATACAAAGGTGTACGTCTTTTGAAAAAGGTTTTTATTTGTTTTTGAAAGTTTGTTTTGAAAGTGTTGTGAGGTGTGGTTTAAAAATAGGCAAGTGTTTTGTTTTGCAAGTTTGATTCAAGTAACTAAGAGGTTATCTACTCCTAAATTTCTCAAAGATTTCTCCTATGTTTTTAACCCTTTTAACAATTTTGTTCCACCATTGCATTTGGTGGACAATCTTGTGTTAGGATGTGAAAGGGACGGGCGCGGGTCATCATTTAGACCATAATTGCAATGGTGCCAAGTATCTTTGGGCAATTTTCCTTTAAGGGACTTGATCATTTTTTAGGCAACTTTCAAAAGCGTCATCGAGGGACTATGATCATTTGAATTGTTTTGTTTTGCCCAAAGAGACCTAACATGAAATATGGCCCATTATTGAAGGCAACAAGTGGAATATCCTAGGGGTGCAAATGTGATTAGTGTTGTCCATTTTCATGCTTGTTTATCTTGAAATTAGGTCAAACTATTTTTGTTGTTTTTGATTCGCATACAAACCCTAATTCTAGCATGGTATAATTAGAAAGCATTAAAGTGCGAAAAATAAAGTTCCTAAGTTATTACAACACAATATATGGGAAGGGGGGTACAAATGTTCAAATGGGGGTATTTTGACAAGGAATTTAAACCTAGACTATTACATCAATTTGGAATTATACAATTTATTTAATATACAAATTAAATAAAATAAATAAAATAAATATGCGAGATGCAAAAGATGTTTTTATATGTATGAAAAAAAAGTGTTTTTATGTATAAAGGAAACAAAAATAAAAGTATTAATTTTTTGGAGCTTTTTGTGTATTTAGGGCAAAACCCTAATTTATTAAATAAAAGGATTAATTATTTAATATGTACAATATTTATTTATTATATACAAAAATAAAATAAAAATGAAGTATATTTGTAAAAAGGTATTTTTAATATTAAATATTAATAAAAAATAAAATGTATATATTTTGCATTTTAACCTAAATATATTAATATATATATATATATATATATGTATTTGTGTTATTTATTAAATATATTGAATATATACAAAATAATAATATTTAATATTTATATAAAAAAAAGTATATTTTATATAAAATATTTTCAGAAGATAAAATAAAATAAAAATGGAAAATAAAATGTGTTTGCATTATTTTAGTATTTATTTAAATAAAAGTATGTAAGTATTTATTTATGTACAAATATTAATCTAAACAAATAAATGCCTAATAAATATAAAAATAGTGTGAAAAATATTTTTTATATTTTTAATATTATTATAAAAATAATTAAGTCAGAACAAAAACATAAAAGATCAAAAAATCATAAAAATAAGCATAATGGGCCAGGGGGGTTCAAAAGTAACAAAAGGGTGCAAAAAGAAAGTCAACTCAGGCCCAGCCCAAGAAGACTTCATCTTCAACCTCAGAACATGTTTGAACAACCATCCACGCGCGTTTTCTATCTCCCAATTCCTGGACTTTCAAGCAAAACTCACAACATGAAAAATGTAGAGCATTAAGAGACGAATCCAGACATATAAAGAACTTGACTTAACTCTCTAAGATGAGAGAGAATTTCTTCTCCCCCAATTCCTGACCTAGTTTTTGTTTCATGTTCAGACATTAAATTCTCACAGCACACATAATATAAATGAAAACTAATTACATGGGCATGTTCAGGGCTATGAATGTGACATATTTTCTTCACAAACCTAAAGCTAACAATGCCTGGATAGAGAGATACGAGTTCATGAACTTACCTGTTCAGTTGGAGTTGTATCTGGTGATGGAGGTACTTTCAGTGTAAGGTGATGATTGGTATAACTTCCTTGATGTCCAGGGATGCTATTTCAAGTTTTAATTTGCTTTGAAACTAGCTGAATCGAGTTATAGAACTCCACCTGCAAAACAAAAAAATGAAAATGGTGATGTTGAATGGGAGTGTTACAGGTCGTGTTTGAGGTTTGTAATAGCTTCAAGGGATGTTGTGGGATGTGTTTGAGGTGATTTTAGCAAGAATGCATGGAAGGATTGAGCTATGGAACTCAATCTGCAGCAGGTCCCCTATTTTGGCAGTTTGAAGGTGATTCTGTGAATGGGGAGGTATTGGGGATGCTAGGCTCGTGTTTCAGCTTAGGATGGATGTTTAGAATGTGTTTGACAAGTTTGCTTAAGCCTTGGTTTACAGGAATGATAGTTGTGTTATGTTATGCTAGCTTTCTTCTTACTTAAGCAACAAAAGGCCAAGTTGAGTTTCTAGCTTGTACAGGCCCCCCCTAATGTGCTGCAAACCTTGGCCTTGATCAATGTAATTAGCTCATAAACTTGTGCCAAAGAGATTTTCACTGTACTTGCTTGGATTGCTAATTGACATAAAGTGCAACTTTTCTAAAATGGATATAATGCTTTATCTAAAAATGGCTTAGTTTAACATGTAATGCTTAAACACATAAAACAAGGCCTTGGCACAATGAGTTAGCATTAAATTATTGAGTTCAAATGGGATATAGGACCTGTAATCAAGGAAAGCAAGCTGAATTCAAAATGGCACAAATGTATGAACATGTAACTTGGCCAAATCAAAAGTGAGTTTTCCCATCTTGCCAAATTTGATTCTCCCTAACCATGAGGTTGTTTGATGAGTTCTTGGACATTTTGGAAAGCTTGGAATGTTTACTACAATCCATATTTGAAATGCAAATTGAAATTCCAAGTGGGAGTATGTGAAAAATGGTCTTGAAGTTAGGCAAAAATCCTGCCTAAAATAGGTCAAATTTTCTCTAAGTTAAGAATGGTTTGGTACCCTTGTTCCAAAAATTGTAACTTGAACTACAAGCTTCTTTTGGGAAAACATTGTGAATCAAAGTTGTAGATTTTGCAATAGGCTACAACTTTCATGTTTTGACTTTTGCTTGAATCCAAATGAATCTTGGTGAGAAAGTGGGACAAAGTTAGGAAAAAATTAGGGTTTTTCATAACTTAGAAAAATTCTAAGTTATGAAAAATCTTCATTTCAAACCCTAATTTGCAATTCTTGATTTCTTGATGAACAAGTTTCATGATTTGGCATGTTTTGATGAAAAATGAATCTTGACACTTGATTTTGACTAAAAAGTCAAAGTTTGACTTTTTAGTATACAGTCAAAATTGATCAATTGACTGGGAAATTCAACTGTCAATCTTGTGTATTTGGGATCTTTTGAACTTGTTGAGCATGTCAAGACAATTCCATAGGATCCTTGAGTCCATATGTGAGCTTGGTTGGCCATTGGCTAGGTCAAACAGTCAAAAATTGCCTTTGTGCAGTCAAAACCCTAAAAATGACCATTTTGCCCTTTTGGTGATCTGATCAAATTTCTTATGGAATTGTGATCCAAACTTGATCAAATGGTCCATGTGAGTTCATAATGTTGATGTGGGTCAATTTTCATGAGATTTGACTGTCAATTGGCCACAATTGACTTTTTCCCCAATACAGTTGATTTCTAGGTCAACTGTCCAATTGACTGGGCAAAATTTGGAATCAAGACTTGAAACTTGGTATGGATAAACTTGGGAGTCCAACATGAAGCATGAAAGTCATCTTAGGCATTTTAGGTCAAAACATCTTTGTTCAAACACAAACCCTAATTTGGGTCAACAGTGCAAGGAGAAGTCTTGAGCAGAGGAAACCCTAACTGGATCTTGAGCTCCAAAGGTCTTGTGATGAGAAAATGTTGAGGAAATGGGAGGGAAAATTTTGGGGTACAACAGTTGCCCCTGTTCAATCTTCTTGAACCTGAAGAGTTAGATTGGCAAGTTTGCCTTTCGTGACTCGAAGGTAAAAAGGAGATTGGACACTAGAGTGCCCGGAAATTTGCACTCGCATGTTGGAGTATCAGCAATGTGATGTCGGGAATGGGCTTATAGATGCCATTTGGAGAGATGGTGGATAGGGAGATGGGCTTATAGATGCCATCTGGAGATGTGACAGAACCTTGTCGGGAATGGGCTTATAGATGCCATTTGGAAGTGTTGATCGCATAAGAGATTCCTTAGCGAGAACTTGTGTATTTTGAGAAAGACAGATGTTTTCCTGGCTTGTTACAGGTGTTTGATCTTCAATCTCTTCATGCAGACATGCCCTGGCTAGATACAGGTGTCGAGTCTACAATTGGTTGCTCACAGATATGCCCTGGCTGGATACAGGAATCGAATCTGGAAATAGTCGTCAACAGATATGCCCTGGCTGGATACAGGAATCGAATCTGGAAATAGTTGTCAACAGATATGCTCTGGCTGGATACAGGAATCGAATCTGGAAATAGTTGTCAACAGATATGCCCTGGCTGGATACAGGAATCGAATGTGGAAATAGTCGTCAACAGATATGCCCTGGCTGGATACAGGAATCGAATCTTCAAACTCTTCAGATGTGCCCTGGCTAGATATAAGAATCGAATCCGGAATTGTGACAGTTGATAGATATGCCCTGGCTGGATACAGGAATCGAATCTTCAAACTCTTCAGACGTGCCCTGGCTAGATACAGGAATCGAATCTGGAAACTGATCACTCACAGATGTGCCCTGGCTAGATACAGGAGTCGAATCTGGAATTGCGACAGTTGAAGGTAGTTGTCTTTTGGGTTGTCTTTTTCCTGAAAAGGCAAAACATCAGTTGTATGTAATGTCATGATGTATGAAATGCATGATGTCATGATGTTCAACATGAGATAGTGTTGTATGCACTTTATCATGTATGTAAGCAAGATGTGTGAAGTATGAAATGTTTATGAATGCATTTTCGTCTAGGAAAATAAATCCTTGACGACCGGTCGGGGAATTAAATCCTGGGCTGATGTTGAAGAGTAGAGCTCTTTGCTTCCGCTGGGGATAATGGTTGCAAGAATACACCGGTAGGAGAAGATGACTCCGTTGGGGAATAAAATTGTTGGAGAGATTACTCTGAGGGGAATTGCTCTGTGGGAAGAGATACTTCGTTGAAGTTTGACGAGAGCTTCACTGAGGATTTCAATGATGGACTCCGCTGGGGATAATGATGATAAACTCTGCTGGGGACAACAAAGATAAACTCCTCTGGGGATTATGTTGATATGTCATGTTGGGGAACTTTGATGAAATCCGTTGGGGATTGAAAGAATTTCGCCGAAGAAGATCTTCCGTGGTAATTAGCTGAGGATAACCCAGTTATAAGCCCTTGTGAGGAATAACTTTGAATAAAGCTCGGGAGAGACGTCCGTACCCTACAGGGCATAAGCTTCCAGAATTTACTGGGGATAAGCTTCAAGACCTGCTGGGGATGCTTGCTGATGAATGCATATACTTCGCTGGGGAATGTTTCTATCTTGTCTTACTCTGTGGGGAGTTGAGATAATTTGGTCACATTCTTCAGTTGAACCTACCTTGGTACTTCGGCGGACAAAGCAACCAGACTGCATCAGACAACTTTACATTGCCCCTATTTCTGATGTCACCTGTAATTAGTCTTTTGTTTCGTATGCAAGTACTTATGAATTAGCAATTCAATGTCAAATGCATATATCAAAAATGAACATTGGACGTTCTTCGCAAGACAAAACAGAAAAAAGGGAAAACAATTGGCAATTTGTTTGGAAAAGTGAATTTGTATTGATTTTGAAGTTTGCCTGTAAATAGGCGTTTTTGTATAAGAGGCTGACGTCCTAGTAAGAGAACGCCGCCAAATAACATAAAGTTTATACAATTTTGAAAAGGAAACAAAACAGCTATGTGAACAATATTCCCACTGGGTTCCAACTCTGCTATCGCCTTTATGTCTTCAAGCGTCTCATCACTTTGCTGCTTAGTTGAAGATGAAGTTGATTGATCGATGCCGAAGTCTGAGCCAGATAGTTGATGCCGAATTCTGGATGCAAGGTGATCCAATGAGACATAGTGTTACGCTTTATCCCTAATTTTTGCCTGGACCGCCCTTTCGGGTTTTCAGTCCACCAGGATACCCATTTTTGCCCAAGCCGCCTTTTCAGGTTTTCGACTTGCCGGGTGTACAGATTTTTTTCATTTCATCCCTTATTTTTGCCCGAACCCTTTTGGTTCGCCGGGAAGCCCTTATTTTTGCCTAGGTATGTCAACCTAGCGGGTCTTTTATTCATGCGTAGTATCTTTTTACTATGTCTGCATTGGCGGGGTGAGGAAGGTCGTCACTGTAACACCCTCTAAAACCCCGCATATAATTTTCGCAAATATTAAAAAATTATAAACTCAGAGTACATGTAATAATCGAGGAATGCTACAATTCTCTTTTAATAAAATAAATTCCTGTCATGCATAATCTTAGTAGTAACTCATACATGTTTACACAGCGGAATAATTTATTTAATAAAACCAAGTTATAATATTCTCAATCATCAGGGATTAACACCTGGAAAAGTCAACGTCATATTATAATAATTAAGAGAAAATAAACGAGTCTGACTAAAGCAGCTCGACAACCAAACGTTCCCGGAGTTACAACTATCAGAGCATGACCCGGACATACTAAAACGAAACTAAACTAGACACGATAAGCCTTCGCCAAGCACCTGAGCGAAGCTCCTCAATCTGAAATATTCAACAGTAAGGGTGAGCTTCTCAAATATACATTTGGTTATACATTCATAACAATCAATTCACGAAATCATAAGCATCACCCAATAATTAGCATATTTCATAGTTACAAAACCTTTACAATTCATATATCCATGACATATTGCCTTTCATATTTGCAAATATTCATCAAACATCATCAACCATTTATCAAATCATACGTGCATTCAAACAATCAAATATAACATTGGAAAAATCATCCATTCATGTTATATTCGAGTAATGCAACACACCCATGCATGTGGTACCACTTCACCGCCCCATTAAATCGCGGGTCACGGATAACTCACCGTTCCATTATATCGCGGACACGGCTACCACCTCAACGTTCCATTAAATCGCGGACACGTATATTGGCCACCATGTTAATTCCACACAATGGGAATTAACAAATGCAACATGATATGTAAGTATGTAACACTCAGCATACTATGAACATCGATCAACATATCATGCACATCAACAATATCAAACATAACATGATATGAAATAGCATGTAACCACTCAGCATACCATTTAAACATCAATCATATCAAGTTACGAATAGCATGTAATCACTCAGCATACTATTCAAACATCAACCAATCACATCAATTATATCATAATTCATGCTCGATATCATATCTAAAAGCATGGCAATAAAAATCCAACATCAAAACACTGAAACCAAAAATTCAGAAAATCATCACAGCAGAGCAACACGGGTACCCGTGTTGTGCAACACGGCCCGTGTTGTGCAGCACGTCCAGAAAAACGCACATTTTATTTTTATCAGTACAGGGGATCTGACACGGGTGCCCGTGTTGTGCAACACGGCCCGTGTCGTGCAACCAGAGCACACCATCTCCCAACACAGAAGAGCAACACGGGCACCCGTGTTGTGCAACACGGCCCGTGTTGCTGAGCGCATACAGGATTTTCCTGAACCTGCAGCAGCTCAGAAACAGCAGTCCAAACGCGGAAAAACGTCCGCCAAAACGCGCATTTCAGTACCTAACGCATCGAGTTTGTACAATTTACAACAACACCACAATATCCAAGTTACCAACAATTATTATAATAACCTTAATCGGGGATTAACCGTCCTTTTGGGGAATTCTACTGACACTGAGGTTATCCCTACAACTTCCAAGGTGAATTCACGATCATGATATATACTCCCAATTCCTCATTTGGGACCTAAAACTCTTAATCGATTCATAAAAATTGGGAACCTAACCCTTTTCTAACAAGGTTCAGTACTACGGTTATCGATCCCTAGAAACATCTAACAATTGGGATTTTCCTACAATTACCCGAATCAACCGTACATAAACCCATAAACAAATATAAATCGAGTATAAACCCCCCTTACCTTATCAATTAGCAGCTTTGAGTTCTTGAGCGATGTTCTTCGTTCTCCGTTCTTCAGAGCTCTATTTCCCAAATTCCAACTTCTGTTCTTACGTGAAAACCAAAAATGAGAAAATGGCCTAAGTCCCAAACATAACTTTATTTCTCTGCACCCCCACTCTTTACTAACAACATCTAAGCCCAATAACATAAAAATCCCAATATTCCTTATTTCTTTTATTTTCTTCAAATATTCCAAAATAAATAATTCCTTTTTATTTTATTAATCCTAATAAAATAATTTCCCAAATTTAAATAAATCAAATAATAGAAACTGGGGTGTTACAACTCTCCCCCACTAAAAGAGTTTTCGTCCTCGAAAACATACCTTAGACGAACAGCTCAGGATAAGCCTCTTTCATCTGGCTCTCCAGCTCCCAAGTGATATTTCCATCTGCTGGACCTCCCCAAGCAACCTTCACTAATGCTATCCCTTTACCTCTTAACTGTTTCACTTCCCGATCTTCTATCCTCATAGGCAATGCTTCTACTGTCAGGTTATCTCTTACCTGTACATCATCTATTTGGATTACATGAGATGGGTCTGGAATGTATCTCCTCAACTGAGAAACATGAAAAACATCGTGCAAATTCGCAAGTCTCGGAGGTAAAGCAATACGATAAGAAACTTCTCCAACTCTTTCCGTAATCTGAAACGGACCAATAAAACGCGGAGTCAACTTCTTAGACTTCAACGCCCGACCAATACCCGTCATCGGAGTAACTCTCATAAACACATGATCTCCAGCACTGAATTCTAAATTCTTTCTCCTCTTATCATGATAACTTTTCTGACGACTCTGAGAAGCTCTCATCTTCTCTTGAATCAATTTGATCTTTTCAGTAGTCTGCTGAACAATCTCTGGCCCAACTACCGAACTCTCTCCAGATTCATACCAACACAAAGGTGTTCTACACCGTCTACCATACAATGCCTCGAACGGAGCCATACCAATGCTCGAATGGTAACTATTGTTATAAGTAAATTCAATCAATGGCAAATAGCTATCCCAAGCTCCACCCTGCTCTAAAACACAAGCACGCAATAAATCTTCTAATGATTGAATCGTCCTCTCCGTCTGTCCATCAGTCTGAGGATGGTAAGTTGAACTCAACCTCAATTTAGTACCCAAAGCCTTCTGCAATCCTTCCCAAAATTTCGAAGTGAACCTCGGATCTCTATCTGACACAATACTAGAAGGAACTCCATGCAAACTCACTATTTTCTCAATATATAACTGTGCCAATCTCTCCATTGAGTAATCCATTCGCACCGGTATAAAATGAGCAGACTTAGTCAACCTATCCACAACGACCCATATTGCTTCACAATTCATAGGAGTCCTTGGCAACCCAGATACAAAATCCATAGAAATACTATCCCACTTCCATTCTGGAATAAACATTGGTTGCATAAATCCAGACGGCTTCTGATGCTCAATCTTCGATTTCTGACAGATTAAACATGCATACACAAATTCAGCTATTTCCTTTTTCATTCCCGGCCACCAAAACAATTTCTTCAAATCATGATACATTTTCGTGGCACCCGGATGAATGCTCATCCCACTGCGATGTCCTTCCTCTAATATACTTTTCTTGATTTCCGCGACATTAGGAACACAAACTCTATCGCCAAATCTCATAACATCATTTTCATCAATTCTAAACTCACCACCTTGACCTTGGTTGATCAATGTCAATTTATCAACTAAATTAACATCAGATTTTTGCCCGATCCTGATCTCTTCTAGAATACCACTAGTAAGTCTCAACATACCCAAACGAACACACTTCGGAGTACTTTCACAAACTAAACTCAAATCTCGGAATTGCTCAATTAAATCCAATTCACGAACCATCATCATAGACATATGCAAGGATTTCCTGCTCAAAGCATCTGCAACTACATTTGCCTTACCAGGATGGTAATTCAAACCAAAATCATAATCCTTGAGAAATTCTAACCACCTTCTTTGCCTCATATTGAGCTCTTTCTGATCGAAAAGATACTTCAAACTCTTATGATCACTATACACTTCAAATCTCGAACCGTATAGATAATGTCTCCACAATTTCAAGACAAACACAACTGCTGCCAACTCTAAGTCATGAGTAGGATAGTTCCTTTCATGAACCTTCAACTGTCTCGAAGCATACGCAACTACCTGTTGATTCTGCATTAAAACGCCACCTAAACCCAACAGAGATGCATCACAATAAACCACAAAAGATTCCACCGGATTCGGCAAAATCAGGATAGGAGCACTAGTCAATCTCCGCTTCAATTCTTGGAAACCTTTCTCACAATCAGAATCCCAAATAAACGCTTGTCCTTTACGAGTCAGTTTCGTCAACGGCAATGCTAACTTTGAGAATCCTTCGATAAATTTTCTGTAATAACCTGCAAGACCAAGAAAACTTCTGATTTCAGAAACAGTCTTCGGTGCTTCCCACTGAGATACCGCTTCCACTTTTGTAGGATCCACTGCAATACCATTCTTAGAAATCACATGTCCAAGAAAACTAACTTCATTTAGCCAGAACTCACATTTGGACAGCTTTGCATACAACTTCTTATCTTTCAACAACTCTAACACAATTCTGAGATGTTCCGCATGTTCTTCGTCATTCTTGGAATAAATCAGAATGTCATCAATAAAAACCACAACAAACTTATCCAGATATGGATGAAAAATCATGTTCATATATTCCATGAAAACACCAGGTGCATTAGTAACTCCGAACGGCATAACAGAATATTCATAATGCCCATACCTCGTTCGAAAAGCAGTCCTTTGAATATCTTCCGCTTTCACACGAATCTGATGATATCCAGATCTCAAGTCAATCTTACTGAATACACTGGCTCCAATTAACTGATCCATTAAATCATCAATCCTCGGTAACGGGTACCGATTCTTAATGGTTACCTTGTTCAATTGCCTGTAATCAACACACAGTCTCATAGAACCTTCTTTCTTCTTAACCAACAATACCGGAGCACCCCAAGGCGAAACACTTGGACGAATAAACTTCTTCTCCAGTAAATCTTCCAACTGACTCTTCAATTCAGCCAATTCAGACGCAGACATACGATATGGCGCCATCGACACCGGTCTCGTACCAGGAATTAAATCTATAGAAAATTCCACTTCTCTCTCAGGAGGTAACTCGCCAACATCATCAGGAAAGACTTCTGGAAAATCACACACCACTGGAAATTCACTACTCCTGACCTTTCCTGTTGCATCTAACGAAGCAAGTAACATAAACACATTAGCACCATCTTCCATTGCTTCTTGCACCTGCCTAGCAGTCATAGTCAAATTCTCGACACCAACTGCTTCTGCGAAAATCACCGTCTTAGCAAAGCAGTTCAGATGAACCCGGTTAAATTCCAACCAGTTCATCCCAAGGATAATATCAATTTGTTCAAGCGGTAGGCACACTAAATCCATACCGAAACTTCTACCAAAAATCTCAATAGGACAATTCCTACATACGAGTGAAGTTGTCACTGAACCCGATGCAGGAGTATCAACAACCATGCTACCTCGCATACCAGATATGTCCAGTTTCAACCTCTCAGCACAATCCAAAGAAATGAAAGAATGAGTTGCACCAGTATCAATAATTGCAACTAAAGGTGTGCCATGAATAAAACACGTACCTTTAATCAATCGATCCTCTGGAGTAGTCTCAGATCCAGACAAAGCAAACACTTTTCCACCTGACTGATCCTTCCTAGGCTTAGGACACTGCGGACGAATGTGACCTTCTTCGCCACAATTGTAACAAGTAACAGACTTCCCTTTGCAATCAATAGACAAATGACCAGCCTTTCCACATCTATAGCACTTCTTCTCATCACTCTTGCAATCTCGAATGTGATGACCAGACTCACCACACCTGTAGCATCTGATAGGAGCCTTAGAATCTCCCCCACTAGGCCTTTTCCAACCGCCTGATCTCTGGTTATCTCTACCATATGGCTTGCCACGGTCCATATGTTGCTTCCCTCTTTTATCAACAGCCCCACGAGAGTGAGACGACCTATTCTTGGTAATATCTTCTTCCAAGATTCTGCTACAATCCACCAGATCAGAAAATCTACGAATACGCTGGTACCTGATTCCCTGCTTAATCTCATCTCGGAGACCATTCTCAAATTTGATACATTTAGAGAATTCTCCAGCCTCATCATTGTTGTAGTGTGCATAATACTTTGCCAGCTCAGTGAACTTAGTAGCATACTCACTAACAGTCAGATTGCCCTGCTTAAGCTCCAAAAACTCAATTTCCTTTCTTCCCCGAACATCTTCAGGAAAGTATCTCCTCAGAAAAGCCCTTCTGAAGTTAGCCCAAGTCAGTGCCTCTCCATCCTGAACCATTTCAGTCCTTGTGGCAACCCACCAGTCGTCGGCCTCTTCTGCCAACATATGCGTACCATATCTGACTTTCAGATCTTCAGCACAATCGATCACACGGAAAATCCTTTCGATTTCCTTCAGCCACTTCTGAGCACCTTCGGGGTCATGTGTACCTTTGAACAACGGAGGATTGTTCCTCTGGAAATTTCCCAATTGCCTATCAGCACCAATCACGCCTCCAGTTGGGTTTCCAGCAAGTACACCAGCTAACATCCCCAAAGCCTCAGCTAGTGCAGCATCATTTCGTCCATTACCTCTTCCAGCCATATTCCTGAGAATTAAAACATACTCCACATCAGAATACAGTATCGACAGTGTTACCTTGCACTAGTCGCATACGAAAAGGAATGACTGACTCAAGACTCTGGTCACAACGACCGACTATGCTCTGATACCACTATTGTAACACCCTCTAAAACCCCGCATATAATTTTCGCAAATATTAAAAAATTATAAACTCAGAGTACATGTAATAATCGAGGAATGCTACAATTCTCTTTTAATAAAATAAATTCCTGTCATGCATAATCTTAGTAGTAACTCATACATGTTTACACAGCGGAATAATTTATTTAATAAAACCAAGTTATAATATTCTCAATCATCAGGGATTAACACCTGGAAAAGTCAACGTCATATTATAATAATTAAGAGAAAATAAACGAGTCTGACTAAAGCAGCTCGACAACCAAACGTTCCCGGAGTTACAACTATCAGAGCATGACCCGGACATACTAAAACGAAACTAAACTAGACACGATAAGCCTTCGCCAAGCACCTGAGCGAAGCTCCTCAATCTGAAATATTCAACAGTAAGGGTGAGCTTCTCAAATATACATTTGGTTATACATTCATAACAATCAATTCACGAAATCATAAGCATCACCCAATAATTAGCATATTTCATAGTTACAAAACCTTTACAATTCATATATCCATGACATATTGCCTTTCATATTTGCAAATATTCATCAAACATCATCAACCATTTATCAAATCATACGTGCATTCAAACAATCAAATATAACATTGGAAAAATCATCCATTCATGTTATATTCGAGTAATGCAACACACCCATGCATGTGGTACCACTTCACCGCCCCATTAAATCGCAGGTCACGGATAACTCACCGTTCCATTATATCGCGGACACGGCTACCACCTCAACGTTCCATTAAATCGCGGACACGTATATTGGCCACCATGTTAATTCCACACAATGGGAATTAACAAATGCAACATGATATGTAAGTATGTAACACTCAGCATACTATGAACATCGATCAACATATCATGCACATCAACAATATCAAACATAACATGATATGAAATAGCATGTAACCACTCAGCATACCATTTAAACATCAATCATATCAAGTTACGAATAGCATGTAATCACTCAGCATACTATTCAAACATCAACCAATCACATCAATTATATCATAATTCATGCTCGATATCATATCTAAAAGCATGGCAATAAAAATCCAACATCAAAACACTGAAACCAAAAATTCAGAAAATCATCACAGCAGAGCAACACGGGTACCCGTGTTGTGCAACACGGCCCGTGTTGTGCAGCACGTCCAGAAAAACGCACATTTTATTTTTATCAGTACAGGGGATCTGACACGGGTGCCCGTGTTGTGCAACACGGCCCGTGTCGTGCAACCAGAGCACACCATCTCCCAACACAGAAGAGCAACACGGGCACCCGTGTTGTGCAACACGGCCCGTGTTGCTGAGCGCGTACAGGATTTTCCTGAACCTGCAGCAGCTCAGAAACAGCAGTCCAAACGCGGAAAAACGTCCGCCAAAACGCGCATTTCAGTACCTAACGCATCGAGTTTGTACAATTTACAACAACACCACAATATCCAAGTTACCAACAATTATTATAATAACCTTAATCGGGGATTAACCGTCCTTTTGGGGAATTCTACTGACACTGAGGTTATCCCTACAACTTCCAAGGTGAATTCACGATCATGATATATACTCCCAATTCCTCATTTGGGACCTAAAACTCTTAATCGATTCATAAAAATTGGGAACCTAACCCTTTTCTAACAAGGTTCAGTACTACGGTTATCGATCCCTAGAAACATCTAACAATTGGGATTTTCCTACAATTACCCGAATCAACCGTACATAAACCCATAAACAAATATAAATCGAGTATAAACCCCCCTTACCTTATCAATTAGCAGCTTTGAGTTCTTGAGCGATGTTCTTCGTTCTCCGTTCTTCAGAGCTCTATTTCCCAAATTCCAACTTCTGTTCTTACGTGAAAACCAAAAATGAGAAAATGGCCTAAGTCCCAAACATAACTTTATTTCTCTGCACCCCCACTCTTTACTAACAACATCTAAGCCCAATAACATAAAAATCCCAATATTCCTTATTTCTTTTATTTTCTTCAAATATTCCAAAATAAATAATTCCTTTTTATTTTATTAATCCTAATAAAATAATTTCCCAAATTTAAATAAATCAAATAATAGAAACTGGGGTGTTACAGTCACCATCCATGGTGGTTAAAATCATGGCTCCTCCTAAGAACACATGTTTAACCACAAATGGCCCTTCGTACGTAGGGGTCCATTTGCCCCGGGGATCACTTTGAGGAAGGATGATGCGCTTGATTACCAGGTCCCCAACTTGATACTCTTGTGGCCTGACTTTCTTGTTAAATGCCCTGATCATCCGTTTTTGATACGTCTGACCATGACAGATAGCAGTGAGTCTCTTTTCATCAATTAGGTTTAATTGATCAAGTCGAGTCTGGATCCAGTCATCTTCACTCAAGTCTGCATCCTTCATTATCCGGAGAGAGGGTATTTGGACTTCAATTGGCAAGACTGCCTCCATGCCATAGACCAAGGAAAAAGGAGTTTCCCCGGTTGATGTCCTTGCTGAGGTACGGTACCCATGAAGAGAAAACGGTAACATTTCGTGCCAATCTTTATAGGTCACTGTCATCTTCTGCACAATTTTCTTGATATTCTTATTGGCCGCTTCTACAGCCCCATTCATCTTCGGCCGGTAAGGAGAAGAGTTGTGGTGCTGTATCTTGAATTGCTCGCAGAGCTCAGTGATCATCTTGTTATTGAGATTGGTACCATTGTCTTTAATGATCCTCTCTGGGACGCCGTACCGACAGATCAGGTTATGCCGAATGAAACGTGCAACGACGCTCTTGGTAACCGTGGCGTAGGAAGCTGCCTCAACCCACTTCGTGAAGTAATCAATTGCTACCAAGATGAAGCGATGCCCGTTGGATGCCTTCGGTCGGATCTCGCCGATCATATCGATGCCCCACATTGCAAAAGGCCAAGGTGCCGTCAGGACGTTCAGAGGAACTGGAGGGATGTGCACCTTATCAGCATAGATCTGGCATTTATGACAAGTTCGAGAATGTTGGTAACAGTCGGCTTCCATTGTGGACCAGAAATATCCTGCCCTAAGGATTTTCTTTGCCATGGTATGTCCACTGGAATGTGTTCCGAATGTACCTTCATGTAGTTCTATCATGATCTTCTCTGCTTCAGCCATATCCACACAACGCAGTAGAGCTGAATCATGATTCCGTTTGTAGAGAATGCCGTTGCTGAGGAAGAATTTTGCTGCGAACCTTCTCAGAAACTTCTTATCATTGACAGACGCACCTTCAGGGTATTCCTGAGCTTCCAAGTACCTCTTCACCTCATGATACCAGGGTTTTTCAGTCACCTCTTCGGCCTCAAGATCGCAGCAGTATGCAGGTTCGTCCAACTTCCAAATAATGATCCGGGGAGCCTCGTTGTCCCATTTGACTTTGAACATTGAAGACATCGTAGCTAGTGCGTCGGCTAACTGATTCTCCTCTCTTGGGAAGTGTTCAAAAGTTATCTCTTCAAAGTGGGGAAGCAAAGTCAACACATACTCCTTGTAAGGAATAAGATTTTGGTGTTTCATATCCCACTCGCCTTTGATCTGATTGATCACGAGAGCGGAATCTCAGAAGACACTCAGAAACTTGATCCTTAAGTCGATTGCAGCTGGAAGACCCATGATACATGCCTCATATTCTGCCATGTTGTTGGTGCAGTTGAAACACAGGCGGGCGGTGAGTGGAGTATGAGTTCCTTTGGGGGATATGATCATAGCACCGATACCATTACCCAAAGCGTTGGAGGCTCCGTCAAAATGCATAGACCATCGGGATCCTTCCTCAGGTCCTTCATCCGGTCCAGGTACTTCACAATCAGTTACTACCATGATATCTTCGTCCGGAAATTCAAAGTTCAAGGATTGGTAATCGTCTACGGGTTGGTGTGCCAAATGATCTGCCAGTACACTTCCTTTGATTGCTTTTTGAGTGGTATACTGGATATCATATTCTGTCAAGATCATTTGCCATCTTGCTATTCTTCCAGACAGAGCATGCTTTTCGAATATGTACTTGATGGGATCCATCTTTGAAATCAACAGAGTAGTGTGAGTCAACATATATTGTCTCAACCGGCGAGCAGCCCATACCAGAGCGCAGCAAGTTTTCTCGAGCAGTGAGTACCGAGACTCACAGTCGGTAAACTTTTTGCTTAGGTAATAAATAGCATGCTCTTTTCGGCCAGACTCCTCATGCTGCCCCAGCACACACCCCATTGAATTATCAAGCACTGTCAAGTATAGTATTAGAGGTCTCCCTTCAACCGGAGGCATAAGAATGGGTGGTTCTTGGAGATATTCCTTTATCTTTTCGAAAGCGGCCTGACATTCATCGTTCTAACGTACTACTTGATCTTTCTTCAGTAATTTGAAGATTGGCTCACAGGTAGCAGTTAGATGTGAGATGAATCGGGCAATGTAATTTAGTCGTCCCAGAAAGCCTCGGACTTCTTTCTCTATCTTGGGAGTTGGCATCTCTTGTATGGCTTTCACCTTGGCAGGATCCACCTGAATACCTTTATCGCTCACAATGAAACCTAGCAATTTTCCGGACCTCACCCCAAAGGTACATTTGTTTGGATTCAACCTCAGCTTGTACAACTTCAGTCGATCAAACAACTTCCGCAGATGGTCAAGGTGTTCCTCCTCAGTTTGAGACCTTGCAATCATGTCATCAACATATACCTCAATCTCATGATGGATCATATCATGAAATAAATCAACCATGGCACGTTGGTAGGTTGCCCCAGCATTTTTCAACCTGAATGGCATGACCTTGTAGCAGAAGGTGCCCCACTGAGTGACAAAGGTAGTCTTTTCCATATCTTCCGGATCCATCTTGATCTGATTATACCCTGAAAAGCCATCCATGAAGGAGAACACCTTGTGTTGAGCAGTATTGTCAACAAGAACGTCGATGTGAGGCAGAGGGAAATCATCTTTAGGGCTGGCCCTGTTCAAATCCCTGTAGTCAACACACATTCTGACCTTACCGTCCTTCTTTGGTACCGGCACCACGTTGGCAACCCACTGAGGGTAAGAAGTCACTGCTAGAAACCCGGCATCGAATTTCTTCATAACCTCAGCTTTGATCTTTTCGGATATCTCTGGGCGCATACGGCGGACCTTTTGCTTTACCGGAGGGCAGTCTTCCTTGGTAGGCAGGTGATGAACTACAATGTCGGCATCCAAACCAGGCATGTCTTCGTATGACCAAGCAAAGATCTCCATGTAATTATGCATCATCTGGATCAATCGTTGCTTCACGCTGAGCTCTAGATTGGCACCAATCTTGACTTCTTTTCTATCTGTCTCAGTACCCAGGTTCACTGTTTCCACGGGCTCCTCATGCGACTGAGTGGACCTCTCTTCCTGGAGTAGCAGTCTTGCGAGTTCACCAGGCACTTCGAAATCATCCTCACCTTCGTCTTTGGCCAAGTTGATCGGATTCTCGAAGTCATAACTGGTGGTAGCAGAGTCGTTACCAGTGAGATCCAGAGTGGATTGAAACCTGTATAAGTGAGTGTGTGTAAATATAGCTGTTTTGCAATATATAACACGGAAAGAAAAAGAGCGCAAGATTTGAAATGCAACAAACGTCCAATGTTTTGATTAATGATATATGGAAATGTCATACAAAAAGCCCTCACAAATGGAGCTACGATGCCCCGGGTAGGACACCGAGCCAATAAAAGTTTCAACATATTGTTTGTTACAAATTGAAAATCAAAAGAGTTAATTACTGCGTGACAAATGTAATAGGTGTAAAATCCTTTGCCATCCAGTTGCTTGGTCCGTTGTTGGTGGTTGGATAGATCCAACTGTCAAACTCTGCTTCCTCTACGTCCTCCTCGATAGCATTCACCCTTTGGTTGGTGATGAACACTGGAGCCTTTCTGATCCTTTCTTTGCGAACAGCCCTCTGAGCCTCTGCAGTGAAGCCCAGCCCAAACTTGTCGATCTTTTGAGTGAAGTCAGGAAGCTGACCCCAGTTTGCACATTTGCCTTTCTCAATCACTGCCCGAGCATCCTTCAGGGAAGCCATCTTCAAGGGAAAGTCTTCTTCAACCACTGTTTCAGCTGATGCCAACGTTGGAGGTACCTCCTTAAAATGCTGAAAGGGGGTTTCAATAAACTCCTCGTCCATCTCGATATACCGGAATGAATTCAAGTGACTTACCATGTATTCCTCCTCACCTTGCATAGTAACAATCTTCCCTTTGACAGGGTATTTGAGCTTTTGGTGTAGAGTGGATGTTACTGCCCCAACCTTGTGAATCCAGGGTCGACCCAACAAGCAGGAATAAGATTGACGAATATCCATTACATAGAACGTTGAGTCGAAGACTTGGGAACCCACACGAATAGGAATGTCTACCTCACCGTGCACCATCCTCTTAGAACCGTCGAAGGCTCTAACAATGATGTTACTAGGTTTCAGTTCCAGGCCCTCACAATCCAAGCGATCCAATGCCTTCTTGGGCAAAACATTCAGGGAAGAACTGGTATCCACCAACACGTGTGCGAGAGTAGTGCCCTTGCATTCTATAGATACGTGCAGGGCATCATTGTGATTTTTCCCTTTGGCGGTAAGGTCAGCATCCGAGAACCCCAAACCATTGTCAGCTGTCAAATTAGCCACACAGTCAGTGAATTGATCTGCAGAGGTCTCTTGCGGCACATGGGCCGTTTTCAGAAATGAAATCAGGGCCTTGGCGTGGGCCTCGGAGCACAGTAGCAATGATAGCATAGAGATTTTGGAGGGGGTATGCCTCAGCTGTTCAACGACATTGAAGTCACTTTTTTTAATGATTTTAAGGATTTCCTCCATCTCTTGTTGGGAGGCTTCAACAGCAGTCTTTTTTGGTGCCTCCGTCCGGGAAGGCAAATCGGTAGCAACTTCTTTGCCCCGAGTATTAGAGGACTCGGCGGTAGTAGTAGACACAGGAACTTGATTTGAAACATGCACACTTGCGGGTGTGATGATAAGAGGTTTTCGGATAACTGGTGGTGCAATGTCAGGCGAGAAGAGCCTGCCACTGCGAGTAATCTTGGCGGGACCAGTGATGTTACTGATACTGGTACTGGTGTTGAACTCCTGCTTCACTCCAAGCACATACACGTCTGCCCCATAGTGCCATGGGACAGCCTTGTCAGATTCATAGGGGAGAGGCCCCGGAACAGTAATAGTAATGGGTGCAACAGACATAATTTGGACTGGCTTCCTGGGGAGAGCCTTGGTAGGATTGTTGAAAATTGTGACGACAGATACTTCTTCAGCGGAAACAAATGGAACAGCAGTTTTCTTGAACATAATTTCTTTGCTATCCATCAGGCTTTGGATGCCTGATTTCAGCAGCGGACAACCGGTAGGGATAACAGCACACAGGAGGCAACCCTTGCTACAACCCGGAAATAAACCGGCTAGTAGTAAGTTACTCTTAACAATCAATAGAGGGGTAGCAACATCATTCATCGAAACAGCATACAAATCTTCCTCAATGGCATTTACTCTATGCTGGGGCATAGGAGCAGTTACAACATTTGGCCTCTCAGGCGCCTCAAACTGAATTTCCTTCGCGTCGATAAGGTCTTGCACTTTATTTCTCAGGGCCCAGCAATCATCAGTAGTATGCCCGGGGCTATCAGAATGATAAGCACAACGGGCATTTGGGTTATACTTAGGAGATGCAGTATTCACGACCTTCGGAGCCTCTTTGATGGTCACCAAGTTGGTTGATAACAGTTGCAGTAAGATTTGTGACAAGGTCATACTCAGCCGAGTATACTGCCTCTTGGGCCTTTCACCTCTTTGTTGATTGTACTGCTGAGGAGCAGCAATAGGCTTTGAAATGACCAAGGCATTGACGGCTTGGTGGCTTTCTGGCTTGACTTATCTTCTAGGACCATAGACGGCACTTGCATCTTTCTTGAAAGGCCTCTTCTCAGTACTTGCGGAGGCAGCTTTTTGTATCTTTCCTGACCTGATGCCAGCTTCTATCCTTTCACCCGTCAGGATCAAATCCATAAACCCAGCTGAGGAATTGCCAACTAGATGATTGAAAAATGGACCAGACAAGGTCCCTAGAAACATATCAACCAGATCACGATCAGTCAATGGAGGCTGCACCCTGCCAGCCAAATCTCTCCATTTTTGTGCATATTCTTTGAACCCTTCGCCCGTTCCTAGAGACATACCCTGAAGTTGGGTATGCGTAGGAGCGAGGTCAGAATTGTATTGATATTGTCTATAAAATGCGGTCGCCAAATCTTCCCAATGTCGGATACTAGTTCCATCTAGTTGATAGAACCACTCAAGCTGTGACCCCGAAAGGCTATCTTGGAAGAAGTGGATCCAAAGATTTTTATCTGCCGTGTAAGGTTGGATCTTCCTTACGTACGACTTGAGATGCAGCTTCGGACAGGAGGCCCCGTCATATTTGGCAAAGGCAGGCGCCTTAAACTTGTGTGGGATTACTACCCCAGAAGATAAGCCCAAATCTCTGAAATCCAGCCCCGGCACATTTTGGATCTCCATGGCACTCAAGCGGTCTTCTAATTGCTTGTATCTGTCAGCAGCGGGTGGGTATTGTTCGTCATTGTAATCCGTCTCGTTGTCAGAGACTGCAGGACTAGGAGCTCCTCCCCCTTGGGGACTGTCTTTCTCTGCAGAGGAAGTAGTTGGATCAGCCTCATTATGGAGTGTGTTCCCAAACCTACGTCCAGTATTGAACAACGCAGTCCTCTTCTTCTTCTTCTTCTTTAGGAGCAGAGCCTTCAACTCTTGCTGACCTTGGGCCAGGCTTAGGACCATCTCTTGAAACTGGGCACTTTGGGCCTGAAGGGCCTTGATTGCTTGCTCACTGGATGATTCTGGATTCATGATGACTGTTCAAAATAAACAGCGAAGAATATTAAGCAACCTGTAGAAGAAAGGGTACGTGTTATGCACATGATGCATGAGATGCTATCTATGCAATGCATTCAAGGATTTTAGAAATTCACAATTTTTGCAGACAAAAAAGAACGCACGTCATATTAATAAGAAGCAATTTGTTAGTACATAAATGCCTCATGGGCCAAATATTACAAAAACAACTTCTCAAGGTAAAAATACGTTGCACATCCTCTTTGGCGCAATGTAGGTGTTGAGGGCCTCTTGCTCATGGAGTCGACGGGTGAGCTCTAAAACCTTCTTCTCGCTGGCGTAGAAGCTGGCTTCAAAAGTGTTCCGTTCCTCCTTGAGTTGGATCCAACTCTTCTGCATCTCCTCCCACGATGTAGGCATGTCAAGATGTAGGATGGTGTAGGGAACCTCTCCTTCCTTAACGGGCTCTTTAATCACAGGGAGAACATGAGGATAAGGCATCATTAGACTCTGGGCTCGGGCTCGTACCCACTTGAGATAAGGCTCAAGAGGGATGGAGTTTTTGTGTCCCAGTGTCTTGCTATCAACCTTGTTGGGCCTCCCCCAAGCTCTGATGAATCTTTGGCGAAGTCCTTGCGCATCGTTGTCGAAGTCAAAAACTAGGTCAGGAATCAACATGTCGTGAGGGCCATCTCTTCGTGTATATCCAAATTGCATCAAAGCTAGGCAAGGGTTGTAGGTGATACCTCCTCTGATTCCAAGCAATGGAACATTAGGGAACTCTCCACAACGATCGATGATGATGACATTTTCTCTGGATCGAGAACACCAATGTACATCAGAGTGAGTAAGAGTCATCAACCGTTGGGACCACCTTAAGCCTTGGTCATTCTTTAAGACAGATTGTGGAAGGTGCGAAATAAACCACCTTGCAAGGAGAGGAGTACAGCACATGAGAACACCCCTCTTTCTCATTGTTCGTGTGTAAAATGAGTGAAGAATATCCCCAAGCAATGTTGGTATTGGATTTCTGGATAAGAAGATTTTGACGGCGTTGACATCTACCAATTGGTCAGAATTTGGGAATAGGACCAACCCATAGATAAGGAGTGCCACAATCTCTTCAAAGGCTTGTAGGTCCAATGAATTCCAACACTCTTGTGCCTTCTCAAACAAGAATTTTGCTAAGAAACCTTTGACGCCACTTCTAGTTTCCCAATGCCCCTTGATGTCAGAAGGTTGTAGATGTAATGCTCGAGCAACATCTTCTGGCTTTGGTTCCTTTTCCGTACCGTTGAAAGGTAGTTAATTGAGGATAGGAATTCTCAGGAGTTGAGAAAATTCCTCCAAAGTGGGTACCAACTGATAGTCAGGGAAAGTGAAACAGTGGTGAAGAGGGTCAAAGAACTGGAATAGCACTTTCATCATATCTTCTTCAATGTTGGTGTTGACTAAGCTGAGCAGTCTACCATGTCTTTCACTGAAGGATGAGCTTTCCGGAATTCTTGAGGTGAGCTCCTTGAGTTGAGGAGAGATTCTTACAAGGTTGACTTGGATGGTTTTTCTGCGAGGGATTTCCATGACCTACAAAACAAGAACAAAGATGAAGATCCAAACCCTTGAAGTGGTTAGTAAATGCATATGATGCTTTATGATGTTCATGATGTATGCACAAACATATGTACAAGCAAATCACACCAAACCCTAGTTTCAAGCTTGCATGGGGTTTCATATGATGTTCATGATGTATGCACAAACATATGTACAAGCAAATCACACCAAACCCTAGTTTCAAGCTTGCATGGGGTTTCATAGGTAAGTACCCTCTTGAGTGTAGTTGGCTTAAAAACCTGTCTTATAAATAGTAACCGGGTTCTAAGGAGCTCAATATCATTGGATTGTTTTCATTGTTCATTGTTTTGGTTTAGCCACTTAACTAGCGACCAAAATATTCCAAGAAAACAACCCTCAATGAGTGTAGTATCGAGTATCTACCAACTTCGGACTGCACCAAAGCCGGTCATCTCACTACCCCTAATGAAAGGCCAAGATGGTCAAGTAAGGTTCTAGGTCATTAGTGCTTAGTGACATCACTCAGCGGCCCCGTACTCTCCTTGATTGAACTCAAGGGTTACCGGTACTCACAAATATGTCGCACTAATATAGCTTTTGCTTTGACCGTGTCGGTATACCCCGCACAGTTTCCACAATGTATTGCTATCTGTTGTACCCCAAAATTTGCCCTCCCATATTTATCAAGAATTGTCAAAGTCAAGGTCACAAAATTCCCCCAGGGTTGTGCAGCTCAACTGTCTCCTATACAGTCAAAACTAGGGTTTGAGTTCTGGTCAAGCAAATGAACTTTTCAAAGGCCCAATCAAGCCTCACATGCTTAAAAAGATGGTCAAGTGTCTTCATGTCAAGTTTCAAGACATTCAGCTCAAAATTGCACAGTCAAAACCCTAGATTGCACTACAGTCAACTGTAGGGGTAAAATGGTCATTTGACAGTCAAAAGTTCAAATTTTTGGTCAATATATCATTTTGAGGCCACAAACATCATTTGATCAATGCTTGATCATGATTCTCAAAATTTGGCTCAGAAATCATCAAAGATACAAAAGTTACTATATTTGGACAGCTGAAAAAGTCAACTGAAATTGACCAGGGCATAACTTTCACATGGATTATCAGAAAATTTCCATCCAAAGCTCATTTTGAAGAGAAAGACATTTCCTACAATTCATCTTCATGTTCCAAGTCCAAGAAATGCTCTCACAAAAAGTTATCAATTTCAACATTATAGGTCATTTTCAAAAGTCAACAAAAAGGGACTTTAAGTCAAAGGCCATAACTTGAGATTGGTAAATCAAAATGACATGGGACCAAAGGCATTGGTTAAAGGACTCAAAGACCTTTCCAAAATGTCCAAGAACATGTGAAAAGCTTAAAAATTGACCAAGTTATGCCTTGTGGAAGTTGGGAAATTTTTAGGAATTTTGAAAAGTCAACATTGATGCAAAAGGCCTAAAAATGCAAATGGGCCCATTTTTCTTCCAAATTTCTTCATGCCAAGCCTATGCACGACCACTAGGCCCAAAGGGAAGTATTCTCATATTTTTTAATTATTTATTTGAATTAATATTAATTTATATTCATTTAAATGATTTTAATTCATGAAAAATATAAACCTTAACCTAAAAAATCTTTTTATGCACATTATAATGTCAATATTTCGTGCACATGCTGATTAGGGAGAATTGGATTAAATTGGATATGATTTGCACAAAAACCATGTGAAAAAGATTGAAAAAATAATGGAAGAAAATCAAATCTTCAATTCATAATTGCAAGAGATTTTTGTGGAAATTGTTGACCTAACATGCTCCATATATGATCAGAAGATAACCCTAATGCTCCTGGACTGAAAAAGCTGCGCATAACACATTCTTACAATTTGCAAAAATTCTCAAAAAGTCAAACACTGAAATCTAGCTTTTAGGACGATTCAAGCTTGGATCTTTGTTGCAATAGCTTCCTTGGACCATTCAGAACCTTTTCCAATCATTAACAACAACAAAAACCTCAAGAATTGGTACACACGAGTCAAACTGAACCAAGAAATTTCTGAATTCGCATAGCATGATTCAAGCACGATTTTGCATTTTTTTTCATGTATTTATACTCATAATCATGTTTCTAAACTAATCATCATGTTTAATTGTGTTTTCACTGACCATACACGATAATGCCATGGATGAAAGTTAGGGTTGCAGGGTTCATGAATTAGGGCTTTTGGCATGGAGTAAAATTAAGCTTCGAGACTGGAATAACCATACTCAGCGTGCTCCAACGAGCAAGAAACTATAATCGCGCCCAATTTATATTTGCCATATCTCTAATCGCTATTTTCCCGTTGCTTGCCTAAAACCACGCTCCATAAACCGTTGCCATATGCTTTTAGTTTCAGGAAAGTGAAGAAGATGACCCCGTGTCACCATGTGATAGGTCCTTTTGAAATTGCGCGCGTTTTCATTACCACGCGTTGTTTTTGCTTCTTAGTATTTTGTTTATCATAATATAACAATTGATTCCTATAGCTCAGCTGGCAACGCACTACGCTCGTGACCTCACAGACCTGGGTTCAAGTCCCAGGTCTTGCATAAATTCCATATTATTTTTCTATAGCTGATTCCATGCAGGCCTAACGTGAACGTTCACCATACACGCCATATCCAAGCCACCCACGTGTCTCAGGCAATCAAATCAGTGGCCAATATTCCAGATGCACCATGTACCAAGTCAAAGCGCTGACATGTGATCCAGGAAAGTCAATGTTGCAACTCTTATTGGGCCAGGCCTCTTGAATTTGAACCTCCAGTTTTGGGGACAACACCCCCACCCTGGTTTGATTTTCTTTTCTTTTTGTTGTTTTAATAATTATATTATTTATTTGTATTGCTTTAATTAATTAATTAATTATGTCACAAAGTATAAAAACATTATAAAAATCAGAAAAAAAGAAAAACATAATATTTATTTTATAATAATTATTTTCGTAAATAAATTAATATGTCAATATTTAGTGTAATTAGGTTTTAATTCCAATTTCTTTTTAATAAAAATCCAAAAAATGTAGAATTAGGTTAATTGCTATTTTTTATTACTTTTAATATTTTTCCTTTTTTTAGAATAATAATAATTACTTATTTATTTATTTTCCTATTTAAATTGTACATAAATTTTAGGTTAATTTAGGTCATATTTTAATTCTTTCTTAATAAATAAAAAAATATTAGAATTTAGGGTTTGCCGTTTAGTTTAATTTTGATTAATACTTCCTTTTTCTTTTAAATCTTAAAAAATACAAAATATCAAAAAACATTTAATTCCTTTTATTACTTTATTTTTAATGCTCATTAACCTTTAATTATTTGCAAAAGGGTCCAACGCCCGTCATTAATCAGTTAATTGCGCATTTATTTTATTATCGCTTATTATAATTTTGTAAATATCCCCAAAGCCATGTAATTTACTTTTCGCACTTTATTTCTTCGCATTATTTATTTTTCCGTTAAATCGGGTCCTGGAAATTTTGGCGATGTGGGCCCGCGCCTTTGTAATAGTCGTAGATTTATCTTTTCCGCACTCCTAACTGTTAATTGAGCATGAAAGAATGAATGTCAAATTAAAATCAAGCGTAGAACACGACAAACCTGACAAGACAAATGACTGAAACATGACACACGAATCGCACACACCACCCCTAGGGTACGCCTCACTGTTGCCTTTCGAAAGGTGGTCGTCGAGTAGAGGATGTCTTAGTAAGTCCTCATGATCCGGGAACCTGGCATGAGGGTAGCTTCTAAGGTGTCTTCCCATTGCTCTGGTGATCACCATGTCCCGAATATCGAATTGACCCGAACACCTCCAACGGTGGTGCTACCTACCTCTCAATGGTGGGATGGCACTACTTTTAAGGACATTTACACAGACGAATTCCTTAGGGTAGGTAGGTTCTCAAGGATACTTGCTCTAATCTCAAAACAAACTCAAAAATCTTTTCACCAACACATTTTCAAAAGCTTTCAAACAAACTTTTCAAACACTCTGACGTATGAGTTGATCTGAAATTTTTCAAAAGAAACTTTTTAAACCCACATTGAAAAGCAAACAAACAATTTTGAAAACACATTGAGCAAGTATCTAAGAGCCCATGGATAACCATGGATAGAAAGGGTGCTAACACCTTCCCTTTCTATAACCCACCTCCCGAACCGAGAGCAATCTCTTAAAAGGAATTTTTCTGTGCTTTTGTCCTTTCCTATTGGAGAAAATAAAAGACGGTGGCGACTCTTGCTTCCGTGACATTTCGCGAACCAGCGTTAAACAGTCAGTTCCAGATCCACCGATCACAGAACTGGCGACTCTGCTGGGGATATGGAACTTAAAGTGAGGTGTACCTTAGGGTTAGGTCATAACTGTGTTTTCACTTGTATTGTTTTGTTTGCTTTATTATTGTGGGTTGCATCGGAGATACATAGATCCTAACCCGGATCTGGGGAACCCTGTTTAGGTAGCATAAGCTGTGAGGGACCTGTCCGGCGTAGACCGACACAGGTGAAGCAGTGGCTACGTTGGTATGACACCTTAGTCTGTACCGATATCCCTCGTGTTGAAACGGGGAGAATATGGGTCTTCTAAGGAGTCATTAAGCACCAACAACCTTAGAACCTTAATTGACACAACTTGGCCTTTAGAACAGTAGCAGTATGCTACGCCCATTGAGGCTAAACTCTCGTGATGGTTCTGGCCGCAAGAAAAGATTGCGATGCTGGAGTTATGACCGATTGAGGGTAGTCAATGATATTGGGATCCTCTAAGAACCCGGTTACTTTTGATTAGGACAGGTATGAACCAACAAACTGAAAGAGGGTAGTACCTAGACCTCATGCTGGCCTAAACTCTAAGGGCTCTTCTGTGTGACTTGTGTGCCTTCGTACTTGACTACTTGCATGCTTGTTATCTGACCCTTGATGTCTCGCAGGTTTTGTTCATAGTCCTTAATTGGGACTTATAACAAGGTGTACTAACCACTTGCAGGTCTTGTTTATAGTCCTTAACTAGGACTCATGATAAGGTTTACCAAATTTCTTGCAGGTGTTGTTTATAGTCCTTAACTAGGACTCATAACAAAGTATACTAAATTTCTTGCAGGGTCTGTCTATAGTCCTTAATTGGGACTCATAGCAGGGTTCACCTACACCATCCCATACATAGCATGACATCATACCATTGCATACATCCTAACCCATTTCAAGGATCTCAAGGGCTTGTGATGCAGGCCATGGTGAATCAACTATCCCAGCAAGGGGCAAAGAGGATTTATTTTCCTCTAGCCAAGGTTGTCAGAGGCTATGACCCACTTGGCATGGTGAGCTTTGACACCTGAAGAATGATCCCCTAGCTAAGGTTATCAGGGGCTATGACCCACTGGATATGGTGAGCCTTTGACCTTTGATGAAAGACTCTCAACAATATGCAGTGCCTTCAGTCAAGCTACCGGTTCCAAATCCTAACAAAGTTTCTCTGTTTACCCCGCGAGGTCCTTGAAATCATTGCATGCATATCATGCATCTCATTGCATTGCAGGTATCCCTTTGACAGGTTGCTTACCCTTCTCCGCTGTTTATTTCAGCCGCTCGTCATGAATCCTGAATCATCAGCCGAGCAGACTATCAAGGACCTCCAGGCTCAGAACGCCCAGTTCCAAGAGCTGATCATGAATCTGACCCAGGGGCAGCAAGATCTGAAAGCTCTGCTCTTGAAGAAGGACAAGAAGAAAAAGAGGACTGTTCTGTTCAGCCCAAGACGCAGATCTGGGAACACACCGCAAATTGAAACTGAGAGGACAACTCCATCTGTGGGGAAGAGCAGTCATCCAGAGGAAAGAGTGCCCAGTCCAGTGGTCTCTGATAATGAAACAGATTTCGACGACGAACAGTACCCTCCGGCTGAGGACAAGTACAAACAGTTGGAGGATAGGATGAAGGCTATGGAAGTTCAACAGGTACCCGGGCTGGATTTCGGAGATCTGGGTCTGTCAACTGGTGTGGTTATTCCTCGGAAGTTCAAAGTACCACCCTTCTCTAAGTATGACGGGGCGTCTTGTCCCAAGCTGCATCTAAGGTCCTATGTTCGGAAGATCCAACCATATACGGTGGACAAAAACCTGTGGATCCACTTCTTCCAGGAAAGTCTTTCAGGGACTCACCTCGAATGGTTCTATCAACTGGATGGGACCAAAATTCGTAACTGGGAGGAGTTGGCAACTGCTTTCTATAAGCAGTACCAATACAATGCCGACCTTGCTCCCACCCGTACCCAACTCCAGGGTATGTCGTTGGGGTCAAGTGAAGGTTTTAAAGAATATGCGCAAAAATGGAGGGATCTTGCTGGAAGGGTACAACCACCTCTGACTGATCGGGAACTTGTGGACATGTTCTTGGGGACCTTGTCTGGTCCATTTTATAACCACCTGATTGGGAATTCATCTGCTGGATTCACAGATCTTATCTTGACTGGGGAGCGAATAGAAGCTGGTATCCGGTCTGGGAAAATTCAAGAGGTTGCACCTTCTGATAAAAAACCTCATCATGGAAAGAAAGAATCCAATGCTGTGCACGGTAAAAAGAGCCGTCATGAGGCAGGGGCAATCCAGATTTCCAATCCCGGACCTGCTCAACAAGGACAGGGGCAGCAGCGAAAGGAGAAACGACAGTATACCAAACTCAACATGTCGTTGGATCAAGCGCTGCAACAAATGTTGAAGGCGGGGCTGATCACCTTAAGAGCTCCTCTCCGGAATCCGAACACTTCTGCACCCAACTATCATCCCAACGATAGGTGCGCATATCATTCAGATAGCCCGGGGCATACTACAGACAACTGCTGGCCTCTCAAGAACAAAATTCAAGACATGATCGACGCCGGGGAAATTCAGTTTGAAGTGCCAGAGACTCCGAACATAATCACTGCTCCGTTGCCCAATCATTGAAGACCTTTTGTTTATTTGAATTTTTGAGCTGTGCTTTTCTTTGCTTATATAAACAATTAATGTCATAGCAAACTCTTTTATTCTATTAATGCATCGCATATGTCTGTTTTGGAAATTAATTCAATTATTTTCATTATGTGCAAATATCTTTTCATATTTTTTCTGATGTCAACTCTCGGTTAATAATTCTAAGCCTCTTGAGGGAGGATGACGAAAACGATACCACGATCTTTACAGTATGCTTTTGAACAGACCCCGCTGATGAGGTACAGGCATTGTTTCAATTCCTAAACACTGGAGTTATAAGGATGATAATCCCTCGTCAACCCATCAGAGCCAAAGAAGCAGGAGTTTTATTTTCGAAAATCAAAACCCTTAATCATAACCCGGGGCAGGGTAGTCTTCTCAGTTGATCCAAGTGCATAACGAATGGCACCAAAGAGATCTTTGCAAAACGAACAAAGACAGTGATGGTTCAGAACAATCAAAAGGACAGGCAGTCATCATCAAAATTCATAAATGAAAAGCCCAAAAAGTCTAAACCTACAAAGGGGATTTATGAAACTGGGGCATCCCGCTGACTGTAATTCCAAAAAAGGAAACAGTTCAGGCAAAAAAGAAAGGGATAACAAAATCAAGAAAGAGGTCTCACAAACCCTCAACCAAAACGAAAAATGACTGCCTATTCAAAATAAATTATCAACATCTGAACCATTATTGAAACATCAAAGCAAAGACTCAAACGAGGTCTAACATACGATCAACTGAGTTTAGGTTTGGAGAACATCACGAAGAGCGGGTGGGTACAAATAATTTGAGCCTTTATCCTTTGTTTCTTAAACCGTGAACCAGGCCACGTTATAACCCTCAAAAGTCCTAGCTGAAGCATGGGTTAGTTCGAAAGCATACTGTTACGAAAGGTATCCTGACTCCTGAAGGCTACGGTAAATACAGAGTTGACGTCATGTTTTACAAACATTCACTTGTTTTATGAAAAAGAATGCATTTTCAAAATCTCTAAGACAGACAGAAGCTTTGCATTTTTAACATAACCTTGTTTGCATATGACTTTTTGTTTGAACAGCATAGAAATTCGCACAACGAAAGTCTAATGAACAAGAGTATCTCCAATCCAGGGGCATGGCATGAGCATTGTCCATCATCTGGGGCAATCCAGTCAAGATTCGGAGAATCTCTCAAAAGGCCAACCAGACTGGGGCAAATCTCTGCCTAAGTCACTTGGGGCATTTCAACGACAAATCTCGCCTGATCAAACACCTTCTGGACACAACACAAGCAGCCAGGGGCACCTTCACTGCATTCTAAAAGCGTGGACATAGTCGAAAAGATGCTACGCAAAATCAAAGACCCGCTAGGTTGACATACCTAGGCAAAAATGAGGGCTTCCCGGCGAACCAAAAGGGTTCGGGCAAAATGAGGGATGAAATGAAAAAATCTGTACATCCGGCAAGTCGAAAACCTGAAAAGGCGGCTTGGGCAAAAATGGGTATCCCGGTGGACTGAAAACCCGAAAGGGCGGTCCAGGCAAAAGTTAGGGATCAAAGCGTACGACTATGTCCTGTCATCTTATCATCTGCCTACCAGAAGAAGGTTTATCCACCAACAACTACCCGCTCCCACATCAGAAACAGGGGCAATAACAGGTGGTCTAAGCAATCTGATTGCTCTGTCTTCTAAGATGTCAAGGTAGGGTCCGTTGAAGAACATAACCAATGCAGTTCAATACTTCCCCAGAAAAGTCCAATCCGGTTTCCCCAGGAAAGATGGAGTCCATATCCCCAAGCAGTAAAGCTTATCCCCAGTAGATTCTGGAAGCTTATCCTCGCAAAGCACGAACGCGTCGCCCGGCTTTATTCAAAGAGTTGTTTCCTTAACAGGATATAACTGGGTTATCCTCAGCCAAAAGCCACTGAAAGAGCGTCGTCGCCGAAGTCTTCTTACCCCAGCGAAGTTCATCAACTACTTCCTATACAACAAGGGTATCCTCAGCAAACTACTGTCAACATTCAGCAAGGCATCCCTCTTCCCACAGAGTATTGCTTCTCAGCATGGTCGCTAGAATATCTTTTTCTCCCCGCAGAATCCTCCATTTGCCAAGTTTATTCCCCAACGGAGTTATCTTCTCCTACCGGTATACTTGCAATTATCATCCCCAGTGGAAGCAAAAGCTATTCCTCCACATCAGCCCAGGATACAACTTCCCGGCACCCGTCAAGGATTATTTTCCCTAGACAAAAGCATACACATCTTCGCACATTATAGCATGCATATGCATCATATGGCACGAATCTCATTAATTTTGAAGACATACAGCTCATGCATCATGATTTTGCATCCAATTATGTCTCGCCTTTTCAGGAAAAAGATCAATACAAAAATGATTATTATCAACTAATGCAATCCTTTCTAGATATAGTTTCAGATGTAAACCCAGCGATGGTGACGTTCTGATGCTGCTTCAAGAATTCCTTCTAGATATAGTTTCAGATGTAAACCCAGCGATGGTGACGTTCTGATACTGCTTCCAGAATTCCTTCTCGATATAGTTTCAGATGTAAACCCAGCGATGGTGACGTTCTGATGCTGCTTCAAGAATTCCTTCTAGATATAGTTTCAGATGTAAACCCAGCGATGGTGACGTTCTGATACTGCTTCCAGAATTCCTTCTCGATATAGTTTCAGATGTAAGCCCAGCGATGGTGACGTTCTGATACTGCTTCCAGAATTCCTTCTCGATATAGTTTCGGATGTAAACCCAGCGATGGTGACGTTCTGATACTGCTTCAAGAATCCCTTCTCGATATAGTTTCAGATGTAAGCCCAGCGATGGTGACGTTCTGATACTGCTTCCAGATTTCCTTCTCGATATAGTTTCAGATGTAAACCCAGCGATGGTGACGTTCTGATGCTGCTTCCAGATTCCCTTCTAGATATAGTTTCAGATGTGAACCAGATATGGTGACGTTCTGATGCTGCTTCCAGAAGTCCTTGTTAGATGGTCCCCTCTCCAACGGCGTGTGAGGTGGTAATTCCTTCTTCAGACGTTTCCCTCTCCGGCATGAGCGTGAGGTGATATTCTCTTGTGGTCCCCTCTCCAACGGCGTGTGAGGTGGTAATTCCTTTTTCAGATGTTTCTCTCTCCGGCATGAGCGTGAGGTGATATTCTTTTATGGTCCCCTCTCCAACGGCGTGTGAGGTGGTAATTCCTTCTTCAGATGTTTCTCTCTCCGGCATGAGCGTGAGGTGATATTCTTTTATGGTCCCCTCTCCAACGGCGTGTGAGTTGGTAATTCCTTCTTCAGATGTTTCCCTCTCCGGCATGAGCGTGAGGTGATATTTCCTTTCAGATCATAATATCCTATAGTTCCCTCTCCAACGGTGAGTGAGGTGACTCCCTTTGAGATTACAATATCCTTTGGTTCTCTTCCCGACACTACGAAGATGGTAATTCTCACCAAGATTTTCTCAACGAGCGTTGTTGAGGTTGAAATCATTCAGGATTCTCTTACCCTTCATGCTAAGGCAGTAACCACCCCTGGTTCATTCATCAGCGTTTGAAGCTCCAGACTCAGCTCCTGAAACCAATCAGGACATATCTATATCAAGCATCTAAAATCAGCTCCTGCGACGTGTCAGGTACTCATTTTTCTGTTTTGCAGGTATGCAGGTTCTCGCTAAGGAATCTCCTACGCGATCAACGTCCAGATGGCATCTATAAGCCCATCATCCTATTCAAACAACATCCAAATGGCATCTATAAGCCCATTCCCTCATCATCATTGCTACTATGTGAGCGCAAATTTCTGGGCACTCTAGTGTTCAATCATCTTTTACCCTCGGATTACGAAAGGCACGTCAGCCAATCTGCACCCTCAGGTCTAAGAAGATTGAACAGGGGCAACTGTTGTACCCCAAAATTTGCCCTCCCATATTTATCAAGAATTGTCAAAGTCAAGGTCACAAAATTCCCCCAGGGTTGTGCAGCTCAACTGTCTCCTATACAGTCAAAACTAGGGTTTGAGTTCTGGTCAAGCAAATGAACTTTTCAAAGGCCCAATCAAGCCTCACATGCTTAAAAAGATGGTCAAGTGTCTTCATGTCAAGTTTCAAGACATTCAGCTCAAAATTGCACAGTCAAAACCCTAGATTGCACTACAGTCAACTGTAGGGGTAAAATGGTCATTTGACAGTCAAAAGTTCAAATTTTTGGTCAATATATCATTTTGAGGCCACAAACATCATTTGATCAATGCTTGATCATGATTCTCAAAATTTGGCTCAGAAATCATCAAAGATACAAAAGTTACTATATTTGGACAGCTGAAAAAGTCAACTGAAATTGACCAGGGCATAACTTTCACATGGATTATCAGAAAATTTCCATCCAAAGCTCATTTTGAAGAGAAAGACATTTCCTACAATTCATCTTCATGTTCCAAGTCCAAGAAATGCTCTCACAAAAAGTTATCAATTTCAACATTATAGGTCATTTTCAAAAGTCAACAAAAAGGGACTTTAAGTCAAAGGCCATAACTTGAGATTGGTAAATCAAAATGACATGGGACCAAAGGCATTGGTTAAAGGACTCAAAGACCTTTCCAAAATGTCCAAGAACATGTGAAAAGCTTAAAAATTGACCAAGTTATGCCTTGTGGAAGTTGGGAAATTTTTAGGAATTTTGAAAAGTCAACATTGATGCAAAAGGCCTAAAAATGCAAATGGGCCCATTTTTCTTCCAAATTTCTTCATGCCAAGCCTATGCACGACCACTAGGCCCAAAGGGAAGTATTCTCATATTTTTTAATTATTTATTTGAATTAATATTAATTTATATTCATTTAAATGATTTTAATTCATGAAAAATATAAACCTTAACCTAAAAAATCTTTTTATGCACATTATAATGTCAATATTTCGTGCACATGCTGATTAGGGAGAATTGGATTAAATTGGATATGATTTGCACAAAAACCATGTGAAAAAGATTGAAAAAATAATGGAAGAAAATCAAATCTTCAATTCATAATTGCAAGAGATTTTTGTGGAAATTGTTGACCTAACATGCTCCATATATGATCAGAAGATAACCCTAATGCTCCTGGACTGAAAAAGCTGCGCATAACACATTCTTACAATTTGCAAAAATTCTCAAAAAGTCAAACACTGAAATCTAGCTTTTAGGACGATTCAAGCTTGGATCTTTGTTGCAATAGCTTCCTTGGACCATTCAGAACCTTTTCCAATCATTAACAACAACAAAAACCTCAAGAATTGGTACACACGAGTCAAACTGAACCAAGAAATTTCTGAATTCGCATAGCATGATTCAAGCACGATTTTGCATTTTTTTTCATGTATTTATACTCATAATCATGTTTCTAAACTAATCATCATGTTTAATTGTGTTTTCACTGACCATACACGATAATGCCATGGATGAAAGTTAGGGTTGCAGGGTTCATGAATTAGGGCTTTTGGCATGGAGTAAAATTAAGCTTCGAGACTGGAATAACCATACTCAGCGTGCTCCAACGAGCAAGAAACTATAATCGCGCCCAATTTATATTTGCCATATCTCTAATCGCTATTTTCCCGTTGCTTGCCTAAAACCACGCTCCATAAACCGTTGCCATATGCTTTTAGTTTCAGGAAAGTGAAGAAGATGACCCCGTGTCACCATGTGATAGGTCCTTTTGAAATTGCGCGCGTTTTCATTACCACGCGTTGTTTTTGCTTCTTAGTATTTTGTTTATCATAATATAACAATTGATTCCTATAGCTCAGCTGGCAACGCACTACGCTCGTGACCTCACAGACCTGGGTTCAAGTCCCAGGTCTTGCATAAATTCCATATTATTTTTCTATAGCTGATTCCATGCAGGCCTAACGTGAACGTTCACCATACACGCCATATCCAAGCCACCCACGTGTCTCAGGCAATCAAATCAGTGGCCAATATTCCAGATGCACCATGTACCAAGTCAAAGCGCTGACATGTGATCCAGGAAAGTCAATGTTGCAACTCTTATTGGGCCAGGCCTCTTGAATTTGAACCTCCAGTTTTGGGGACAACACCCCCACCCTGGTTTGATTTTCTTTTCTTTTTGTTGTTTTAATAATTATATTATTTATTTGTATTGCTTTAATTAATTAATTAATTATGTCACAAAGTATAAAAACATTATAAAAATCAGAAAAAAAGAAAAACATAATATTTATTTTATAATAATTATTTTCGTAAATAAATTAATATGTCAATATTTAGTGTAATTAGGTTTTAATTCCAATTTCTTTTTAATAAAAATCCAAAAAATGTAGAATTAGGTTAATTGCTATTTTTTATTACTTTTAATATTTTTCCTTTTTTTAGAATAATAATAATTACTTATTTATTTATTTTCCTATTTAAATTGTACATAAATTTTAGGTTAATTTAGGTCATATTTTAATTCTTTCTTAATAAATAAAAAAATATTAGAATTTAGGGTTTGCCGTTTAGTTTAATTTTGATTAATACTTCCTTTTTCTTTTAAATCTTAAAAAATACAAAATATCAAAAAACATTTAATTCCTTTTATTACTTTATTTTTAATGCTCATTAACCTTTAATTATTTGCAAAAGGGTCCAACGCCCGTCATTAATCAGTTAATTGCGCATTTATTTTATTATCGCTTATTATAATTTTGTAAATATCCCCAAAGCCATGTAATTTACTTTTCGCACTTTATTTCTTCGCATTATTTATTTTTCCGTTAAATCGGGTCCTGGAAATTTTGGCGATGTGGGCCCGCGCCTTTGTAATAGTCGTAGATTTATCTTTTCCGCACTCCTAACTGTTAATTGAGCATGAAAGAATGAATGTCAAATTAAAATCAAGCGTAGAACACGACAAACCTGACAAGACAAATGACTGAAACATGACACACGAATCGCACACACCACCCCTAGGGTACGCCTCACTGTTGCCTTTCGAAAGGTGGTCGTCGAGTAGAGGATGTCTTAGTAAGTCCTCATGATCCGGGAACCTGGCATGAGGGTAGCTTCTAAGGTGTCTTCCCATTGCTCTGGTGATCACCATGTCCCGAATATCGAATTGACCCGAACACCTCCAACGGTGGTGCTACCTACCTCTCAATGGTGGGATGGCACTACTTTTAAGGACATTTACACAGACGAATTCCTTAGGGTAGGTAGGTTCTCAAGGATACTTGCTCTAATCTCAAAACAAACTCAAAAATCTTTTCACCAACACATTTTCAAAAGCTTTCAAACAAACTTTTCAAACACTCTGACGTATGAGTTGATCTGAAATTTTTCAAAAGAAACTTTTTAAACCCACATTGAAAAGCAAACAAACAATTTTGAAAACACATTGAGCAAGTATCTAAGAGCCCATGGATAACCATGGATAGAAAGGGTGCTAACACCTTCCCTTTCTATAACCCACCTCCCGAACCGAGAGCAATCTCTTAAAAGGAATTTTTCTGTGCTTTTGTCCTTTCCTATTGGAGAAAATAAAAGACGGTGGCGACTCTTGCTTCCGTGACATTTCGCGAACCAGCGTTAAACAGTCAGTTCCAGATCCACCGATCACACTATCTATGAATGTTTCTCAAAATCCGGGTGTAGGATTGTAGACCCAAACAAGAGAGCCAAGATATAAAGCAATCAATTCAAACAATTAGTAATGCAAGAGGGTGATCTAAGCCCTAAGGTTACTCCACTTTTAAATTTGTCCCCAGCAGAGTCGCCAGTTCTGTGATACGGTGGGAGAACTGACTATGGTTTTGCGTTTGTTTTCGCAAATGTTTCGGTTGAGCAAGAGTCGCCACCGACTTTTTATTTTATCCTAAGGAAAGGTTAAAAAGCACAGCAAAAACCTTTGAGATGTTTTCTTGGGTTCGGGGAGTAGATTATAGAAAGGGAAGGTATTAACACCCTTTCTATCCATGGTTATCCATGGGCTCTTAGTTACTTGCTTAGATCAACTTGCCTTAATTTTCAATTGTTTGAAATGGTGCTTTGTATGTGTGGGTTTGAAAATGTTTTTTTGAAAAGAGGCCAATGTGGTGGCAACCTTTGTAATGATCCATGTTGGGATGTATACAAAGGTGTACGTCTTTTGAAAAAGGTTTTTATTTGTTTTTGAAAGTTTGTTTTGAAAGTGTTGTGAGGTGTGGTTTAAAAATAGGCAAGTGTTTTGTTTTGCAAGTTTGATTCAAGTAACTAAGAGGTTATCTACTCCTAAATTTCTCAAAGATTTCTCCTATGTTTTTAACCCTTTTAACAATTTTGTTCCACCATTGCATTTGGTGGACAATCTTGTGTTAGGATGTGAAAGGGACGGGCGCGGGTCATCGTTTAGACCATAATTGCAATGGTACCAAGTATCTTTGGGCAATTTTCCTTTAAGGGACTTGATCATTTTTTAGGCAACTTTCGAAAGCGTCATCGAGGGACTATGATCATTTGAATTGTTTTGTTTTGCCCAAAGAGACCTAACATGCAATATGGCCCATTATTGAAGGCAACAAGTGGAATACCCTAGGGGTGCAAATGTGATTAGTGTTGTCCATTTTCATGCTTGTTTATCTTGAAATTAGGTCAAACTATATTTGTTGTTTTTGATTCGCATACAAACCCTAATTCTAGCATGGTATAATTAGAAAGCATTAAAGTGCGAAAAATAAAGTTCCTAAGTTATTACAACACAATATATGGGAAGGGGGGTACAAATGTTCAAATGGGGGTATTTTGACAAGGAATTTAAACCTAGACTATTACATCAATTTGGAATTATACAATTTATTTAATATACAAATTAAATAAAATAAATAAAATAAATATGCGAGATGCAAAAGATGTTTTTATATGTATGAAAAAAAGTGTTTTTATGTATAAAGGAAACAAAAATAAAAGTATTAATTTTTTGGAGCTTTTTGTGTATTTAGGGCAAAACCCTAATTTATTAAATAAAAGGATTAATTATTTAATATGTACAATATTTATTTATTATATACAAAAATAAAATAAAAATGAAGTATATTTTTAAAAAGGTATTTTTAATATTAAATATTAATAAAAAATAAAATGTATATATTTTGCATTTTAACCTAAATATATTAATATATATATGTATTTGTGTTATTTATTAAATATATTGAATATATACAAAATAATAATATTTAATATTTATATAAAAAAAAGTATATTTTATATAAAATATTTTCAGAAGATAAAATAAAATAAAAATGGAAAATAAAATGTGTTTGCATTATTTTAGTATTTTTTAAATAAAAGTATGTAAGTATTTATTTATGTACAAATATTAATCTAAACAAATAAATGCCTAATAAATATAAAAATGGTGTGAAAAATATTTTTTATATTTTTAATATTATTATAAAAATAAATAAGTCAGAACAAAAACAGAAAAGATCAAAAAATCATAAAAATAAGCATAATGGGCCAGGGGGGTTCAAAAGTAACAAAAGGGTGCAAAAAGAAAGTCAACTCAGGCCCAGCCCAAGAAGACTTCATCTTCAACCTCAGAACATGTTTGAACAACCATCCACGCGCGTTTTCTATCTCCCAATTCCTGGACTTTCAAGTAAAACTCACAACATAAAAAATGTAGAGCATTAAGAGACGAATCCAGACATATAAAGAACTTGACTTAACTCTCTAAGATGAGAGAGAATTTCTTCTCCCCCAATTCCTGACCTAGTTTTTGTTCCATGTTCAGACATTAAATTCTCACAGCACACATAATATAAATGAAAACTAATTACATGGGCATGTTCAGGGCTATGAATGTGACATATTTTATTCACAAACCTAAAGCTAACAATGCCTGGATAGAGAGATACGAGTTCATGAACTTACCTGTTCAGTTGGAGTTGTATCTGGTGATGGAGGTACTTTCAGTGCAAGGTGATGATTGGTACAGCTTCCTTGATGTCCAGGGATGTTATTTCAAGTTTTACTTTGCTATGAAACTAGCTGAATCGAGTTATAGAACTCCACCTGCAAAACAAAAAAATGAAAATGGTGATGTTGAATGGGAGTGTTACAGGTCGTGTTTGAGGTTTGGAATAGCTTCAAGGGATGTTGTGGGATGTGTTTGAGGTGATTTTAGCAAGAATGCATGGAAGGATTGAGCTATGGAACTCAATCTGCAGCAGGTCCCCTGTTTTGGCAGTTTGAGGGTGATTCTGTGAATGGGGAGGTATTGGGGATGCTAGGCTCGTGTTTCAGCTTAGGATGGATGTTTAGAATGTGTTTGACAAGTTTGCTTAAGCCTTGGTTTACAGGAATGATAATTGTGTTATGTTATGCTAGCTTTCTTCTTACTTAAGCAACAAAAGGCCAAGTTGAGTTTCTAGCTTGTACACCCCCCCCCCTAATGTGCTACAAACCTTGGCCTTGATCAGTGTAATTAGCTCATAAACTTGTGCCAAAGAGATTTGCACTGTACTTGCTTGGATTGCTAATTGACATAAAGTGCAACTTTTCTAAAATGGATATAATGCTTTATCTAAAAATGGCTTAGTTTAACATGTAATGCTTAAACACATAAAACAAGGCCTTGGCACAATGAGTTAGCATTAAATTATTGAGTGCAAATGGTATATAGGACCTGTAATCAAGGAAAGCAAGCTGAATTCAAAATGGCACAAATGTATGAACATGTAACTTGGCCAAATCAAAAGTGAGTTTTTCCCATCTTGCCAAATTCGATTCTCCATAACCATGAGGTTGTTTGATGAGTTCTTGGACATTTTGGAAAGCTTGGAATGTGTACTACAATCCATCTTTGAAATGCAAATTGAAATTCCAAGTGGAAGTATGTGAAAAATGGTCTTGAAGTTAGGCAAAAATCCTGCCTAAAATAGGTCAAATTTTCTCTAAGTTAAGAATGGTTTGGTACCCTTGTTCCAAAAATTGTAACTTGAGCTACAAGCTTCTTTTGGGAAAACTTTGTGAATCAAAGTTGTAGATTTTGAAATAGGCTACAACTTTCATGTTTTGACTTTTTCTTGAATCCAAATGAATCTTGGTGAGAAAGTGGGACAAAGTTAGGAAAAAATTAGGGTTTTTCATAACTTAGAAAAATTCTAAGTTATGAAAAATCTTCATTTCAAACCCTAATTTGCAATTCTTGATTTCTTGATGAACAAGTTTCATGATTTGGCATGTTTTTGATGAAAAATGAATCTTGACACTTGATTTTGACCAAAAAGTCAAAGTTTGACTTTTCAGTATACAGTCAAAATTGATCAATTGACTGAGAAATTCAACTGTCAATCTTGTGTATTTGGGATCTTTTGAACTTGTTGAGCATGTCAAGACAATTCCATAGGGTCCTTGAGTCCATATGTGAGCTTGGTTGGCCATTGGCTAGGTCAAACAGTCAAAAAATTGCCTTTGTGCAGTCAAAACCCTAAAAATGACCATTTTGCCCTTTTGGTGATCTGATCAAATTTCTTATGGAATTGTGATCCAAACTTGATTAAATGGTCCATGTGAGTTCATAATGTTGATGTGGGTCAATTTAATGAGATTTGACTGTCAATTGGTCACAGTTGACTTTTCCCCAATACAGTTGATTTCTAGGTCAACTGTCCAATTGACTGGGCAAAATTTGGAATCAAGACTTGAAACTTGGTATGGATAAACTTGGGAGTCCAACATGAAGCATGAAAGTCATCTTAGGCATTTTAGGTCAAAACATCTTTGTTCAACACAAACCCTGATTTGGGTCAACAGTGCAAGGAGAAGTCTTGAGCAGAGGAAACCCTAACTGGATCTTGAGCTCCAAAGGTCTTGTGATGAGAAAATGTTGAGGAAATGGGAGGGCAAATTTTGGGGTACAATAAGATGCAATGTGACTTTTATGAAAATAATTCATAAAGACAAGAAAGTTCTAAAATTGTTTCAAGCGGTCAGTGATGCATAAGAGAGTTGATCAATTTCTTCCTCTAAATAAATCCAAAGAGTTATGGTTTAAATGATCACTGAGATATTCTATCATGTTGGTGTTCAAATTGAAGATATATCAAGTATATGCTAGAAGAATCAAGTGAATTTCTTACGTGATATGTTTATCCATTAAGACACTTAAAGCTTCAGGTTATGGAATTGTGAAAGCTCTTCGATTCGTGTCTTAGTGTTTTGTAAAAACACAAGGACGCTTTCATAAATTATTATGGATAAAGCATAAAATCACACTAAAACTAATTTTGAATCCCCTATTTCTCAAGGAAAATCATCTAAGATTGTTTTTGAGCTTAGCCAGATAAGTTGGAAACTGTCAGAATGATTAGAATATATTTTTGAACTGTCGAATCAATTTGACCATATAACTAATCAATTAGATAAGAGAAAAACAAGTATATAATTGATTGTAACAGTGTCTTAACAATAGGCATGGCTCCCTATCCAATCTTTCCAAAATGAACTCAAATCATCGATTATTTAGGTCATCTAATCGATTGGAATAAAGACATATCAATTAGATAATTAATTTTGTCGATGGATCATTTCCATTTATGAACCATCCTTTGGATTGTAAGTAAAGGCTTTCCCTTTCATTTTTTCACATCCAGAAATGTGAGACATCTCACCCCTTCTCTCTCTCTATTCTCTCTCTCTC